>RXPK01000235.1:0-138863 GCA_004143645.1 Protaetia brevitarsis | reverse complement strand
TCACAAAATAACTAAAAAGCCGTTCTCGTCGTATATTATGTAGTCTAACAGGGTGAGTTTTTTTTTTTATCTTGAGACAACAGAATATCTCTAAAACACTGATCAAAGTTAAAAAGATCTTAATAAGATTTGTTATAATGTAGGGAGGTCACTGATGGTTGCGAACGTTAGAGACTGTTCACGACTCGGTAAGAAGGCGGATGGCATCTTGTCGGGAAACCTTGTAACAAAGGATTCAACAGCATCATCGATATTACGACCACTTTCTCCATAGTGTAAATCATTTTCAATTCCTCTTGTAAGTTATAGCTCCATTACTGTTCAAATTTCACTAGCTATTGTATGGATGAATAATTAATAATCTAAATGGGGATCGGACAATGTGTAAGTATTCCGCTGTCAGTATGAATATAAGTCGGTTTTGTATCGTTGAATAGCATGTAATTGGAAAATAAAGTATCGAAGTGAAGGGGACAGTTCGAAACATGCTTTTTGAAATTTAGTTATGTTAAAATAAAAAAAAACAAAATCAGTTTTGCTTGCTTCTCTTTTTTGTGTTTTTTTCTAGACTTCCAATCATGTTTTTGCGATTACAACGCAATCTGTTAGGACGAAAAAGTTTCAAACAAAAATATATTTACTGGCGTAGAATCCGATCGAATACAAAATGGGGTTCCATTTAAGATTAAGAGTTTGAGGGGGAGTGGGGGATCGAGTTCAGCACTATCAGTGACCCCTTACTTTATAACAATCTTATTAAGATCTTTTTTTGATTGGATGCAGTGTTTTATAGATATTCAGTTTGTCTCAAGATAAAAAACTCACCCTGTATATTCCTATGATATTTTAAACCATAACAAATCAAAGATACCATAACACTTTATTGTCAGGTGCATAGCTATATTAGGAAATCCAGTATCATGTTGAAAATTTCATTTTATCGTAGCCGCATAAATAATTTTTTAGTTGTTAACTATTTTGTATATGATTTGGTTGCCAATAAATATTGTACATATATTCCTACATACTTTAAGACAACTTACCAAAAAATTCACTACACCTAGCTGATTTGTCGCATATTCTTTTTATGTTCGCGAGTAATATTCCAATATATAATATTCCTTCAATTTAGTTCCTATAATTGACATATTTTGTCGAAGAATATTGTCACAAAGAATCGACATGGTTTTAGTCAAACTTCTCATTATCTATTCAGTAACTGTACTGCTGGTTATTGCTAGATCCGATCTAGGTTTACTAAAGGTTGTTTTAGAGCTCCTTTTTACTAGACGCTTTATAATTTCATATACTTTTTTGTTGCGGCAGTCACACTAAAGTAATGTTGTTGTGTTCTGTCAGAGCTTTTAAATTTCCTTGGCATTGTCCCTAGCAATCGAATTTAAACTGTACTGTGATCACAAGCTTGTATTGTAGTTATTTTCGTGTTTAAAATCTAAAAGTGGAAATACCCATTGCATATATTTATTTTTAAGAAAAAATATATTTTATATAATAATAAAAAAACTATTTTTTTTGAACGTTTTGCAACATAATACATAAATACCTCAACCATTCGAGCAGTTATTAATTTGAATTCCTGCATCATCTTTATCATCCAAATATCTTTCTATCATACACTCTATTTCATTTATTATTTATGACTTATATTCCAATAGTACATACTTCGAAACAAAAAAAAAATTCATGGCACTCGCTTCCTTCGGAACTTAAATGGATGTCTGGGGATGCATCTTAAGTTTCTAACGAAACGAGCAAATATGTTTCTAGTCCAGTATTGATCTATGGCGCACATTTCGGAGATTTATGAATGTATTATGGAAATTGGTTGAAAGGATGCTCCATCATTGAAGTGTGATCTAACGCTCATACATAAAATAGGTAGATATGCTGTGTAAATGAGAAATCGAAATGGGAAAAATTTTAGAAGACTGTATCGTGTTCTTATATTTAATTATGGCAACAAAATCAGTGCTACATAAATAAAATAACAAAATAAAACTCAAATAAATAGAAGTTGGGAAAAAGTAGTGGCTCTCGTTAAACCTATTTTATTATGTTGCTTACACTGATGTCATTTTAGCGCGTATGTGCACATGTGTTACTCTAACCTATCTGGTATCCTGTGTTTTTTTATGTTTTCTAAATGCTTGTTTGTATTATTCTAATGTAAGTTACTTTTGTAATTACGCATTAGACTAGTTCACTGATTGTACTTTGTCATTCTCTAACTTGTCTCTGATGAAATAAACAATGTTTTGCGAAAGCTATAGCATTTAAAAAGAAAAATACTGTTTCTTATTTAGCTATTGTCCAATTATCCATCCTTTTGAAACCCAAATAAATAAAGTTAAACAAATTAAATAACAGACATAAAATCGTGTACGATTGTGAAGGACTATAAAAGTTGTCGAAACATCTTGACCATAACCAAATGTTTATTTATGCAAAAGGCGCAAAAAATCCACAAGGGTTCAACCGAATAATATAGGATATAATGTGGATCACTTCACTTCCCTCTCCCAACTGTAAATGTTCTCCAACTGTAAATGTTTATCAGACATTATAACATTACAATCGCAGCGGGCAATCCGATCCTGCACTTTCCGACCTTTTAACTGTTTTCTGACATCGAAATACATGCTCATTATCTCTGCTTGTCACTATCATCTTCATCTGTCTGCTACTAGTGATATTGCTGTGTATTTTATTAGTCCTGTTTTCCACAACAACTACGAACTTCAAGTGATTCAGGACGAACAGTTCCATTTTCAGGCCAGGCTTTCCACTGAACCACAGCTCCTCAGGTTCACTGAGGAAATCCGAAACGGTTTCGAGATAAGAGAAACCGTAGCTATAGTTTTCTTTGACTTCCGATGTACCTTTGACTCTGTGGGACATAATGGGCTGATTCATAAGATGATAGCTTTTGGAATAAATCCCACACTGATCAGGTTGGCAGATCCTAGCTTGAACACAGAGCTTTCTGAGTTAGATCTGGCGGCGTCGTTCCGAATTCTGCGCTATGTCTTCGCTGGAGTATCGTAGATATTGTTAATGTGCCTCGTTTTTTCTCTTGTTTCCCGCAGACCTCTCTCGGGAGCCTAGCATGCATGCCATCCACGCTGATGACACTGTATTTATGCGAGAAGCAGGCGCGAGGTACTGGCTTGTGATCGCCTTCAGGCGACCACAAACCACCTCGTATGCTGGTTCTCTCGATGAAGACTGTCTTTGAACGAATCCAATGCGTCGCAGTTGGATCCTCAAGGAGAAGTGATCCTGAGACATATCGCATGGAAACGTTAAGTTACCGCGGAGCCAACAGGTTAAGCACCTAAGGATCCATTTCGTCAGGCATCTCACCTGATAGAAGCAGAGCTTCGAGCTCACATCTCGCTTTCTCGAGCAATTCTCAATGTTAGGGCTGAGGAGTTCCCTTCACCTAGCAAACAAGTTGCTGCTGTACAAGTGCATACTAAGGCCTGTCCTGGTTTCGACGAGGCTTTTGCGTAGGCGTCGATAGCCCCCACCAGACTGAAGTCCATCGATAGACTTCTGAATAGGACACTACGGTCAATCGTGAAGGTGCCCTGGTTGGTTAGGCCCAGTTATGAGCAAATTCATCGCGATCTGCAAATTCGGGTCCTCCGAGGTTTCACTAAGCAGATCTTCATCGCTGCTTGAACACAGTGAAATTTCCTTGGTTTAGGCGGTCGGGGAATCTCAAGATCATCCACCCCCTTGCACTGGAGTAAGACGTCTAGATGTTTCTTAGACTATCATCTAACGTACAGAAAATGTGAGGGTCGCCTTCAATACTTTTTTCTTATGAGCTAAAACTTCATATTAGTTCCGCATTAGAAATATAAATGATGATCATGAATCTCCCCTGAAGAGTAACTCGCCCCAACTTCCTTTGCAACACCCTCTTCCCCTTCACCGGCTTGATCGTGTCGCTTCTATCACAGATGAAAGGGTACAGAACCTCAGGTTCACACCCTACTTCAGATGTAGGTTCATGGTCACGGTTCCACAAAAACTTCTAAATGCTCCGGTTCAATGTTGTTTCTTAACACACTGATTGTTTGGTGTGATATAAGTTGGTGTCTGTAATGTCTATATAATTGCTGTAATATTTTTATTCTTTAGGTGCAGTAGTGCTGTGATGTTTGCTTGGAATATATTTAGAATCGTCTAGAAGGGTATAATGAATCAGGATTTTTTTTTGTAATGAGGATTGGTTTGTAACAAAAAGAATATGAACTGAAAAAAATATAACATGTTTAAGCTTTACCTATTTTTTCTTTTGTATTTTCCTTTTTAAAAATCACTTATTCGCTATGTTCAAATAACGTTGTTTAATATTCTCAAAAAAAAATGTAATAAAACCGTTGAAGTATTTTTTTTAAAAGAACGTGTACTTTTTCTCTTGGTGATAGGTCGTATGATTCATTCATATTCATTAAAAATGTATATCAAGTACATATAAAATGCTTATTCATACATTTGATTATGTGCTTTATTATCCATTAAAACTGTGTTTATGTCTAAAGACACATCACGAAGCTGTTTTATTCGAATGCAAATTGTGCACTATGGATATGTTCTTTTGATGAGCGTCACTTTTATTCATTTTCATGTATCTGAATTTTATAATGTTAATAATTTGTCACGATATCGAATCTTTTTCATCTTCACAATTATCCCAAACTTCTGTTTTAAATTCCTCCTCGATTTTCCACACTTCTCTTCCACCTACCATCCCGATAAGTTCCAATGTTTGCCTCCGCGATTCCCCATCTGACAAACTTCCCTACTTATCTCTGTCTAATGGACGGAATGACGACTGCCGCACGAGCCCATCTTCTGCTTTTCCCCCATACATCGGCCCTTAACACCGCCTAAAAAATGACGAGCGCTGGAAAGTGGCCGATCAAAATGATCCACGACCGCCCATAAAGTTTTAAGTGATGGCCTGTCAACAACAAATTTCTCGCCCAAAACTAATTGCTACAGATTTTTCTTCATTGTAGAAAGTGATGACGTGCTCGGCTTTGAAAGTAACTGCGTCTGTTTGAGTGCCGTTTTTGGCCGTCTGTCTGTGTCGGAGTGCAAATTTGCTTTTTCGAAGATGCTAACGTTGTAACATTAGTGGTTTCAATTTATTTGAGGGGAACAATATCGTCTGTAACGCATTGATTTGTCATTTTTAAGACTAAGTATAGGAAAACGGTAATATTATAAACTAGGGAACTGCACCAATAAACTAGGGAAACACTAAGGATAGTAGTTGTAATGTGTTGTATGGTTTTATCAAACCAACGAAATCTTGTAAGCTGGTCGTATGACTGCAAACTTCTCCTAGACCCCTCACCACAAACTGCACTAAACTGGACGTACGTTTCAATAGCAAAGCCTATCATCATTATTACCAGTATTACTACTGCCATAGTTTGGAGTATTTTTGTCATGGTCATATGACTGTTTATTAGAAATGAGTTCAACTTGAACATTTTCAATAAGAAAAAACAATCGAACATTGCGAAATAAATAAACAAAATAAATTGAAAAAAATAAAGTAAATTAGACTCAAGTAGACAGATTAAAACTTTAAAGGAAATCTAATCACGGGTATGTTCTCCACGATATTGAATGACTGCTCCACGTATTCGTGCCATATATTCAAACAGCCTCTGGATGTCCTCTTAGGACATGGTAATCCATTCTTCGTGAAGTTCCATGGCTCCTGATCTTCCGATCCAGCTGATCCCATAAATGCTTGATCGCATTTACATCTGAGTGGAATCTACAAACTGACAAAGTTTGTTGCTGTGGGATTGCAATCGTTTCATTTAGGAATTTTAGCTAAAGATTATTGTTTAATTAAATTAAGAATTAGGTCCTGTTACGCCATCTAGCAGCTAAGTTTCGTTTCTTGCTTTGATTCCAAAGCATCTTCAGTCACGTGATAGTCAAATGTAATGTCCCATGTTTGTTATTTATTTTCAAATTATTAGTAATTTATTGTCCGTTAAAATAGCTTTTTATTGTTCAATTATTAGTTCAAGTTTTGTTCATCAAACCTTTTTCTTTTGCGTGAATTACTCCGCATTGTTTGTTTCTCAGTACTGATTTTATTAACGTTACGCATTTTCCGTTTCCGTCCGCTTGGTAATAGCGAAGAGACGTACACAGGCTTCCAAACACCACACGATCTGTTAGTTCGCTCCGTGAAAGTTTTATTAGTTACCACGTTTCTTGTGGGATATTGCAACGTTGAACATCAAGTATCGAGTGCATTCCCTGTTTTACCTGGGGCTGCCAGGAGAAGTGTTCGTTGCAGCGATATTTTCCTGAAAAGGGGTTTACAAGCAGTAGCGTTAGCTGGCATCCATTTAGTTTAATGGCGTCATCTTTAGGTCACTGGTAAGCTGACTTCTTTCTGTTTGTTAACTTTCTTAGTTTTGGTAATCCGGTCCTGTCCTTTAGGACCTATTTTGTTTTGGTTTGAACTTAGAGAGAAAGTACCTAATTTGGGAGACCGCTCACCTTTGAATTTATCTGCACGCCACCCGCGTACAGGTGGAGGCAAATTGGCTACACGCATAATTACGCTGACACGACAAAGTTACCATGCTAAGTTTTTACTGTTATTTATTTTTCTTTTCTTGTACCGTATTAAAAATTGAATTCACCTCAAATCCTATCACGTCGTAGAGACCAAAAGCCGAAATACCAGACTGCATTAATATTCGAATTTATATTTCTTAAATACCATCGATAATAGTAAATTTACCCATTGCACGCTCATTGTATATTTTTAAGTTAGTACTTACTAGGCTAAGCAAATGACGCGAAACCAATAATAGTGTAATGCCAGGTCATTGCCCTTTGACCTTGGCCCACATAAACAGCTAGTTAGTTACTATTATATACTAAATGTGGGGGTTCTTCGCTGTATCCTTTAAGGCCATCGCTTAGTTGTTATTACTAGTGCTTAGTGTTTAGAGGTTAGAGCGGAACCACAATTTGTGATCGTCAATGTTCAACTCATGTGTTAAGATTTGTATTTTCTTGTATTATTATTATTCTTCCTTTAATGTTTTTTTTTTTTTTTGGGAACAATATACAATGTCACCCAAAAATTTGTGTTTTAAATGAATTATTTCGATCTGATGAGAATTTGAAAACCCTAGCGAGTTAGAGAGCGAACGAACCCCGTTGTTATAAGCCCATTTCTTGCAGATATTTATAATAGATGTGTTATGGAAGGAGTATTTCCAAACGAATTGAAGGTGGCAAAAGTTGTACCAGTACACAAGCAGGGGGAAAGTAATGTATGCGAGAATTTTAGACCAATCAGCATATTGCCAGCCGTTTCCAAAGTGCTTGAGCAGATTATTGTAGTCAGACTTGTAAAATACTTTGAAAGGAATCACTACCTGTGCGATGAACAACACGGATATCGTAAAGGACGCTCTATGACAACAGGTATTTTAGTGGTTAATAATTTCATCCACGGAGCCTTTGAAGATAACGAATATGCGGAAATAAACCTGCTTGACCTGAGTAAGGCTTTCGACTCCGTAGATCGGAATATATTGTTGCGGAAACTGGAATATTATGGCATTCGTGGTACTCCCCTTAAACTGCTAAAGTTATATTTACAAGACAGAACCCACATGACTGTTTGGAACAATGCTGCATCTTCGGTGGGTGGAATTAAATACGGTGTTCCACAGGGATCCATGCTCGGTCCATTGTTATTTATTATATATACGAACGACCTCCCTTCAAACGTTCCAGACGCAGATATGTTTATTTACGCTGACGACACCTCTATCTTGGTAAGAAGTAACAATATAACACAACTGCAAAGTAAATCACAAAGGGTAGTGACGAGTGCAGAAAACTGGTTCTCTTCTAACAAACTAAAGATGAACACAAATAAGACACAAAACCAAATATTCATCCTGAAAGATAATATAAACCACTCACACGTCAAATTTCTAGGCTTAGTGATGGATACATCTCTAAAATGGGCTGAACACACTACCCTACTTGCCGGAAGATTGTCGTCAGCTTTATATGCAATCAGTAGATTGGTCCAGATTGCAACACCAGAAGTAGCTAAAATTGCATACTTTTCGAATTTCCATTCGCATCTTAGCTATGGTATTCTTTTCTGGGGAATGACAGCAAAAGCAGAGCAGATCTTCGACCTGCAAAAAAAAGGCAGTTTGCATACTATGCGGGCTAAGAAATAGGGATTCATGCAGAACACACTTTAAAACCGAAAAGATACTCACCTTGGTCTCGCTACATATACTTAATGTGGTTGTCTATGTACACAACAACAAAACAATCTTCAGATTAAACGGAAATAACCACGCCTATGATACGAGACAACGAGACCAGCTACGAACACCATATCATAGGCGGGCCACCACACAAAACAGTGTAGACTATTGGGGCCCAAAACTATACAATAGGTTACCGCAAAATGTAAAAGAACTTCCACCCAATAAGTTTAAAAATAAAGTAAAGCAATACCTAGTCCATGAAGAATTTTACACGCTTGAAGAGTATCTTTTCTGAACATCAAGTTGCTGTTTTTTTTTTTTGTTTTTGCCTGTATGTTTTTAATTTGTTGTTAGTCAATATGTGTTATTGTACTTTCTGACTTATGCTTTTACTTTTTTACTTTTGTTTACATTAATTATTATTATTTTATCTATCTATCATTGACAAATGCATGTAACATCTGCATGCTTACAAAAAAATTGATGCATTGTGTAATTGTCATTACCAAATAAAGAAATATTATTATTATTATTATTATTATTAACAAGTTTCATCAAAATCTTCGAGTAACAGTTCGCGGGATTCCCTTGTTAGTCTCTAACAAAAATTGACGACAAACGCACACTAGATTTTCTTTTTTTTTTGTAAATTTGCAGTTAGTGCATTGAAAAAAAAAATTCTCTTCGCTGTTTCACATGCATGATTTCAAAATGATCGGATTGATAGGGTTGAAATTTAATTTATTTTATGATAAACAAACGAATCAATCAAAAAACACGCTATGTTATCTATAAAAGAATAGAATGAATGTTTTGACAAATTGGAATTTCTCAAGCATCTACTAAAAATGTTTACGTTAAAAAAAAACCTGCTTTATTGCAAGTAAAAAGACGCAGCGCCCTCTACGCTGAACACCGCCTAATAATGACTCCGTGTCGCTGGGTATTTGCGGGAACATGCTAATTAGCAAATCTGTTTGTGACCCGCCAGCTTACCTCATACTCCGCGCCCTATTTGGGCCCTTAGCGCCTTCCAGCGCCCTGTCTTTAGACTTCCGGCCGGAGTAAACTTGTTTACATCTGATCTCGTCCATCCCCGCCCTCGAGATCACCGCCCCGTTAAATATTAAGCACGTTTTAATTGTTTGTTGCGCTGTGTTGTTGTTTATAGCTTTTTGTTTGACGTACTAATTATTAGATTATGACGCGATTCCACTAAACGAGCGTATATTTTTCTTGCTTAACGCGAATCTTGCTTGGTTATATGTGAAGGCAGTTTTTTTGCAGTATATGTGGACTTGTCAAAGTTGCTTTGTACGTAAATTGTGATGAAAGTTATGAAGTTATGAATATAATACGGAGTTTCGGTCCGATTTGCCAATACTTATTATGTAATACTAATTGACATATTCATTATAATACATAATACATTTATTATGTTTTTCTTTCTTGAGATAGCGGCTTTTTTTGCACAATTTAATGAAAAATTTACTAATCAAAGCATTTTTTGACGTTTCGACAATTTTTTTTTATTGTCTTCTTCAGAAAATGCCTTTACATTAAACATTTAACAATACAAACACAAACAATTTAAAATTTAACATTAAAATTTACATTTCTTTTTAAATTAATAACAAAGTTATTGTCAACGTACTGCTGTATACAGACTGAATTAATTGAAATTGCAAAATGAAAAAGAAACTTAAAATTAGCTAGCTCAACGGATAAAATTTTTAAAGGGCACAAAAGAACAATTAACCTCAGAGTTACCTTCGCGAATTAAAACTTGAATGTAACCACGAAAAGTAATTTGTGAGTGACTGAAAACTGACATTCTTAATTACCCCAAAAATTGAAAAGGTTTAATTTAAGATAAAGGAACAGAATTTTCAACCCAAAGATGCTAATTAACAATCCAATTTTATTTTAATAATACCCCTTTTATTAAAATAAAATTTGATTGGATTGGATTGGAACAACCAAATCTTTTGCTTTGTATAGGAAATAGCATTGTCATATTGTAATTTAGAATCAAGTGCAGTTTTTTTTATTTTTGGCTAGAACCTTCAATTCACGGTTTTTTTTTTCTGCAAAAATCGTAATTAGATGATTAAGATGCTAATTAACAATCCAATTTTATTTTAATAAAAGGGGTATTATTTTATTTTATGAAAGTTATGAAAATAAATGAAAATTGATTTGAAATTTTATTTTAATAATACCCCTTTTATTAAAATAAAATTTGATTGGATTGGATTGGAACAACCAAATCTTTTGCTTTGTATAGGAAATAGCATTGTCATATTGTAATTTAGAATCAAGTGCAGTTTTTTTTATTTTTGGCTAGAACCTTCAATTCACGGTTTTTTTTTCTGCAAAAATCGTAATTAGATGATTAAGATGCTAATTAACAATCCAATTTTATTTTAATAATACCCCTTTTATTAAAATAAAATTGGATTGTTAATTAGCATCTTAATCATCTAATTACGATTTTTGCAGAAAAAAAAACCGTGAACTGAAGGTTCTAGCCAAAAATGTAAAAAACTGCACTTGATTCTAAATTACAATATGACAATGCTATTTCCTATACAAAGCAAAAGATTTGGTTGTTCAGGAAGATAATCCAATATCTTTCAAATTCAAACCACGTGGTTTCAAATTAATACAAACTAAATTAAGCGTGGACAAATTCTAGTAAATAACAAAAGAAAAATTTAAATGCAAGCACAAAGCTTCTACTCACCCAAACCGAGGTGATTGATAATTAAAAAGAAGAAACAGCAAAATTGAAAACCAAAAATTAACTCTTAAAACTATAATGAGAGAATTACAACTAAAATATATCTTCCTGCACAAAAATAATAAATGATCTTATATCTATAATGTGCACACATCAATATAATAACAATTATTATAATGCGAATTCCTTGATGGACAAAATATTCATAGAAATCAAATCTCAAAATCTCAAGAATTACAAAATGGCAGCAAAGAAAATACATCTACTCACGTTAAAGTCAACCAAGGAACTGCCTGACAAAATTCAACAGAGCAGTCGTAACAATACGAACAACGCAAACGCACAAATCACCGACAAAATCTAGTAGAAAACGCATGGAATTACCCTAGCAAACGCTAGACATCTAAATGAAAGGAATTAATTTTAAAAAACTTAACACTAAATCAATTAGATCAAACAATCAACTCTTTAACTTAATCTAAACAAAAATAAAATCTAAATTTGTGGAAATTCTTGGTACATTGAATACCGAACGAACGGAGTGATCACGATAAAATCTATGCAACTTAAAATACACTCGCGAAAAACAGTATGCCTGCTACAGCAGTACTTTACTAACATGTGTGTGTAGCATACTTACAGTAAATTGTGCAAAAAAAACCGCTATCTCAAGAAAGAAAAACATAATCTACACTATCGCCTAAGAATAAACTTTCATTAATACATTTATTGTATCTATAAACATAATCCAACCTAAAATATACATTTGGTTTGCTACTTATCAGATAATGAGACGTCAAAAGAAAGACCAGAACGGTGAATGTTAACCCTTAAGCGCTCACGTCGGGTCAATATGGTCCGACTAGTTTTCTTTTTCGCTAATTTCTAGCGTTGTCACATTTTCGAAAAAGGAATCCTTTCTCTATACTGCTATTGTATCATCTAATTTCGTTTAGTTGAGCTATGGACTTAACCCCGGCCATATGCTCTCGAAAATTAACTGTTTGACCCGACGTAAGTATGTTATCTTTGATTTCTATTTGCTTTAAAAAGATGGAGACGGTTTTTGTTATTGACAAGGAGTTGAAATGAGAGCTACAGTGGCTAAATCTCGAAGAGACTGTAGAAACAGATTGTGATTCTAATTTAGCTGAGTCATCTGGATCAGATGACAGTGACAACGAGGAACAAAACGACCATGAAACAGACTCAGAAATAGAAATATACTCTGATTTCATCGATGCAGATTTTGGAAATATGAGTACTTCTTTTGACTATTTTGAATCGAGAGATAAGAAGAGGAAGTGGTCAAAACAACCACCAATATCCACAAGGAGCCGAAAGTGCAATTTAGTTACAATGCTTCCAGGACCACATCGTCAGTTTCAAAATACCATTAATGAACTAGAAGCATTTTCCTTATTTTTCATTAAGGAAATTATATACTTGCTAGCAAATTCTATAAATATGAAAATAAATTTAGTAAAAGAAAATTACACGAGGAAGCAGGATGCTAAAGAAACCGACGAGGGCGAAATGCGAGCATTGCTGGATCTCTTATTCCTCGCTGGGAAATTTAGAGCCTGTCATCTAAATACATCTTTGAGCATAAGATGGTTCCTCAGTTTTTTCTGTAACAATGAGCCGAAATGAGGTTTAATTTTTTACTTCAATAGCTACGATTCGATGATGTACTGGCAAGAAACAAAAGAAAAAGAGTTGACGAACTGGTAGTAATAAGAACATTGATTTTTATGCGAGAGAAAACTTCTGAAAAAGCTTACACCCCTCATCAATATGTCCTACTTGATAAGCAACTCATTAGATTCCAAGGACGTTGTCCCTTTCGCCAATACTTACCAAATACACTTACACGTTATGGCATCAAAGTATTTGCCTTAGCTGATCCTAGAATTTTTATTTATATATTATATATATAAGTATATGATGGTGAAAATAAAAGAAATGTTTTTAAAATATTAAAATTGTAGGAATATACGTTGTGTCCAGTGATCTATTTATTTGTTTGTCAATCTCATAATATGTATATTTGTGCATTTAATTATGTGTATTGTGTACTAAATTAAAATTTTTAAAATGTAACTTTCACCAAATAGTTGTATAAATAAACATATAAAATAAAATAATGGAAACAGTAAACAAAACAAGAGGAGTACAATATAACAATTGCAATCTAAGTTTTTAAAATAAGTTTTTAATTAATATACAAGTTACAATGTACTGTTTTTAGGAAATTGTATAATTGCGAATCATTACTGAATCAATCGTAACGTCATTGAATCTGTCGAAACAATTTTTTTGATTCTTTTGATTTCTGTGTCATTTCTTGCGATTCCGGCGCCATCTGTTGCAAATGGAAAAAAATAGGACAAATCGTGCATAGTTTTCGACGTTCTGCAATAAAAACTAGGGGTGCCACCGCCTCCCCCACACAGGGTGTGGGGCGTAATTTAATACTAATGGATGTTCCCTCGGAGATATTAAAATTTTGATTCGAATCCATGTATTATTCTTTGAGTAATCATGCGAGAATGTCGCTGTTCAAATAGTCGTTTCTATTCATTTTGCGTTGTACAAAAGTGTAATTACGATGACATACACAAACACTTACGGTTAGTCAATGAATTTGACATTAATCCCATTCAGAGCCGGCTGCAAACTTTTAAAAATAGGGCTAGTTAGTCTGTTTAACAAAAAGTCCCACATATCTCAAAATCTATTAAAGATAGGTATAGGTAATACTGATGTAAAATGATAGGGGATGATTCCATTTTAATTTCGAATTAAAATACAGGGTGTTCTATTTAAAAAAAAAGAAATGACTTCTGCATTCGAAAATTTGTTTCTCAATTTTGAACATTTTGTATATTAGAATGTAAAGTGTGCATACCGTTTCTTAGAGTTATATCTAGATTCATAACATAGCAAATTTGGCGTTTCTATTTGCAGTATTAAGCGAGATATTAATTTCCGAATGATGCAATGATTATTACTAACAAAATATCTTAAATAACTCAAAAATGGCAACAGGTAGGTATAGGAATAGCTAATGAAGACTGACGTATTTATGGTCGTAGAATCCAAAAATGTAAAAAAAAAATAGATCATTCTATTTAAAATAACAATGTTGTCCATTTCCGGCCAGCAGAAAGTGATATTTTGGTTAAAGTATTTGACATTTAGGCAGAGTTCACACCGGGGTGATACGACACGGATACGACACTAATACGACAAGCGACACAAACCAGTAACTTGGCACATGTTGTGTAACTCTAATTTAATTGTCGTGTTACTGGTTGTGTGGCTTGTTATATTTGCGTGTTAAGTCTTCTAGTGCACATTCTGCCTAAATTTACGCGGTACGTGTCGTGTTGCTGATTGTGTCCCTTGTCGTATTGCGGTCGTATCACTCTGGACTCTCAACTCTGCATTATAGTTCTAATCCAACAGATAATGGTGCCAAAAACCCAAATATAAGTAAATAATAAAACATCATAAACTTTTAATGAACCACTTACGTGAAATAGCCTGTATATAAAACCGCTGTTTTAAAAATCTACCAATAAAATTAAAAGCTTTTAGCTAATCCCTAGCTATGTCGTACAAGAGCGGTTTTATACAACTATATCCCTCATTTCGCATCATTCTTTGACATGAAAGGCCACCGATACCATTTTCGGCTTTTTTTTCTTCTTTTTTTAGTTACCAGGGCTCTTAAATGATCGCACACGCGACAGCACATCATCCAGTGGAGAGCTCATTGTTGGGTCTTCGCCTTTGACGTTTAACACCCGTCGTTTTGTCGGGCGGTGGGGATTCGGGATAGCAAAAGAATAACACGGCAGAGATAAAGATTTCTGCAACGCACGCACGACTGAAGTTGAAAACAAATTGTCTTTAGCCTTGCCTTGTGGAACGTGATATCCAGATGTACCCTTCAAAGGATTCCGTGTACGTTTGTGTTTGATATCACGTCCTTTTTGAAATCGCTAGAATCTGCAAATGGTGCATGTTAGTAAAAGCGTTTCGGCAATATTTAATGGGGTGGATGTATATATTTAAATACGTCGGATAGTTTCGGAGGGGTAGAATGAAAGAAAGTTACTGATAAATGTTATAGCATTACAGAAATGTGAATCAATAAATTAATAAAGGAATAATATTTAAATAAAGGGGAAGATAAATAAATATGCGTTACTAACAACTATAACAATAAGAAAAACCATTTTATAAAACAGAAAAAAAAATAAGTGCGATGGCCGGGAATCGAACCCGGATCAACTGCTTGGAAGGCAACTATGCTGACCATTACACCACCATCGCTTCTTGATGTAATAGATATAAGCATAGCACATTATATAAGTAAGTGAAAGCTGCTTCTACTATGCTATGACGCTATTTTTTACTACAATTTTATTTACAACACTTTAATATTTTAATAATTCTTACCAAGGCAATTTATAATTTTCTTACTAAACTTTAACATACACTTCTCACAGCAAGTGTAATAAAAGTTGTTTATAATAAATAAAAAGCATTGTCAAGTGGTGTTAGATCAATATAAGAAAGGTATAACACGTTTCTCATAGTCATAAAGTAAAACTAAAGAAGTAGAATGACCCAATTTCACTGATACCTTCATCTTAAATTAATTGTAATTGACATTTCCAATATGACCCATTATTTTTAATAGCCCTTCAAGCAAACAGAATTATATTTTTAAGACACATTTCTTTGACACACAAAAATATTGTTTACACTAAAGAAAACTCTCTGTGAAATGAACAATACTTTTTTTGACATTTATTTGCATGAACAAATTTTTCCAGTAAATGTCACAAATAAGTGTCAATTAAAGTTAATTCAAAATTTGAAGTGTCCGTACCGAGTCATGCAATTTAAAATTGATATGAGAACTCTTCAACATGTGTTTCATATTAAATTTAGAGTAGTAATAAAATAACACTAGCTGACGCGATTTTTATACCTGACTTAATAATCTAACATGACGAATTATGTTGGAGATTTCTCACAAGCATTCGGCCGGCATTGATGATGTTCCGTGCTTTATTTTGAAGCATGTGGCATCATATATAGCAGAGCCATTGGCTCATGTAGTCAACCAGTGTCTTCTAAGTGGAAAATTTCCAAATAAATTATACATTTCAAAGGTAATACCAGTTCACAAAAAAGCAATTACAGACCTATTGCTATTCCTACAGCCATTACAAAAGTTTTTGAAAAAATTATAAATATTCCATTGGTTACTTACCTCAAGCAAATGGAATTTTTTTCCAAAAGTCAATTTGGGTTTGTATCAGGTAGATCACCGACCGATGCCATATATCATACATTGGATTATGTATATAAAGAAATCGATAAGGGTAATGCTGTACTTGGCTGTTTTTTCGATCTCACGAAGGCATTTGACATGGTAGCTGATATGCTGTTGCGGAAGTTGTGGGTGCATGGAATAGGTGGTGTTCCTTGCGATCTATTTGTATCTTACCTCACTGATCGTAGATCCGTTGTTTCAATTAGGGGATCTGTAGATGGTGAGATCACAGAATTTTGCTCCTCAATAGTAGAAGTTAAATGCGGCGTACCGCAAGGGTCCATTCTCGGTCCCACCCTATTCGTAATTTACGTTAACCATCTGCATGTGTCTCTGCCTTCGTGTCTCATTACTCAGTATGCTGATGATGCCAGCTGTATTATTGCGGATTCTACATTGGATGAGGTATCTGTGCGGACAAGTAACGTTGTATGCATGATGAATGAATGGTCTAAGTGTAACAGGCTTAGACGGAATGTATCGAGGACTAGTTTAGTGCACTTCCGAGCTTCCGCAAATGTAATTAGTAGTCATTGTATTAGGTATGATAACAGATCCATTCCAGAAAGTGAGTTTGTTGGATTTCTTGGTTTGTCAGTAGACCTTAGCCTGAGGTTTGATAGGCACTGCGCTGACCTTGAGAGTAAATTAAGCTCTGCGTACTTTGCTGTGAGGAACTTGAGAAGCATTGTTGGCATTGATGTCCTCCGCCTGTTCTATTTCTCTTATGTGGAGTCACGTCTGAGGTAGGCAATAGTTTCCTGGGGATCGGTGCCGTGTGCAGAGAGAATTTTTATTTTTCAAAAGAAAGTTATTAGGTGTATGCTTGGTGCCTCAGCCACGAAATCATGTCGCTCTTTATTTGTAACTCTGAGGATCTTACCTCTTTGGTCCTTGTATTTATTTGAAGTGCTAATGTTTCATAAGCGTAATGAATAGCTTTTTACAAAAAAAGCAAGGATATTTATAATAATATGGCAACGCGGTCCTGCAATAATATAAGTGTTTCCCCACATAAAGCAAGCCTCTATAAACGTAGTCTACACTTCAGATGCGTAATGTATTATAACGCACTGCTTTCAGATATAAGAAACGCCACAACATTACGCTCTTATAGAAATTTATTAAAGGCTTATATCAGTGTGTACAGTTTTTATTGTGCGGATGAGTATTTTAACGATGGGTCTCTCTAATTTTGTAATTTTATTATCTTACCTTCAATATAGATTTTACATTTTATTGTTCTTTAACATCATATAACCATGCTTTTAATATGTGACACTAATGTTATGTCTATGTTTTGTCCAATAGTTCATTACACTTGTATTTGAATTTATGTGTAGGTATCATCTATGTTTGTATTTTACCTTATACCACATTCTTATTTGTAGTTTGGTACGTTGTATTCACATTTAAATTATGTGTATGTGCTGTATTAGCTACATTTTATATTGTATTCGGACACTGTTAAAGTTTGCATATTACAATTTTGCGACAATAAATATTATTATTATTATTATTATTATTATTTTTATTATTATTATTATTGTTATTACTGTATTTTGCATTGTTTTAAACATACAAACTTTCTAATTATCATATCACATTCAAAATTATATTTTTATCTGTTTCCACTAAGATTAAAGTTATATTTTAAATTAAAAAATTAGGGAGAATTGCTTTATTCACCGGTTTCCATCAAAGATACCGTTGATTCCATCAAATTGGTTTCTTTATTCAACGGTGAATGTTTGGTTCTACATCAAAATGAGTTGGAATCTTTATCATTTGTTTCATGGTTTATTTCTTCAATGCCACTATCAAGTTTGGTGAGTTGGTTGCTTGTTGGAGGGGGCACAAACAAAATTGACAATTATTATTGACATCGAGTAATACGAGAGTGAGATTTTTTTTATTACAAATTTTGATCCAAAATGTTTTGTGACTGTGAAAGTAATGGACTACATTTTAATGCTGAATTATCAGGATACGATATCAAACTTTTAGATACAGGTACTTTTTTAATTATACATATTATATTGAATTTTAGTTGGCAAAAGAATGATTCATTATCCACCAAAGCGTTTCCATGTTTAGCAAGAAAACAGCTCTCATCATTACTCACCACTAGATGACGTCACGAAATACACCAACAAACATTTGGTGAATGAAGCAACTCTCCCTTATCCTCTATCCCTAACAAGCTCAAGCATGGTCGCGGCTATCCCGTGAAGGGCAACGGCAACTACAAAAGATGTGACTTCATGCATTCCAGAGAGAAGTAGAGAATTCTAATAAATTAGTCATCAAATATAATATTCTAAATTGGAAACTTATGTGTAGATATAAAGGTTTCAGCCAGCCGAGTGATTCATTTATTGTTTAGTTGTTGACGCGGTCTGGCAAGAGACAAACGAAATCTCACTGAACTGCCATTTAATCAAAATAGTTTGAAGCAGTGTTTCACAAGTTGTGTTGCGTATGCTTTTTAAGAACGGAAAACCGTACAAGAGGTTGTAAACATTCTCCGAACACTTTTTTGTTATGTTTGATGATTACATGTTACAAAATCGCAGAAGAAGCTTTAAAGTAAATTAATTAATAAACGAATGTTACGAACAAACTTTTAGCTTCAAAATTAGAAGTCAAGACAAAGCATGGGTACCGCATATATGCTGTATTTAGTGTTATGTCAAATTAACTCAGTGGAACAAAAACAAGAATCGTTCTGAAGTCCTGTCAGAAAGGCCTATGATTTGGCGTGAGCCAACAAATCACATTACGGACTGTTACTTCGGCCTTGTAAAAATTAAAGGGTTGTAGAGAAATAAAAGTGATATCCAGTAAAAAGCTTCCTTCCTAAAATACGATTGGAATCTAATATGTTTTAATCAAATGAATAAAACCCATTTAACCTTCATCTTACTAATTGACACGTACCTACATATGCATATGGCTCAGACGGTCAACTCCTAATTCACCAGGGGATTACCCTATTGAAGATACATTCATTGACTGCTCCAACATTATTATCATACCTTTAGATCACAAGTAGGAATAGTTAACCGAACGATTTCCATTTCACCTTTTCTGCTCCCACACGGCCATTTAATTCGGGTCAATCTACGGCAACTCTTAGCATGGTACATCGGTAGCTACATATCAAGTACCTAGCACCATTAACCTTATTGCTGATAAAAGGGTTTTGCGGTTTGGAAATAGATCACTATTAATTGGGGAGCAATTAAGGTAAGTTAATGTGTTATAGATTAAAAAAATGTTCGTGAAACTATAGAAGAGTATGAATGAAACGAAATATAATATTCCTTTGAAGTATTCTAATTTAATTATAAAATCTCAAATCTTGACCTATTTATCCCCATTATGGACGGGAAACAAATCCGGATCAACTGCTTGAAAGGCAACCATGCTACCACCATTCTCCATATTAATACGTGAAAAACCTACAATGTCCTTCTTTAGGTAATTCGAGTGTTTCTAAAAGAGGTATTGCTCCTAGGGTTTTTAAAGTATTTACAATAACAAAAGAAGATTATAAAATTCCATGTGGGACATAAAGTCTCATTCTCATTAATTACTATGAAACGAAAGGCAGTGGCTTGCACCATTTAGTACGTGCTGCTGTGATATGTCTCCCCGGTTGTTTGAACTCTATGCTGTTAATTTTCCAAGATCAAGTTTTGGCATTGCCGCGCGCAAATTCTCAATTAGATGTAATTGTAAGAATTGATTTAATTGTTTGTATCATTTTATTTGTTCAGTTGTGTTTAGTTAATTTCATTTATTTGTACATTTTGCGTACTCCAGTATTGTATAGTTTATATGCTAGTTTTTTCTTTGCGATGCGCCGTCATCGCATACAGATGTAAATTTCATATATATGAGTGTTACCTTAGAGGCCCGGGCAGTTACCAGATAGACGAGCGCGTGTATGGTCTTGTTTAGTTGTTTTAGTTACCGTTTGTGGTAATTCGTTTTAAAGTTTAAGATGTAGTTCGTTCTTTTGAGATTTTAAAATCGTCCATCTAGTAATTCGTTTATTAATTAGTGTTATATCGTTGTGCACAATTTTCATGTAAGGCTCTTTAATAATATTCGTTTTAGAAGTAATCGCGTTTAGAGTTTAAATTTTCCGTTTTTTTGTAGTTTTCAAATTGAGTTTATTTTAATCACCTCGGGGTAGGTGAAGTGAAGCTGTGAGCTTGATTTAAATTTAATTTTTAATTTTGGTTGTTTCTCTACGTTATTTGAATTAATTTGTAGTTTGCTTTGAATTTTTGAAACACGTGGATTTTTTGGTGGTATAAGAAATTCCTTCTAAACGAATCCACCCATTTTGTTTGCTAAAGGATTTGCATTGTCCTTTTTAAATTGTAGAGTCGTATGCAGGTTTGTTTTTTGCCAGAATCTTATATTCATGGTTTTAATTTTTCCTGTAATTTGTATCAAATGTTTTTTTTCTTTTTTTTCTTTTTATACAATAAATCTAATGATTGTAAATATCATTTTAAAATCACAGTTTCTTTTATTTTTGAATCGACCATTTCAATTTTTGGGGATTTTAAAGAAAGTCAATTTTGCAAACGCTCACTATTACTTTTTAAGTTAGTTACTCTGAGATGTAAGAATCCCTGGCGCCCTTTTAAATTCATTTTTGCTGAGCTAGCTAAATTAATTTTGTCATTTTTAATTTCTTTAAACTTGTATGCTTGGACTATCAGTTCACAGCAGTGCGTTAAGTTAAACAAAAGGTCGCATTCTAGAGGATGCGAAAATATACAATGGTTTGGAAGGGAATATATTTGGATGTTCGGTGGTAGGAGTATTCTTAATTAAAATTTAAATACGAAAAAAAAAATTGATGAGAGTTGAGACTACAGGGCATGTAACGAATTTATAGTTAATAATTTTTTGTAGGTGGATTTTATATATCTCTACTGTTTATTATTATTACCTATGCGTATATACGTATAATTAAATTCGTTTAAATATCGATGTTTAAAATTAACATAGCAATATATATGTATATTGTCACACATAAAGTCCACATCATATGGGGATTTTTTTTACTATTCTAAAAGTAAATTTTGGGTTTGCCATCTGGTTGTGCTCAAAAAATGATTTGAAATGGCTTGCATACGGCCAATCACTTTATTTTCTTTAACTTTTAAATATGAAGTTCATTCTAGAAACTTGTCCTACTTTTTATTCATTTTTATTTGGAAAATTTTACAGAATAAAATTGTTATTTTTAATTTTTTTCATAATCTGCCAAATTTCAGCCATTAATTTATTTTTATACTGACTAAATTTTGAATTATCATAATTACTGCATATTTTTTTTTTGTGTCAAAATCACCTCTCTAGCTTCTTTTGTGTAAATTTTGTTTAGATTTTTTTTGTCTAAACCAAAAATATATACACGAAACCAAAATTAAATTTCATGCAAACTTGATTTAATTTGTCCAAATAGACTAAAAGATTTCCATCATTACAGCTATTTATTAGTTAATTGACCACGTAAATCGAATTTACAATTTACAATTTCCTTTATCAACAAAAGAGGCAGTTGTGTCTGTAATCGCTCCTACATTTTAACCCTACACATGCAATCCCAGTTTTGTATGAAGCGAATGACTCGTTCCTTGCTAACTCATCGGCTTTTTCTTTTCATTCAATTGCTGAATATCATGGCACCCACAGCAAAGTGACTTTATCGCGGTCTGTCAGGCTATTCACATTTAGAATACATTCCCAAACCGGTATTGATAGAATCTTAGAGTTCACTAGTGCATTTAGTATCCTCAGACTGTCTGTTGGAATATAGATCCGCTTATTTTCATAAGCCCTCTGTTTGATTTTAGTTACACAAAGCAATGTTGGGTGTTCCTCTGCTTGAAAGACCATATCATATTTTCCTAGTGGAAGGCTGATCATTGTATTTCTCAACCCGCTGTAGATTCCAGCTCCAGTTTCATAGGATACCTTATCTTTAATAATTACTTTCATTTATGTTCATTTGGAACAAATTTTGGAACATATGTTGCCACACTATACCCTGTTTGGCTTCGGAGTTGGACTATGTTACCATACCCAAGGAACTGCTAAGTTTGTTTTTATCTTCGAGTGGGTTCTACTATAGTACAAAGCGAAAGTTTATAAGAAAGTCTGGACACACAGCCAGATTCTTTATTTTGTTTCTTTGTTTTCTTTTACTCCTCTTTTTATACCTATAATTTGCTGCACTGACTGTCTCTTTTTGTTTATCCTACTGACTGCGCCTTGTTATACACTCGGTAATGGGTTTTATATATTTTCATTCCTATTCCTATTACTAAATGAGAGTATTAAGTTATTAAGCTCTAAATATTTGCGAAGATTTTACTAATGTAGTCAATTTAAACCAATTATATATACACGAAACCAAAATTTGTTGTGTGTAATTTTATTTCATTCGAAACTTGTTAATATAGGTTGACTTTTAAGCCGCTAAAATTGTGACGTGTGTGTCCATTGTGGTAATTGTGTGTGTGTCATTTTTCTGCAGTTTATTCCTGTAACAATAACTTTGTAGGTTAGATTTCATATTTGCGAATCAATGTTAATACTTGACCTTATTTTTTTGTTCAATCAGTTTTTATGGATATAGGCCGTATGTATATTATAAAAACTGAAATTTAATGAATTGAGATGAGTCTTTCCATATACAATGCGTCTCTCTAATAACAATACAACCTCATTAATTTGCTGGAAACCTGTAGTGCTTACTCATGATTACAAACGTCTAGTAAACTAAATTTGGAACTACGCTCAAATTTCCTATGCCATTAATAATTAATAATTGTAGATGCAAGTATGTTACAACAAAGTAACACATTTGAATTAGATTGACGTAATTTCACATACATATACTTGACAAACATTTACATTGAAACCAACATTTCTAAAACCCATTCACGTTCTACGACTAATTAGAATTTTAGAAAGTTCACCTCGCGTAATACGACTAACTCGTGTTGTACGATTCCGACAAATAGGATGTACCGACATCTTTATAATAATAAGTACAGTGTGCTGTTGTGGAATTCTTTACGCGCTTTTAAAACTTCTGTATAGTGTTTTAATTAAATTTAGCACATCGGGAACGCGGTACTATAAATATTATTATAAATACAATTAAGTTTGAGTAAGTGAAGCAGCGTTTTTAGATTTTATTTTATAGATTCTACTCAGGTGTTAGGTTTCCTTTATTTTGACAGTAATCGATCGTTTTCGTCAAGAAGACTTCAATATTGATTTAAATTTGACGCTTTTGTGGAAAGAAATATTACGTAAGACGTGTTAAATCAGTTTTCCATACCGATGTGTAAATACGTTGAGAGAAATGGAGTGTTCGATTCGATTGGTTTTGAAATGTTAAGATTTGAATTAGTGTTGAGTAGAATCTAATAAAAGTCTCACTACAAAGAAACTGTATACACGGACCAGTAGTCGAAGATTATTGTAATCGAGAAATGGTAATCAATGATATTATTATATCTGGCAATATCTCTGAGATATCGGTTTTAGTAACGACAATGCGTAATCTTAAGGACTGTCGAACATGTGCCAGATACAATACAAAATGTCTATCAACGACATTTAAAAAAAGACGTGATTTCCCGATTTCATTATTTGAAATTGACAGAATATACGTATACTCTATCAAACTGTGTACACATTTCCCAAAAAAAAATTATGATAGTTTCTTTTATCATTATTATATCCTTTTTGTCATTTGTAAAAGAACAAATAAAGTCTATAAAGAATAAAATTAATGAAACTAAACGATGCTATTTTAATAAACAAAATCAAAACTCTAACAATAAATCAAAAACATGAAATTAATTTCTGACTCTGTGTGGGTAAATTAATAAGGAAGTAACGGATTGAAAAAATGGTCCACTTTCTCACAAATTCTTTTTAATTAAAGCGACCTGTTTCGTCCAAATCAAGGCATTCGCTTCAACTGCTAAAGAGTTACTTGCAGGACAGAGAACAGCGAGTATGCTGTGGAGAAAAATGTCGGGTGTAAAGATTGTTGATAGAAGAGTACCACAAGGATCTATCTTGGGGCCGACCCTGTTTATAATATATACAAATGATCTAATGTCTGCTCCCTCAAGATGTTAATTCACGCAGACGATACATCTTTCTTATTGCGATAACATTTATCTGACACTGCGGAGGATGTTATGGATGATGCTGCGAAGTGGTTTGCGGCCGACAAATTGAAACTTAATCTCGGGAAGTCCTAGGTACTATAGTTTTCCACGAGTGAGGCATGTGTGTTCTGTCCGTATGTACACAGATTAGATTAGAGTTCGAGGTAGCACATGAATTGGTGTCTGCCAGGCCTATGTTGTGCATATGCATAGTAAACTATATGCATAGTAAACTGAGGTCTCTGAGTGAAATCATTGGAGTTGTATCCATTATAGGAGACATAGCACTTTCTTGGATATGATCTTAGAAGATTCAGAGCAAGTGAAAAACAACCAAAAGAGCTCAGCTTGGAGAGGAACATATCATGGTTTATTAAGTCAAAAGCCCTGGTTAAATCAGTATAAATCACATCAACATGGCCACGTTTTTCCAAGGCCTCAGCAATGAATTGAAATATTGACGCCGAATTAGTAACAGCGGATCTACCAGATATCGAGCCATGCTGGTTTGAGGAAATAAAAGATTGGGTGCTACTATAAATACGCGGATAAACTACCTTCTCATATGGACATGCCCGGGTGACCATAGGACCTATCAGCTGTCAAAGTTTTTTACACCTAATGTAATTATGCAATAAGTATTTCAATTTCAGATATATTATAGATAGATATATAGTTTAGATTAGGATTGGGGTGGTCTATGGACCTGTTTCACCGCGACCTTTTCAGATCTATCTTGATTCACATTGCACAGGACATGAACTGGTTTTTCTTGCCTATGTTGTACATATGTACAGTCTACAATGACCAGTCAGCAGACCTACACTCATTTTGACAGTCTTCCTGTCTTTATTCAGTAGATCTCTCGTGAATTCAGGCCTCTGTTCCTTTAGGAATTCTTTTGCCTGTCTCTGTCGCGCTGATTTTTGCCACCAATCTCTGGACTGATTATGTATCCATTCATTGATGGATTTTCTAATTTGTGATTTGGCAGTGTCGAAAGAAGAACCAGCTCCAACGAATGACCCTGACGAACCTCCCCTGGCTAGCTCATCCGCCGCCTCATTTCCTTTCACGCCCTAGTGGCTAGGGACCTAGGCCAAGGTTAATTTCCTTTGGGTGCCCACCTCATTTAGGGCGCTTAGGCATCCAAATCAGCTTAGAGCCCACGCTTATGGAACTAATCGCTATAAGTAGTGTAGACTGTCTTTCAGAGAAAATAGCGACGGTTTTACCTGGCTCGGTACATCTTTCTATTTCTCGGACGTATGCACATAACATGCTGTCGCATTTGGCAATATCCATGTCCGATATCTGCAGAATGAGAAGAATGGCAGAGAAGGAAAACGCACGACAAACCTATTTGTTAGTTTTTCACTCGAGAGCGACCTACGGCATTCTTCTTTAGGGAGGTTCAGTTGCGGCAAAAACGATATTCCACCAACAAAAACAAGCAGCTAAAGTGATAATGGAAAATACTTCGAGAACAAGCTGCAGAGAATTGATTAAAAACCTCAATATGCTTACCTAGCCATCTTGCTGCATACTTGTCTCTTGCATATTCATAAATCCAAGAACTTGGTTGCAGATGCTTTTGGGCATGTATAATTTTGCATTTTCCTATTTATTATAATGGTGCAAATTATGTCAAAATTATAAAATCGTCAAGATATCAGGGGTTGTTTTCACCCCTTAAACGTGAGCCTCCGCTAAAAGGAAAGGAGGCAGTCTACACTATTCGACGAGTGCCGCAAGTATTTTAATCCGAGCTGTGAATGACAATTTGCAATGACCCCTAGAGCACTCTCAAATTAAAAGAAGCAAAATTGCGCAAACAGAATGGTACACGGCTAAATTTCTTTTTTTTTTTTAATTTGGCTGCTTCTCACAGTTTCTTTTTATATTTAATTAGAATTTAGTAATAATTAAGTTTTCTTATAAACCATGTCTTTATCGTATGTGACCTCTAAATTTTGGGAATAAACTTTACTTTACTTTAATATTCGATGTCAGTTATTGAAATATCAAGATATTAGATATCAAGATATCAGATCATAGATCAGCAACTATTCAATCCAAATAAGAAGACAACGAGAACTCATTCACACTCTGCCATTCCATTTCCATTTTTTTCCCCGTGCACAATTGAACTGCCTATATAAATAACAAACTAAGCTATATGGGTAATACGGTCTTTAAAAATAAAATCCTCACACCTCAACATTTCGTCCATACTATTTATCGGACTTCACAGGAGGGCATCTACAATATTAACAAGAATATAACCAATAGTAATGAAATATTTAAAAATAATACTTACAAAGTTCAAATATAATAATCAAATTATACGTATTTTAAATTAGAATTTTTTAAAAGTCAAAAACATTTTGTAAACAAGGTAATGTTACTATGTATTTTGTAAAATGTTGCAACAAATATGGTTAAGTTGATTTGTGTCTGTTTTGAAATTAATTGAATTTTGATTACTGTTAATATGAACCATGCATTTTACAAAATACATAGTAACATTACCTTGTTTACAAAAATGGTTTTTGACTTTTAAAAAATTCTAAATTTAAAATACGTATAATTTGATTATTATATTTGAACTTTGTAAGTATTATTTTAAATATTTCATTACTATTGGTTCATATTCTTTCTAATATTGTAGATGTCCTCCTGATGAAGTCATAAATATATGACGAAATATTGAGGTGATTTAGCAATTTTATTTTAAAGACCGTATTACCCATATAGCTTAGTTTATTCTTCAACGAAGTTCCAGTCGGTACTCCTTTTCAAATTATATAAATAACATTACTTGGAAACATAGTTACTGTTTCTAGGGAAACCGCGCCTAGCTATCCTACTATAGATGACGTTGTTAAATTATTATTTCTATTATTGGTAGTTGTGCGATATACAGGCATACCAAATTTAAGGATTGAATTAATAATTTTTCTTCTCGTAATCAATTCAACATTTCACACACATCTTTAATAATAATTTTTACTGTGTCAACCATGAAAATTGAAAATTCATTGCGCTTTCAATTGACATTGTAAGCATAATGCTTGCGTTTAAAACTAAAAGTATCTTAACATTGCGCTTTTATGATTCATTAAACATGTTTTTCTCTTCGGGTATAAAAAAGATATGAAGCGCCACTGATTGAATTAAAAGACAGACGCTTTAATATGTGAACAATGCTTTTATCGTCATCAGAATGATGCTCGCATTCGGATCTGGCCCATTTTTTTGACCGAATTCGTTAGCATCGATCTGGTGCCACTTAACGGTCTCCATATTTTATTTTTTGACCTTTCGTACGACCCCAAAAACTTTTCATTTGTGCTTTTGCCAACGTGCCCTCTCCCCACACTCCACCTGCGTTCCGCCGCCTCTGGAGCGCCCGCGGCATTTTTCATCCGACCGCCATTATCATTTAGGTCCCCGCTACTGATATTACGTATAACCTGCCATTTGTTAAAGTGATATCGTGTCGGCGGGCCGGAAAATACGCCGGCGTTGACAGCGTTGCCGGGACTCCGAAGAACAATGCGCCATAAAATTTTCAGATAGCGCTCGAAAAAGCCGCTAGGCGCACACGTGGCTGCAAGTGCCTTCTAATACCGAGCAAAACGGTCGCGACGTTTTCGCCCTGTCTAAGTAGGTGTAGGTTTTATTCAATAATGGAAATACTTTTAGGCGCTGGCGGGAAAATTGGTGATTATTTCGAAAACGCGGTTAGGTATGAAAATTGGCTAATTTGGCAACGCTAGTAATAAAAAAAAATAAGCTGATAAGGTAATGGTTATTAACGAAACGTTTTCAGGTAACAGGTGCGCAATAAAGGGTAGATAACTTCCAGATTTTTTTTTTCTTCTTGAGTTGAAAATGAAATTAAATCGCGATTTTCTTTAAATGACGAAGTTAACATTTTTTTTTAGTAATATTTTGTCTAATAATATTAAAAATTGGCCCTATCCTAAATAATGTCAATGCATGCTTAAGCAATATTTACTTAAATCGGACTTTTACTAAGTTTTTCACTCAAAATGCAGGTGTGGTGTAGCACAATTTTGAGTTTAAGTGGGTTATAACACTATTTTGTTCAGTAGGTAAGGACCTACTGAGGTCCAACTTTAAAGTCCGATGTTTCCTAGGTAACCAATGATGTTCACAGTACGTAAAATACTGTTATTTCAATGAAAGAAAGGATCCGGCGCCTCCACCAAATATCGCGACTTTCCCTAAATGTCGCGCCCCTTTGCTCAAGGGTTGGGGGTTTGAGCTACTCACTTCTGTAATGTTATATATAAATAGGGAATATTAGAAAGGTACTTACCCTGGGGCTGCGCTTGATGTCTATTAAAGCACTTTATAAAAATATATTACTAACCGAGCGCGGTACTTGAAAATGCTGACGAGTTTCCCGTAATCCGTTTGTTATCTCTGTAGTGGAACTTTCCGTGGCATTATCCAGAAGGAGGTTGTATCCCCACCTATGTGGAACCTGATGATAGACGAACTCCTTGACTAGTGTAGGCATAATCTGTCAATCGAGAAAAAAATTTTGGAATTTTCTGTTTTAACCTTATATTTGCAAATTGTAAATCTTAGTAAGCGCTTAATAATTTATTTTCCCAGAAATGTCATTTTCCATATATGTTATCTGTCACCATATTTGCAGCTTTTATAAAGTGGCATGCGCTCACTCACATTAATTCACATCAATTGCATATTTCACATCTTTGTTTGTTTAGCATTGATTTCTATCTGTAAAACCTGTAGGTCACACGGTATAGTGTATTTTATATGTCATAATACTTCTACATGCTATTGTTGTGGCAAGAATTGTAATGTTAATATAAGGTGTTTAAGGATAACGTGAAACTGCAAGAATTGCTGGTAAGAGTCTTTGTGCTGTGCAAAAGGTGTAACAATGCCATGAGAAGGCTGGCTTGTTAACATGAAGATCATCTGGAAGTAAAGAGGCACCACTAAGTAGATGACCGTTTTTGGGGTCACAGAGATTTAAGATAGAACAGCTGCTGCAGTTTTGCTGCGAAATCAACTCCAAGGAGCTAGAGATGTAACTGTTGGTGGGTCGCTTATGGTTTAGACAGGAATCATTACGTAAGCACGTACAGAATCGGTTTATACAAAATGGCTCCCTGACAGCTCATAGACACATAACGAAGGTTCTAGAAGATCATGCTATGCCGGTTTCATGCAAAATAATGCTAGACCTCACGTAGCCAGAGTTGTCAGATAAAACCTGGATGAAGTGAGAATTACTCGGCAATTAGCCAGCCATCAGTCCGGATATGAATCTCATTAAACATTTATGGTATGACTCAGGATGATTTATCTAAAGGCAAATACCAGCTCAAGAATGCCCAATAACTCCAGAGAGTTGTATTACAAGAATTGGATAATATTGACAAGAGTGATGCTTAACTATGCCTCGATCGACAGTCAAGCAGTCATTAACGCAAGAAAAGGAGCACGCTATTAGATATATGCTTTTTTTATTTTATTTTCGTTCCATTTTAATCCTAAGAACAAAAATTCGAACATAGTTTAAAAATGTTAAGTTTGACTCCTTCAACATAAATCATGAAAGCAAAAAAATTGGTCTACAAAATACAGTACAATTGTTTGCAATTTACAAATACTAGGTCAAAGCAGAAATTTCCAAAAAATATTTCATAATTTCAATGTAGTCTAAATTTTTTGCTAGTCAACGTATGTTTATAATATATTTGCAGAAAAGGAGTCTCTGTAAAATAGTTCATAAAAGGCTGAACTTTTCGAAAAGACGGTATCAATTAATGCAACCTAAGGTCAAGACTATCTTAGTAGCTTGAATAAAGAGATAAACTTGATCTTAAGATTATGGCAGGCTAGAGACTGGAAGATGGAAGTCAAATACTTAGACCATAACTAAATTTCTGTGGAATACTAACAAGCTTTATGTAAAAAATAACGCGAGAAAAGCGCTAACGGTGTGCAGAAACGTTGTAGAAAAGAACTGCTACAATAGTGAGATCAATTGCGGCTGACTGGCATGGAACAAAAGAACTAGTTTTGCCACTCTGAGAGTGTACTCCTTTAAACTGATATGTATGTATAACTTTGTAGTTTGGCGAGGGTGTATTGAAAAGAACCGCGCGCACAAGGATAAGCCAAAGAACTATTAGACCTAAGCCCAAGTCTCCAGATAGTGACCAAACTTGAAGCATGCTCTGGGACGATTGCGGCATTTTTTGTGATTGTCAGCATTTAGGTGCAAGAGCGAGTGGAATCAAGACGACATTTTCCGATTGAATAGATATGCCATCAAAAAAGTGATGGTTGTATTATGACTTGAAAGGATCGTTAAGTTTTAGCCTTCAAACTTATGCTTAGCTAGTTCAGTAGGAGATTCCGTCCGCATGGTTGAACTAATCATCCCTTCCACTGCAACCATTAGAGTCTATTGTAGAGCGGATTATATTTTACAGTTCATTCAACAAGTTCAGGCGCTTAAGATAGCTTAGTATCTGGCTGAACGAGATTCTGTTCAGTCTCCTAGGGAAGGGTCAGCCTTTCCGAAGGTCACATACTTGATTTTTGTGCGGTAGCAGGGCAGTGCAGAAGAATTGTCAGCTTCTCCTGCTTTTTCTAACAAATTCGGCCTTCAGTTTTCATCAGAGAGCTCGATTTGTTAGTATTTCTGAGTACAGTGATTCTGTAAAGGACAGAGACATCACTTTGACATTTTTTAAGGTCAAGTCTAGCAGTTTCGGTTGGTCCACAGGTACAGATTAGGATAAGACTATTTATGCCATCGCCAATTGTGTTTATGATCCAAAATCTCTCTCGTCACAAATATCGATTGCCATATGTTCAACGTGCAAGATCGTTTGCGTTGTTGTCCAAGGTGGTTGTAATGATCATCTACTCTTGGTCTGCGACAAAATATTTTGGTGTTTCCGAAGCGTCCGAAACCAGCAGTTGTCTGCTGCGTCAATGCTCTTTGTTGCTATCTCCATTTCCTCGTTCTTTGGGAAAAGAGGTAGTGAAGTATGCATTGACATTTGTAGAAGAACACATTATGTCCGAGACATTCTAAAGGCTGATTCCACAGTAGTAGGCTGAGCATGTGCCGATGATTTGCTAATTTGCATAGGTGAAATGCCGGTAATCTGGCCTCTGTTTCACAACAATATGTTAGGGTGGTAGGTCAAGGAGGGCTTTCTAGTGCAATAACGGGGAGAAGACATTGTATGGATGCTAGTTTTGCTGTGGCTCTGGTTTGTTGCGTCTTTTCCCGCTAAGCTATTACTCTACCGACTTCAATCATAACTTAAACATTTAAAGGAGCATCAATTGTTAGTATATCATATATTTATCCACATTAGACGGATGATTCAACTAGATATTACTTCAATCTTTGCATATGGATTTGAATCCATTTTTCATGATTTCATGAATTGGTTTATTTTATACTGCGACGATTGGATTGATTTGCAATTATAGTGGAATCATATATGTTGAATATTGTACCCAAATTCGCTCATTATTTTATACTTTGCGCATTTCACAATCAACGGATTTATTTCTTTTATATCTTTCTACAATACTCCAGGTACATATATCCCGGCAAAGGGAAACGAAATTTATGATTATTTAACTGAACATACGTCGACATATCCTAAAAGGGTACGGGAGTACGAGGAAAAAAAGATATTCAACGAAGCCGTTGCGACCATAAAAATCGGATTGAGCCATAAAAATGACGAACCCCAGGCGAACCTTTTCCCCCGTAATTCGCCCCTGACCTGCTCCCATCGGGCGTAAACTAATTCTGATTGAAATTTCTTACCTCCGTTTCCGCTACAACAGTTCGAAAATTGAATTTATGCAAAGACCGAGAACCTGTTGCTGTTGGGCATGTGGGGAGTTACGTTGTTAAAACGGATTAAAGTATTCCACGCCGTGTGGCGATGCGGGCTTGTTGACATCGCGCTGGAGAGATGGAAATGAATTGTTAAATCTGAAAAGGTGACAGGAGCTGGTTAATCGAGTCATGAACAAAATGGATGTGTTTTACTTTTAACACTTCCCAGGGCGCGGCTTTTAAAATCATGTCATGGGTCGTGGTGAGTTTCTCAGATTCAATTTTCGCTTTTTTCTAAGTCGGTAACTTTAAGCTTACATCTATACTTCGACGGAGGTTGTCCACACTACACAGTGCTTGGTTTCCGGGTTGTAACCGCGAGTTAGGATTTTGGGTTCACTAACAACCTTTTTAAAAATTAACTTTATTACTTAATTACAAAGATTAACAAAGTTACACAATGTTCTTGAGAGTTTGAAGGAAAGATGGGCAGCAGCTTGCTAGGTGTTGAGCGGTCGAAGAGTTGTATTCAACTACTACCGTTGCTGTGGTAGATTTCTCTTATATATGTTTTTATCTTGCTGACTTTACATTTTTACATTATTATGGACTACGTGTATACAACGCGCGTTCGGGATCGTCTTTTGACCGATGTTTCGTTTTCGATCGGGGGACATCTTCAGGGCTACTACTAACGCTATTGCCCTGAAACTTAAAAGCTAACACATGGGGACGAAGGTGACGGAACCCGTCCATTAAAAGTTTTTAAGTTAGCAAAACTTCGAGGTTAAACATAATTAGCTATGATCTATTTAGAAAAAAAAAAAAAAAATAGCTTCATCTATGTCGCACTTCCTGTAACATGGAAAATAATGGCTAACTTTAAATCTGGTGTGGGTCCTTTACTATTTAACCAAGGAAAAAAAAGAGTAAACAAAATTATACAGGGTGACCCACAATCTATGGTTGATTTGGGGTAGCTTCTTAGTACTAAAAGTATTTTTTTTCAAATGGAGCGTCCTGTGTATTTTTACATTATGTGATGTAGAATTAAATCCTCTATCGAAAACCTATAAGTGTTCTTATACCTATCTCTATCGTTTTTTGTAGGATTAGCTCAATAATAGTCCAAGTAATTTTTTTGTAAAAACTTTGAATATTTCTGAAACCATATTAATATGCTTTCGCAAAAACGAGACGGTGAGCTTCATCACCAGGATGAAACGCTTGCACGATGTTAAAGGCGTATGCGTGCATTTTATGTCTTGACAGAGTGCACTGTATTGATGAATATATGTCCATTTCTTCAGCAACAAATCTTATGCAACTGCAAGGTGGGGGTATTTTTTTATAAGCTATATTTTGTCTTTTTTTTATATGCATTTAAATTTAAAATTGTTTTTCCCTGCGTACTATTAATGAAATACTAACACCTGGAACTAGCTCCTCATCAGTAGGAATAATAACTAAATATTTTATGAAAAGAGCAATCTTTTTTAAAATTTCCTTTTCGTTTTGATCAGTCTGATATAAGTTTTTATAACCCCCATTGAAACAAGGGTAAACATTGTACACTATATTCCTTCAGACAAATATTTTGGTGACATTTTTGCATTGATTATCACTTAGGAGATTGTGCACAAAAGTAGCACCTTTTTATTTTTTCTTTGTTATATTCCAAACTGCTAGCTTGATCGTTTGGAGTTATCAAATTAAAGAGTTTGCTCACTCGCCTAGAAGAGTCCTTGTGCGAAATCTTCATTTTATTAAGTCCTCTAAGAGGCCATACGCCAGGCTTTTCATATATTTTTTTTTATTTGCTATCTGGTTTGATGCATGACTAAGCTTTTTGTATCGGCGACATTCAAGTGGGCGTAAAATAAAATCATTGGCTACTTGGCTACCTCTTTATGTTGTAATTTGAACAGCTGATGCATGGTGTCCAGTCCTGATGTAAGAACTTACAGTTTCGAGTTTTCCAAACGAACTATCAATTGCATCATCATGATATTTCGTTGACAGTACGATGACGTCCTTCATTTCTTTTTAATACGAAGACCATGATCTAACGAACCCAAAATGAGAAGTACATATGCCGTAATAGTAATGTCAACGTAGGTTAGTATGAGAACTAAAGTCATCATAGCAGGGGTGATTTATTTTACGATGAAAATTTCAATTTATTATAATAATTACTTCTAGGAACTTGCATCTTCGGTTTTGCATTTCGCGTTTTTTTTTTTTTTTGGAAAATGTAATGGAGATAGACGTCCGGTTCTAGTATGGAGTTCAAACACGGATAGATATTGGAAACATAGAGATACATATATCAAGCACAAAAATATATAGAGGACTAATGAAGTAATAATGGTTTAATTAGATATTTATAAATAACAATTATTATGCACAAATAAGAATGGAGTGTGCTTAGATAACTTTTCAAAAAATACGAAGGAAAGATACATTGTTTTCTTTGTAGAGACAAATTTCTATTTTGTAAGTACCAAACCTTATTAAAAGTACATACACGCATTTCGTTAAAACCGTCATGGTAAACGTTGTGCACCTAAGTCGTGCCATCATCGTCATCATCCTTTTTATCGTCACCATCAGAAGCTTCTTCGCTGGTTTTTGATTGGCCTGTGTTTACTCCAACAGTAATTTCCTCAGCTACATTGTCAAGTAAACCTTCTTTTTTTGAATATTCATTTACTACTTTGTCAACATTTCTACAAACGGACTCCCATTCTTCAGTATCTACATATTAAAGAAAATTTTTCTCTCAATAAAGCTTTCACGTCTGCCAGTTTAAATGTTATGCCCAACGTTAGCGAATTTTTTTCAATAGGCTTCAGATCTGAATGATACGGTGGCAATCTTAATACGCTACGGCCATGTGACGCTGAAAGAATAGCAACCTTGTATTGCGGATTGGCTGTTTTATGACACTTTATTAAATTATACAATTCAAGGCTTTCTAAAGTTTTCTTCAAAATGTATATTTTGTGTCATAAGCAACCGTATCATTTCAGCTTTCTTTGTACTTGACTTTGGAACACTTTCTATCGTAACGTGGTAATAAGGTTTTTACCCAAGTAAGAAAGTTTTTGCAATTCGTTTCAACATGATAGTCACCTGACTTGAAAGCTATGGATAAAAAATCAATTAAGTTTTGTAAAATATATCCACACTTTATTAATAATAATAATGGTAAACTTTATTAACTTTGTGATTAAGATCTCATATCCTCAAAATAATAACTAAAAAAAAAAAAACAGTGGTGATCAAAGAATTTTCTTAAAAATACTTTCTATTTCTAAATACTACCTAACTAATGAAACAGTAATAGCAATAGTGCGTTTTGTATGGCACTCATTTTGCCAATAGCTATGGACAATAGGAGTAAAATTAAGCGAGCTTCCTTTCAAATTGGCACCTTAACAAGCTGTTATCTGACAATTCTATGGGTTAATTATTATAATCTTTAATGGCAGAAGGTAAGGAGCTGGTGTAAATACTAAACGACACAGGAAACCATTAGGAATCCTCATTCTGTCGGAAAAATTATCATTCACGACAACTTGCTGTATTCTGTTCTCCATAAATGATCTCATCAGAGAGCAAGTCGAAGCACCCAGCCCTACAGATCGCAGTGTATCAACAACTGTAACATGATTTAAAGTATGGAATGCTCTACTAAGATCTAGTAGCACAAGTACAGTTATATCACCTTTATCAGTTGCCCGAATGACATCATCCGTAATGTGAGCCAAAGCGCTAACGCAACTGTGAGCGGGTCTAAATCCAGATTGATATAACGGCAGTATATTCGTTCTGTTAACAAAGGTACGCAGTTATTGTTCTAGGCAAAGTTCAAAGATTTTAGATAAAGTAGGTAATATATTGATCGGTCTTAAATCTTTATATTCTTTCACGCTCGATGTTTTAGGCATAGGTTTTATAAGGGAAGATTTCGATTGGGATGGGAAAAATGATGTATCTATGCATGTATTAAAGATATGGACAACATAATTCGTCAATAAAGGGACGCATAGCTTCAACATGCGGGCATCTATACAATCAGTCTCACATTCGTTGTTCTTTAACTTATTAAGAGATTGCACAACATCCAAACAAGTCAACTTCTCAAAAGCAAATCTGCGAGTGCCATCACCATGAGGCATGACATTCTTTGTCAGTACAAGAGGAGACACAACAGAAGCTGCAAAATATCTATTCATTGCATTAATCTCTTAGGGATAGAGCCGCTATGACATTTTCCTAAATTCAATTTACATAAATCGCTCCATAGAGCTTTGGATGATCTATTTGCTTGGCATCTGTAATTAAAGTAAGCATGTTTTTCATGCTTTATAGCTCTGTTCACTTCGTTTTTAATCGGCTTGTAGAATGCCTTTGTTTTACAGTAACGACGTAAGGGAGCGTTTCTAGTTTGTATCATCAATTTTATATTGTATGTCATCCATGTCAACCTTATTTAACGCAAGTAGTGTTCTTACTCAAATCCCAATTTCTTTATCACAGTTGCTAACGTTAAGTCTTCTCTTCTCTGTCAGGACGAAATATTATAAAGCGTAACTCTTTATCGCTGAATTATCCCCGTTAGAATGATCGTGTGGAATTCGTTATACGATTTGACGGGGTAGTAATGCTCCCAGCAGTAGAATTATACTACCAGCAATCCATCAAGTTAAACTGTCTCTCCTAGATAATGCCCGAGAGCATCAATCACTCTCAAATTTAATAAACAATTTCCTTCACCCTCGCGCGGTTGATGGGGGCTCTGTAGTTCATCGTTTGCTTCTGTGGCATCCTGACAAACAAACTCGAGAGATATCTGCGGGAAAATTGTTCGGCAATTTTGCTCTTGAAATCTTCACTGTTATCGTATCGATCCTGTCTCATTGAAAAGCTCGGATGGATTGGGGGTGAATTCGGTGCAGAATGCTTCTATTTTATAATTTAGGTACATTTAGAAATTAATTAGCAAAATTGCATTTTGGAATAAAATATGAGAATGAAATTGAATGGTGCGTAAACGCCAGATTATACTTACATTGGCATTTAAAAAGATAAATACCTGGAAATACTTTTTCTAATAAAATTTAGAACCTACAAGGGAACACAGGTAAGTGTGTCCCACCGATTTAAATAAAGCGTGGTGGTTTTATAGCTTGACGCAGTGTAAGAACAATGACAGTAACCAACAAGTCCAAAAAGGCCCGGATGGGACAGGGAAAAATCTGGGATCCAACTCATAAATACTGCTTTGGATGTATACATTCAAAGCAGTATTTAATTCAATTTATTCTATGCAAACCAGCGTGGATTTATTCTATATATAGATCTATTGAAACCGCTCTTTTTGACTACCTGGGCTCAATTTATCAGGCTCTGGAGGATGGTAGCATTCCCCTAGGGATTCTCCTTGACTTCTCTAGAGCTTATGATTGCATAAATCATGATAAGTTATTACTTAAATTAAATAGCTATGGTGTAAGAGACACATCTTTGAAATTGATGGAATCATACTTGAAGGGTAGAAAGCAATTTGTAAAAGTAAACTTAGATGGAAATATAGTCAAGTCCGTTCCGAAATTAGTTGAAAGAGGTTTGCCACAGGGTAGCGTATTAGGTCCTTTATTATATAATATTTATATCATTGATCTGTGCAACATATTAATAAATACTTTGCATACGCATATTAATTATGCAGACGATAATGCTTTACTTATAACATCAAAAGATTTAATTACTTTAAAAACTTAAGCAGAACAAATATTGTATAGAATAAGACAATGGAGTTTTGAAAATGATCAATTACTAAACATAGCCAAGTCTAAAATTATAATATTTCATACAAAAAAATCTAATATAGGTATTGCCAGTTTCAAAATGTATGACAATTTATCTCTAAGTAAGTCAGTTACCTTTCTGGGTCTCACTATGGATGAAAACTTAAATTGGAGCTCCTATCTGGATATATTGGTAAAAAAATTAAATCAACTCAGTTATTGCATAAGAATTCTAAGTAAATATTGGGAAAAAAAAACGTTTTAATTACTATATACTATGGAGTTTTTATATCAAGACTGAAATTTGTTATCCTGTTATGGGGCAACGCTTCAGGTATTATTAGGGTTTTTCGAATTCAAAAACAAGTGTTACGTATAATTTTTGACCTTCACTTGAGGGAATCGTGTCGTGGGAAATTTAAAACTAATAGGTTACTTACAGTTATTGCGCTGCATATTTATGAGTGCTTAATTTTTAATTTCAAATATAAAGATAAATACCAACATCTTCTGCCAGGCCATTGTCATACTACAAGACTTCAAACAAATTGTAATTACCCATTGCACACCATGTCTTTATTTGAAAAAGGCTCTTGCTAAATATAAAGTTTTTCAATAAACTTCCCCAATGAATTAAAAATATAAATAATTTGAAATTATTCAAGAAAGAAATCTTTAATTTGCTAATTAATTTGGAACCTTATGAATTTGAGGATTACTTTAAGATGTAGTTTCTGAGTTTGCTGCTAAGAAATATATTTACCTCTGTGGTAGAGGGCGTGGCAAAAAGAACCACACTCAGAATTATCAAGGAAGGAATTATTAGGCATTAGGCATAGGCCTCAATCTCCTAACGGTGATCAAACTTGGAGCATGTCCTGGGATGATATGTCAAAAAATTCCCTTTTGTGAAGCAATTTAAAAGCTCAGTAAAAAGAGCGAGTGGGATCAAAACACCATCTCGAAATTGAACAGAAATGCTATCAAATGGTATACTAATGGCTCCAAAACGGCAAAGGGAACTGCAATAGGAATATATGGATATAGAACCAATTACTTCGATAGCTTGGGGAAACACTGGAGTATCTTCCAGGCGGAAGTACACGCCATTGAAAGATATGTCTAGTTCAATATTGGCAGGAATTGCCGAATGTAGGAGATTATCATTGTGTCTGGAAGTCAAGTAGCCATCAAGGCGCTGCGTTCACATGTAATCAGTTCCAAGATGGTTTGGGAATGCCTAGGGAAATTAAACGAGTTAGGCAAACGAAATAAAGTAAACCTCCTGTGGGTTCGGGTCACACAGGAGCGGAAGGAAACCAAATAACGGATAATCTTGCAAGAAAGAGGCTGGAATGCCATTTGTAGGGCCTGAATACGTTTGGGGAATAAGTAGCAGTGCAATACTGAAGAAATTGAAAAGCGAGATGGAGCAGAGACACTCCAGTTATTGGGGAGAATCTCAACGGAATGAGGCAAGGTGCAACCTTTCTGGGAACCTATAACCAGAACAGGCTTATGAAATGCATCAATCAAGAGCAATACTTTCAAGCCATTGTAAACTGAAAGGACACCTGAGTAAGCTTGGGTTCGCAGAGGAATCTGAATGTAGATTTTATGGGGAACAGGATAAAACACTTATCCATCTCCTCTCAAATTGTGTAGCATTGTGTAACTCAAGGGAGTGGTACCTGGGAGCATGTGAAATCGAAGAGGGCGACTTATCAAACCTGGGGCCTTCTCATATGCTATACTTTCTGAAACGAATAGGATTGGGATAAAATAGTAAGAATAGGGGACACTGCACTTCTTCGGAGCATTGAGTCAAGCCAAAAGAGTATTCTTTGGAAATCTTAAGAATCCTACATCACAGTTTAGCGCTACAGGAAGTCCGACGACCTAGCAGGGGCCAAAACCCTATAGCCATCTCCCTGCTGAAATGAGAGAGTTATAAACACCAAAATTCAAAACTAAAGTAACGGTCATTTTAATTAAGTTACCGTGTTACACAATTGACGAATTCCTGGCCTAGGTATTGGACACATATATTCTATAATATAATTTCTTATATAATTAGATACCAATAAATAACAAACCTTACCTCGCATTACGTACAATCATACATAATACATACTGCTGTGAACTGATTGTACAAGCATATAAGTTTAAAGAAATTAAAAATGACAAAATTAATTTAACTAGCTCAGCAAATATGAATTTAAAAGGGCGCAAGAGATCTTAAATCTCAGAGTAACTTTCATGAGAAGTAATAGTGGCGTTTGTAAAATTTGACTTTCTTTAAAATCCCAAAAATTGAAATGGCTGATTCAAAAATAAAAGAACTGTAATTTTAAAATGATATTTACAATCATTAAATTTATTGTTTAAAAAGAAAAAAGAAAAAAAAACATTTAATTAACAACAAGAGGGGAAAAAACCTTGAGACAGAAGGTCTTGGATTAAAATAACCCCTTCGTGAATTTACAATTAAAAAGGACAATGCAAATCCTTTAGCAAACAAAATAGAAGATTTGTTCCAGAAGATAAATCTCAATCACACAAAATATCCACGCGGTCACGAAATTTAAACCAAACTATAATTTACACGTGGAGAAACAAATATAATTTAAATTGAAATTTAATTTTAACAGCACATAGCTTCTCTTCACCTACCCCGAGGTGATTAACAACAAAATACAAATCAGCAAAAAGAAAACGGAAAATTTAAACTCTTTAAACTAAAAACACGAAATCTTCTAGAACATTTTACAATAATTACTGATCTAATATTCAAAATGTGTACACAATTAAACAAAACAGCAATAATTAAATAAAGAGTTCTTTGATGGATGAATTAATATCAAATTACAATATCAACGAACAAAGATTTAAAATTAAATGAAATTACCTACATGGTAGCAAGCAAAATGAAAACATGTACTTACACGGCCGCCATCATTCAAAGAACTGAGTGCCTCACAGGGATAACATCGTACATATATCAAATTTACATCTGCGTGCGATGAAGCCGCAACGCATCGCAAAGAAAATACAAGCATATAAACTATATACAATACTGGAGTACGCAAAATGTACAAATAAATGAAATTAACTTTACACAACTGAACAATAAAATGCTCAAACAAAACTATTAAATTCTTTCTTAAAATTAAATAAAAATTAACATTTGAGAGAATCCTCCCGCAGCGCGGACAAAAATTGATCTCTAATATCACTGAATTTACAATCCCGGAGTGCCGGACCACAGCAATACGTAATTTTGCGTGAGACGTTCTGTCAAAAATCTTGTAAACATATCTTTTGCTTAAAATAAGCAGACTAGCCATTTTATCAGTATTTACTCCACAAATTCTTCAAAAAGATCACCTGATCCAGCTTCTATCTACTCTATTCCTTGAAGGCTACAAAAAAAAATTAAATAAATTCGCCAAGTGTAATTGACCACAGCAATAAAATAAAATCGTAAAAATTCCTGGTCTTCAAAAAGTAAATGAAACCTAATCTCTTACGTCGTAGTTACACTAACTTGATCTTTCCGCACGCCATTTCGGATTAACGCCAAGCCCCCAGATTAATCCCACCTTAATGGAACGAAATTGGAACGCATCAGCATAAAAAAATATCTTTATTGTAGGCGTACCCTGGCTCAGGAAAGAATAAAGTAAATCAAACGGTATCGGGTACAGAAATGGCACCAGACAACGTAACGTTTATAATTCAATTTCAGGTTTTAAAACCGTAGCTGAAATGCGAAAAACAAGTTTACGAGTACCCCATTAGATACTTTTAAGTGTGGCAGCTATACCCTATAAAAAATTTAATACACTTGAATAAGAGAGGAACCCACGTGGTTTTATTGTTAATTTTTGAGCTCTTTGATATGGATATGCCAGGATACTCACATATAGATTAACAAAGATAAGAAATAAGTATTTTAAAGAAACCTAAAGTAGGAGTATTTAAATTAAAGATTCATAATCACTATTTATATTTAAATCTTGTAAGTTCATCTGACTAAAGTTAATAAAAATCAAAACGTACCCCAGCTTACCAAAAGGATCGAAACTTTAAAACCCCTTAGTTGTTTGATCCCACTAGTAAACAAATTTGCTATTTGTCGGCGTTTAAGCCGAAACGTTATTAGGATTTAATGCCTCGTTTAAAGTTCTATGGCGATCGTTTGGTTTTGGTAATTATAAACGGGAAAATAATCCCATGTATGTATTAAATGTATTAAATTGTGGATGATGCTAGTTCTAGATCATAAATTTGGAGTTTATAGGCGCAGTTTGTATATTATGGAAATTATAATCAGCCCATTGAATTTGAGTACATACGTTTTATGGAAATAATCCTATAAATATGTGCGTAAGCCCGCACAGATTAAATTTAGAGGAGGGAAGGATTGTTTATGACAGCTATTTATTAATTCGTTCGTTCTGGTGATATTTTTGTTATTTGTAATGGTAATTGACAAATATCGTATCCAGCGGTTTGACTATTGTAATTTGCGTGCATACGTCACTGCTATGCCTCAAATAATGATCGAAATTCGTCGTAGCACATCGTAACATGGGATATATCGCACGACAGCATACGAAGTAGTAATGTAATATTTCGTTATTTATTATTTGCTCCCAGACTTGGGCATCATTCCAATAAAATTTTCTAAGATGATCACTGAATGAATACTGAAAATACCTAGATAATTTATTCAAAGATTTACAGCTATGTACTGGAAAATTATTCATAGACAAATTAACTTAAGGTAATTTTAGCTATAACCGTGTCTAACCCTGGCGAATGGATTGGGTGATATTTATTCTGTTATGCTACAAAACCGGAGCTTTTGTTGCAGAAGCTTAGTATATGATTCAGGGGGAGTCTCACATTGGGATACATACCAATGACCTGTAAGGTGGTCAAAGTTACTTTCATTCCAAAACCTAGCAAAACTGAATACGATGGAGCAAAGTTTCTGAGACTGACAAGAATGGTGTCATTTATGCTAAGGACTCTTGAAAAACTGTCAGACAAACACATAAGGGATGATGTGTAACAATGTCAGCCACTACATCAAGACCAATATGCGTATCAAACAGGAAAATCTACAGAGACAGTCTTCCATCCCCAGAGGGCTGAGCATGCTCTGCAAACCAAGGAAGTGCACTTCTCTACTGTGGAACCTGGTCTGGTCGTTGACGAGCTACTAGTAAAGCTGGACAATGAAGCACATAAAACTTCGGAATTTGCAGATGATTTTCTTATTCTGACCCAGGGTAAATTCAATAGCGTAGTGCGGAGCAAAATGCAGAACGCTCTACAAATTGTACAAGCATGGACCGGGAAAGTGGGTCTAGATATCAGTCCCTACAAAACGATCACAATAGCATTAGCAAGAAGGAGAAACTGAGGTGATCTTGGACCTCTAAATGATCACTCTTCTATTGGGAAAATATGCCGTGGTATTTCAGCATACGCAATATTGCATTGTGCAACTGAAATTAATCAGAAGGCTTATGACAATAAGCGGATATATATTCGACAGACAGCCAGGTGATGCTGAGAGCATTAGTGAACCTAAGATATAATCAAGACTGGTTTGGGAATGTATTCGCGAAATGAATAACTTGATAGACTACTGCCCGGACATTCAGCAATCGAAAAAAACGAAAAACCGTTGAGTTAGCGAGAAGAGAATAATTATCCGCTTCATATGCAGGTCCAGAACCTGCTCTAGGAATGTTTAAAAACACAGTCTGAGAGCAGCTAAGAGGCTGGGTTAAAGGCAAACACAAAGAACAGTGGAATAATACAACCAAGCAAATTCATGGCAAGACCTTTATTAAGGGACCATCAAAAAGAAAGCTGAAGAACTTACTATAGCTCAGCAGGAGTTATCTTCGCATCGTAAGAGATCTCCTAACAGGATACAGTACACTGAAAGTATCCCTATAAGAAAATTGGGATCAACATTGAGGACATCAGCTGCCGAATATGAAATGAGATAACGGAGAACATTTACCACATTCTGTGTGAATGCAAGAAGGCAGGCAATTTTTAGTAAGCCAAAAATTGATTCAGAAGATTACTTTGATCAGAGACCTGTACGGTTTAGTGCAAGGTACTAGGATCCTATAATCGCTGGCATAATTTAATGGGTAAAAGAAATGGGAGACCAAATACAAAAAGCCAAGAGGTTGCAATGTTTCTGGAGACTGAATGTCAGACGGCTGCCACAACACAATTGAGTTACTCATAGCTCAAGATGATTTTATTCCAAAAAGCGCATATCTCTTGCTTATTTAGGCCAAATGCAGTTTTTTTTAGGGCGGTCGATAGTGTATCGATTAGCGTTCTTTTTTTTTGTACTGAAAATTTATTTCATTTTCTTCATATTTACATAGCTATAAAAATACATCATGTCGATTTTACCCTAATATATAGAAACAACAAAGAAAGCTTCCAAAAGATTATTTATTAGGATTGACGTAAAACACATGAATACATTCTTACTTATGCACTGATTATTAAATTACTGTGATGAAAAAGTCACTAGTTGATGCCTGAAAAGTAATCCCGGTTTACTGTCCGAAAGTACCTACTTTTACCTTTCCTTTATAAAAAACTTACAAATATCAATCACTTATAAAGCTCACTAGTCACGGATAATTAACTATAGATAGATCCATTTATTCCTAACGGATAAAGATGAAAGATACTTTTATCTATACCTCACGTACAAAGATAATAGTTACTTTTATCCGATAGTTTATATAAATATTTTTTTTCCAACTCTGCTTGTACCTAATCGTTAATTTCGTTGTTTGAATTCGTTAATCATATTAAAATATTTATGTGTAGAATATCAACTACCTAAAACTGCACTGTATGGCTGGTTACATACATTCTAGGTATCAAATTTTAAATGTTAAAAAGTATGAATAATAATGATCATTTTTAACTAAGTATACCAAAACGATATTGGTAACCTGTTGCTAAAGTAATATAATGTAATATAAGTAACCACTTGTATATTTATGCAGATTGGTGAATTTTATTTTGTATGCCGTTATTTGAATGTCAATTCTTGCCATTAATGCGTTTTCCTTGGAGCTTACTTTTGTTCATTTCGAATTAGTGTCGATAGCTGTTGATTATTTTCAGTAGCAGTGTGCTATCTTTACATTGTTCAACAATTGAATATATATTTCTGCTAATAAAATCATCATCTGTTAAAGTGACGGACCTAATTTAAGCTTTAAATTTCGATGATTTTGTGTAAAATAAAATTAAGAGTGGATCTGAGTTAAAGAAGAATCGGGTTTAGACGAAACGATAACTAAATTGAGAGTATCATATGGAAGAAATGATCATTTCGTATATGTAATTGTATCTAGTTATGAGCCAATAAAGTGAACTATTATTATTATTATTAACTGTAATAATTAAGAAGAATTAAAAAAGGCATAAATTCCTGTTAATTATTGCAGTTATTAGCAGAAATACATTAACTTAATTATTTCATACTGTAAAAAGGCTGCAATCTTTGCATATTCGCCGTCCTGCCGGCCTTTCAAAATCTGATATCGACATATGTCGATTTGTCGCTCGAACCTGCATACTCCCCTCTAGGTCAAGTGGCAGAGCGTTCGTCCGGTAAATGAGAGTGTGTAGGTTCGAATCCTGCGTGACGAGAAAAAAAAATTGGGAAAAAATTCCTCTTAATTATTACAGTTATTAGCAGAAATGTATTAATTCATCATTTATTTCACACTGTAAAAAGCTTGTAATCTTTGCAATTGAATTTCTTCTTTGCTACAACAGATTTGAATTTGAGCATTTTCCTCATAACCAGCAGAAGAGTCAGACGTGCTGTTGATAGATTTGATGATTGACACTCAGATTCAGTATTTTTACGTAGCTATTGTAAATCCCATAGCAGTTTTTTTCTAATGAAGAAATACCCGTAAAGCCTTTGGGATGTTATGATATTGAAATATAATGTGCAAAACGATTTTAAATTGCCTTTTTACGATTTTCCTTCTGTATAATATCTTCCAGGCCATCCTCTAGTAGATTTCTTTAAATCTCATGTTTTTTTTTTAATAAATTTTCAAAATGGTGTAGAATTTATTGTTACAAATCTGATTGCATTAAAACGATCATTGAAAAAAAAAATATTTTGAGGATGAATCAAAAAGCCAAGTTTGCATCAATTTCCACTTAATAATAATAATATTAAATAATAATAAACGAACTTAGTAATAATAAAATAATAATAAATTTAACATTAAAATGATTCACATTGAAGATATTTATTATTTAAAAAAGAAAACAGAACTGTCGTTTTTCATTATAAGAGATCTCATAAAAGAAAATAATAGGTAATTGTATCGTTCTTGAAATCTGTTGGCACTTACTCAAGCTATATTTTATCGCGATTAAAACGCTACAACTTTTCACCCGTCACCGCGCTTCAAGCTCAAATGCGCGACGTAAATTAGAACTTGACAAATCCTGTCGTCAATTAGGAATGATAAAATAATCTCATTACCGCCACCGAAAAAAAAAACCACAAACACGCGCCCGCGAATAAGTGACGACATGGCAAACAAATTTGCTTAAATAACCGCGTAGGCGATTTTAGCATTTAACATTCGCACGCTGGAATAGAAAATTAACTGCATCCCTTTTGCTTATTTATCCTACATCCGGTCGCACTTCGAAATCGTCCGCGTGTGCAATTCCATTTAACCAGTCGATTTGTGGACATTTTTGATTAATTTGCGAATAATAAACGCGAGGTTAAACGGACGGACACGCGCGTCGTCTCTCGGTCTCTTTTGGCTCGTATGTACGATACAGGCAACATCTCAATCGAATTCCGCCCAACCAGTAAGTAAGTAATCTTGGCACGGTTCCAACAAATTCTAGCTACCGTCGGCGATGCGGTACGGCGGTTTTCAACAGCACAAACTACGTACTGTTCGTACGGCTATTAGCTGCCCACCTAGGTGCTTGCCCTGCTCTCACGTCATGGGCGGAAAATTTGCGTTTTCCCGCTGAGAAATAACGTGCCATCAAATCGAAGTGGTGAATCCGGATAGACGCGTAGCTGCTTGGAATGAGTAACCTAACAGAAGTTGTTTATGTCGATTTAGCTGTAAGTTGTGATTTATTTCATTGTTTGGTTTTGAGGTAATTACTGAAATTTGGTGAATAAAAGCCTAAAAAACGTATTTTCTTTGTGAGAGCCGTATGACGTAAAGTCTCCAGAAACATTGCAGCCTAGGCTCTTTATAGATCTCTTTTACCGATTAAATTATATCAGCCATTCAGTATCTTTAGCCTTTAGCTGGTCGATCGAAGTAACGCTTTGGGTTCATTTTTAGCCTGCCAAAAATTGCCAGTCTTCTCGTGTCCACAGTCTCGCATTCACACAGAATCTGGCAAGCTCTCTCTGTCATCCCATTACATAATCTGCAATTGGTATCTCCAATGTTCATCCCAATTTTCTTTTTCTAAATGTCCTTTCAGTGCGTAGTGCCCTATAAGGAGACCTGTTGCAAAGATGATTCCTACTAAGCTTCAGAACTTCTTCAGTCTCCTTCTTTGATGGTTTCTTAATGAAAGTCTTTCAATGAATTTACCTAATTGTTTTATTTCTTTCAAGCACTGAACAGGTCCTACTGGCCACAGTGGATAAGAGGATATGAGGACGGTATATCTCCCAATCCTAAATCCAATGCAAATCTCTACAATTTGACAAACTGAATAAGGCCTATTAAAAATTCATTTAAAGCAACATAGATAAATCAGAAATAGTACTCTTTATTAACTAAGAACAGGCGTCTCCATCATAATTATTTGTGGCACTTCAGCAGTTTTTCGGGCGAAGTCAAATATCTATTTGTTGCATTTTGACTAGAGCAATTTCACCATCACGTCATTATAGCGTCAACGTAGTATATATGAATTAAAGTAATCAATAATCAGTAATCAAACTAAGAACAAGATGTTAAAATTTAATAAAATTGCTCAGGAACTATGAAATATGTCTGTGAAATGAACAAATTTAAAAAAATATCAAATTTAGTCAGATCTGGGGATCTTGGAGACTATTTAACTGGATCTCCTTCTCCTATCCATCTATCAGAATATTGCCTGTTCAAACAAATAATTACCCTATGCGCTGGGTGGGCTGGTACTTCAAGTACACTTGCCTTCTTACATCAAGGAACAAAAATCATCCAACAATCCTGTAAACATTATGTAACACAGGATAATACATCTAGTGAGGTGGCGGGGTGTAATTTATTAAGTTGACAGTAGTCAGTGTCTTTATGTCATTAGTTAAAATATGTTCATTTTTTGAAATCATTTTTTACTGAATATACTCTAATGTTACTCTTTCTCTCTCTCAGGGTGTATTTATTTTGTAAGTTCGGTTGTCAAAGACGTGCATTTGATTCACTATTTATCAATATCAAATTTTAAAATTATAATAAAAAAAAATATTAATTAATGTTGGATATTTATAATTTATATAATTTATATTATTTTATAAACGAAATTAATGTTAAATTCAATACAAACAGAACGCATAACACTTTACAAATGTTTATATTTCAAAATTTCAAAGTCACCACACCAATTGCGGCATTGCAAATTGAAGCTCTTGAACCACCACTCCACCTACGAAGACTATATATCGCTGCTAAATACATTTGGAAACTAAGGTTATAATACGGAGATCATCTATTAAAGAAAATTAATCACTTATCTTTATTAGATCTAACGGAAAAATATTGGCTTAAAAAGGAATCACCTATACTGGTGGAGAGCTTTCGATTTACTTCTAAATATGAAGATCGACTATATGTCTCTATGACTGAAAATTTTGATTATTATACTTATATACTGAATGATTCCATTGAAATACCACCCATACTCTGGACAAGTAGAGCATGATCAACAATTATTTTTATCTATTCTCAATAAAATCCCAAGAGCGCTTATTATTTTTACTGATGGTTCCAAGGATAAAGAAAAATGTGGATGTGCCTTTTATGATTTTAACAATCAAATATATAAAATGTTCCGTTTAGATTCAAGCTCATCGATATTTACGGCTGAAGCAATTGCAGTGTTGGAAGCTTTAAAATATGGTAGAGATTCTGGAAATTCACATATAGCGATCATGACAGATTCCACAAGTGTCATATATGCAATAAGAAAACGAGATCCTATTTCAAAAATGCACCCAATAATTTTAGACATTATAAATATATTATTGATTTAAGGACAAGATCAGTCCAAACTGTTATGTACTGGGTAAAAAGTCATGTCTATATTGAACCAAATGAAGTAGTAGATCGTTTAGCTAAGAGGAGTGATACTGAAGGCATCATGTATAAATCCGTATTGAGTATGGGAGAAATAATGTCTATTACAAAAGATCAAATATTACGGCGAAAATGGGACTCGTATTGGAAAGATAGTTATTCTCAGCACATGACCCAATATGCATATATACAGTCTTCGACTAAGAACAATTCTTGGTATATTGAATCTAATATAACCCGGTTTTACCGCTCAACAATTGCTAGACTTAAGTTTGGCCACGGACAATATCCTGCACACTTAGCTCGAATTAAAAATCATTGACTCACCTGCATGTAGTAATTGTGGTAATGAGAATGCAAATTTAAACCATATATTTTTTGGATGTCAAACTCATACAACTATAATTAATCAATTCATTCATAAGTTAGTTGAAGAACGTATACCATTACCATCCAGTATTATTACATTACTTTACATGAATAGGAAAAGTATTGTTAATTTATTAATCTCAACCTTAATAAAAATGAATATTAGAATTTAAGGGGTGGATGTGGCATACTCCCATCCTACTTACACCTATGTGGGTCCACCTATTATCCGTTGGCCGAGTTTTTGTGTGTCTTACTGTTAGTCATCTCGATAGGCCTCGAGATGTGAAATGTGTGTCCCTGTCTTTTCCTGATTAACTCCACATCTACATTTAAGTTAACTCTAGTCGTTTAACTGAGCGAATACTGAGTATCAGAGTAACCTGTACATTAGAAATCTCTTAATAACAACATACCTAGTACTACACTACAAAAGTTTTACATCTACAGTAATTTTAATTGTAGTCATTAAACTGCGGCGTATGGGCTTAGTTCCCGTAGAAGTCAAAAAAAAAAAAATTTCAAAGTCATTTAAAATTGTCAAGATAAAATATGATGTATGTGGCGCTACTTGGTTGGCTAGGATTGGTACGATGTTATTTTCGGTTTTCGTTCCATTATAGACCGTCGCCAACCTGAGAATTAGTACGGTGCCGGCGTGGTAACAAGCAAAATTGTTCTACTACTCAATTTGAAATTCGATTTTCATTCATTTGTGTATTCACCAGTTAACACCCATTTATTTCTTTTTTTTTTGTTACATACTCATTCGTTCTGAAGGGCTCACAGGTTCACAAGCGGTTGCAAAATATCTAATAATATCTAATCTAATAATGCAATTAATTTTCAAAATCATAATGTAAAGTTACAATTTTAATTTGATCGCGATTTACCCAGGATATTTTTTTAAGTTTGAACCTTTGAGAAAGAGTACATGTATATCACTGAAATGGCAAAAGGCATTGTTACCATACAATGTGTTAAATTTATTATATTTCCACTAATAAAAAATAAAACTAACCAATAAAATTAGGTAGAATTACGTATGCAGATAAAACATAAAATTATTACAAAAAACGTTCTTAATTATTGCGTCAAATCATAAAAATATTTCACATTTCAACGATGTCAAACATTCAGAGACGTTTAGCCTTTTATTGAGGTCCTGTTACGCTTCACTAAAAAAATTCGAATCTTTATCCAGTGGTTTTTATGTGCTTGTTAACATTAAAACATCAAAGACGAGCTGGCATGCTCTACGCGATAATTATTCACTTTTATAATGCATTTGAGGATAAAAATTCCGTTTTTTATGAACTCTGTGTCTGTTAGTGCAATGTAACTCACACACTAATCGTGATTATATTTGGAATACTTATAGAATTATGCGAGTAAAGCAAGTATATCAGAGGAGAGAAATGAAAAAAAATGTCAACAAAATATGTCACTCACATCAGTGGTGTGTATTAAATTATCCTTTAAAATACTTAATATAATAAGATGAACTGCTTTATACCTGTTCACATAAATAAACACCTTATTTCTCCTTTATAGCTTACTTTATTACCATTTCAACAGCGCACGAATTTACTTTGTAGCCATGAATCGATTTCAACAGCAGCGGAAGGAGTAAAAGCCTCGCAATATATTGCTTCACATGTGACATTCTTTCATCTTTAATATGTAGCGTATGCTACTGACTGCAATACCAGCAGCTATATCAATTCTTCCAGTGCGCATCTTGAATGTACTGCAGAAATATCGCTACAGCTTTCCGTTGTAGTTTCACGTCAATTAAATTGAAATTTAGATTTAAATTTAAACCATTACTAAGTCCCTCTTAAATTTAACATTCTATTTTCGATAAATGTGCTATGCATTTAAAAGCGGTTCGTGTTTATCATGCTCTTACACCTGTAAATACTAAGGCTGATCTTCAAGGAAATTCCTTTCAGCGATGGGTGATTTACTAGGTGTTTATGGTTTTGAAAAATATGTGTACCTGTAATTTGTCAGAACCACTTCTATCTATCTACGTAAAGAAAAAAAAACATAAACTCGTAGATTTTACAGAAAGTTGTGTTGATATTGCGAAATATGCGGCTAAGTTATGATTTTTTGCGGGTATTTTATATTTGTTTTTGTTGGGTCGTTTGGAATTCAAAGTTTCCTTAATAAAACACGAAATAAAAATGTGTTTGGTAAATATTTCTTAAAATAATAATTTTAATGCTATACATTTCCTTTTAAGGAATCCTAAAACGTCCATTTATTTTATATATTCAATTAAATTATTTTAAATGATAGCATAAAAAGCTGCTGTTGGTGTCAGAGCATTGGCAGAGAGTTTGTTCGCTGTTGTGATAGTAATTATGTTAAGTGATTTTCTTTGTTTTGTTGTGGAAGCTATTTGACATTGCGCTTGGCTTTTTGTATTAATGCCCCTTATTTTTTATCTATTAAATTATGCCAGCCATTCCAGTATCCTAGTGTCCTGTACTATTCTGTACAGGTTTCTGGCTGATTGACCAAAGTAATCTTCTTGGTTCATTTTTGGCTTGCCAAAAATTGCCAAAAAGAACCTTACACAATATGTGGCAAGTCATCTCTAACATTCCAGTACACAGTCTGCAGTGGGTACTCCCAGTGTTGATCCCAATTTTCTCTAGGTACCTTTTCAGTACAATTTTCTATTGTGGTGTGAAAATGATTCCTACTAAACTGCAGTAGTTCTTCAGATGTTTCCTTAATAAAGGTCTTTCCATGAATTTCGTCTGGTTGTACTCTTTGTGTTTTTCTTTGACCCATTTCTTTAACTTCTCGCGCGCTGTATTTTTAGATACTCTTAGAACAATTTCTTAGCCTATATATGAAGGAGATGATCCCTTTTTTGCTAACTCATTGGCGTTTTCGTTTCCTTAGATTGCCGAATATCCAAGCACCCACAGGAAAGTAGTAACTTTATTGCAGTCTACCAAGCTATTCAGCTCTAGAATACTATCCTAAACCAACTTTGATTGCAACTTGCGGGTTCATTGGTGTCCTCAGTATCGATTGGGTGTCTATTGCAATATAGGTCTTCCAGCTTATCTAATCTGTGATTTCCACCTCGAGTTTTTATTTAAATGATATGTCAAAATTATGTATTCTAATCTCAATCCCAGAAGGTTGCCTTCTACATGATAGACAATATTATTGTATCCCAATCCAGCATATTTGCCCCTTGGTAGTTCTTCCAATCTGAAGTGCTTCATAATTACCTCTCCCATCACCAAATGAAGAGACGAAGGAATCTAGAAACATTCCTTTGCTGCTGTAGCAGTGGTCCTTATTACTCCCGTTGCTCTTGAACACCCAAGCCTCTGTGTCTTGCTAATCTTTAATCATAGAAGCTTGTCGTTGCATCCATTACAGGGATGCATAAGTGATCATGGGTCTAGTCGCAGTGATATATGTCGAGTACATCATATTAAGTCTTAACCCCCATATCTTCCATGGGCTCTTCTAACAATCATGAGTGCTGTTCCGTCCTACTCTTAATCCTCTGACGTTATTAATCCCCAGTTGATATTTCACTTCCTCTGGCAGTTTTATTTCTTCGTTCTGGAGAATTAGAAATTCAAGACAAGTTCCTCCATCGCATGAATACTATTGTGGTCGTTTTAGAAGGACTGATGTTTGAATCCTCCTGCTTGGTCCATGCTTGTACAGTTTGCAGACTGTTCTGTATTTTGTCCGGCATAATATTCTTGAATTTACTTTGAGTCAAAGTGATTATTAGTGGCTGTTAACATTAATTCAAAAAATAATATGGTTTAAAATTAATTTGGAGAAGCAAAAGCAAACAGTATTATTTCAATGTTTATTTAATGTTACATTTATGTGAAGTATTAGTGATAGATTATCATCCATTTAACAAACTTTTGGAAAACTATATATAAACAGAACTGGAATAATATTATATTTCGCCATTCCCCGATGTAGAATATTTTATTTTGACAGAGGTTTTCGTTCTGGATCGCGTAAACTTTATGAAACCCTTTTCTGTTAGAAAATCAATGCAAAAAGCGAAGTATTTCCACAATGCCGGATGGAAACCCGAATCTTCGTCATTCACCATCGGACAGTAAGCGGGTAATCTCCAAAGAAAACAACTGAATACCCTTCCTTATCCTCCACGGCAAAGTATGGCTTTTTTGAAAAGTGACGTCCTCAAAGCAGGAGAAGAAATGGCATGCCGCTGGTTAAATATAAATACCGAAGAGAAGGATTTGCGTGTAAGTACTTTGCGAGCAACTGATTCTCCGATTCGCGGCGGGAGCACTTCAGGATCTGGTTCTCCTTTAATAACATTCGCTGCTTCGTGGGTAAAAAAGGCCGAGTGTCCGGGTATAAGTAGCCCGATGCGCTCTTCTGGTCTTCATCATTGAATTGAAAGAGCATTTGTCGAGATCGGCAAACAATCTTGTCGTTAAATCGGATTAAATGGTTTTTTCCTTCGGATATTCTCCTGGAATGATTCAAAAATATATCAATACTGTAGCTAGTAAAGTAATTTTAAAATGGATACAGTGTTTAATTTATATTTGAATGTGAACTATAACGTAAGTTTCAAAACTAAATACATCATCAATTCCCATCTCAACTACAGGATGTCAAAAGATGCCAAAGATACGAGAACCGTACCTGACATAATTCTGAGAAAATATTCCTAATGAAGTTTGATCCATAGATAGATAGATAGATAGAATTTTTTCATCCAAGCGACACAAAAGTGTATAGGACAAGTCAAAAAATAAATGTATACATGTAAAATACAATAATTACAAAACAATTATTTAAAAAGTGCGACAAACTCTTCCACGGAGTAGACGCAGCGCTGAAACAACAAGGAGCGCACCCGTCTCTTAAAGATTTTTTCATTATTCAAGGACACTATTTCGGGTGGTAGTAAATTGAAGAGTGTCAACCCAGCTCAGGTTGGGGATCTCTTAGTTACGTTGAGCCTATTTAAGGGTATACTATATTTGTTTTTTTGTCTCGTATCATATGAATGCAGGTCACCATTCCTGACAAAGGCCTCCTTATTTGTGAAAATGTGCATCAAAAGTTCTAGTATATACACACTAGGCAAGGGCAAGATATTAAATTTGATGAAATATAGCCGACAAGAGTCTATACTTTTAATATTTGCCATGCATCCAATAACACGCTTCTGAGCCAGAAAGACTTCGTTTGATGAAACCGCCGCGCCCCAGAATACAATCCCGTACTGGATAACACTGTGTACCCGACCATAATAAAAGCTAAGTAAGTAATTAAAGTCTATTATATGTTTTAAGTTTCTAATTTGGTAACATGCCGAATTGATTTTCTTAACTAAGCGAGACAATGATTTTTCCAACTCAAATTTTCATCAATATTTAAACCCAAAAATTTTGCGGTAGCTTTTCGTTCCAAATCAAAAACCATTAACCTGTACATTATCATTAGAAACTGACTTATTTTTAGAGTTAGAAGGACGGAAACGCATATAATTGGTTTTAGATTGATTCATGCATAGTTTATTGATGTTAAACCACCGACCCAGGTCATCCAGAAGTCTTTCTGCCCTTTTACATCCATCCTTAGTATCCGCATAGAGTTATATAAAGTTATCCGCAATGATAATCAGAACAATGATAACATTTAGAACAGTAGTATGGTCACACACACTCACAATGCGAATCATTAACCCTCCCAATTCTACATAAATATAATTTAAAATTATCGTCACCCATTATTAGTTCTAACAAAACCCTCATTTTCCTGAAACGTGTGACGTTACCGATAAATTTTCTAGTTCACCTCCCATTTAAAGTAATATCCAATCTACCCTTTCAATCACTATCAAATTTATCCTTAAACATAACTAACAGCTTCTTGCGGGTTTCGCCGTGTGTCAAAACTTTCGCTCGACGTTTCGCTGTTCATACTGACAGCTTCTTCAGGATAACTGAATTGATTCTCCATGGTCCGACATTCTTCTTTATATCGCCCCTGGTGCATCCAACCGTGTAGTTTCCGCTCCATTGACTGTGACGGTTCGTAGTAGGCTCTTCCACGTGTTGCTAAGGTGGTACCCTTCTTCTCTGTTAACGGTTTTATCCTTTTCTATTTCTATGGCTTCCCTGATGAGTCTTTTCCCGTAGTTCTTGGTGGTAGTTATTACTTTCACATTCTTGAAATCCATTTTGTGTCCGGTGTCGTGCATGTGTTCTGCCACTGCTGATTGCTCGGTCCTTCTTAATCTTGCGTCCCTCTCGTGTTTTTTTTATTCTTATGTCGATGGCTCTTCTGTTTGTCCGAGTAGCACTGTCCGCATTGGCATGTTATCTTGTAGATACCTTCTGTGCGCCCCTTGGGTATCTTATCCTTTGGCGGTCGGTAGATACTGTTGGATCGACGTTGCAGTCCGAAGCGTACTTGTACGTTACGTTTCTTCAAATTCGGCCTACTTTTTCGGTGACTCCTGCTATGTAAGGTAACACACGCCATCCCTCTTCGTGGTTCCTAGTTTTTCTCAGTGTCGTCTTCTTCTTAGTGGCTCTCCTTATGTCGATGTCCAATGTAACCATTCTTCTTAGTGCTTTCCTCCGAATGTATCTTTTCACTGGTAAGATGTTGTTCGTCACTGATGGTTTCGGCTCTGGATAGCAAAGTTGTAATTATTCTTCTTCAGCATCGGATGATGGTGAATCTTGCATGCAGATATCTATCGGTGTGCGTCTTCTTTCTAAATACTGCGTGCTGTAGCATTCCCTCTTTTGTTTTCTTGACATAACATCCAGGAAAGGGAGATTTCCATTTTGTTCTTTTCCATGGTAAACTTGATGGCTGGGTGCTGTGAGTTTTATGTGTTCCAAGAATTGTTGTAGTTTTCTTCTCTGTGTTGCCATATTACAAAAGTATCTCGACATATCGCAGCCAACACTTCGGTTTCATATCGCTGGAACTTAGGGCTTCTTCTTCAAATGCTTCCATAAACAAGTTGGCTATTACAGGTGATAAAGGACTTCCCATTGCTGTTCCGTTCTTCTGCTCGTAGTATTTTCCTTCATACAGAAAGTATGTCGTGGATAAGCACAGTTTCACTAATTCAATGATGTCTTCTTGTAGTCCAAGTTTTGGAAGTAAGGCCACTGCGTCCTCCGTGGGTATGTTAGTGAATAGCGATATAATGTCGAAACTTACTAAAATGTCTATAGGTTCAGTCTTTAGCGTAGGCAGAATATCCACGAAATGTTTCGAATTCTTCACATACGTTGCAGTTTGTCCGGTATATGGCTTTAGTAAGTTAGCTAAATATTTCAGAAACAAATCGTAGGTTGGTGATCCAATGTTGCTTACAATCGGTGTTAATGGCACTCCTTTTTTATGTATTTTTGGTATTCCATACAGCCTAGGTGGTCTAGCGGCTCTTGGTAGCAATCTGTTCTGCATCTCTTTAGGTATCGATGAAATCTTTATGCTCTCCCTTACTGTTTTTGTGATCTTCTCCGTTGGATCTTTTCTTATTTCTTTGTAGGTGTTCTCGTCAAGTAGTTCATTCATCTTTTTCCGGTAATCTTCTTTATTTAGTAGTACTGTTGCATTCCCTTTGTCTGCTTTGAGGATAACGATGTCTTCTTCCTCGTCTAACCTCGAATATCTCAGAAACGGTTACAGTAATGGAACTCCGATTTTCAGCATTCGATTCCCCGTTGAATTCCGCATCGAATAGGCTATACTAGAACGCTCTAGCGTCGCTTTTACTTTTCGAAACTTTAACCTCGAATATCTTGGAAGCAGTTAGAGATATGGAACTCCGGTTTTCGACATTCGATTCCTCGTTAAAATGCGATTCGAAAGATTTTTTCTGTCAAAGTAATTACTTCAAAGTATTTCTATATTGATAAAGGAGAACTCTTTATTTATGAAAACTAAATTATTACAAGTCATCTCAACCCCATGCTGCACCTAAACGGTACTACACGAGGCTACCTATTGGGTCCATGACAATTGAAATAACTAAATAATTTCCCTATGATTCTTAATAACAAAAATATAATACAGTAGCCTCACGATCATACGAATACTACTTTTGTGAAATGATGAAATATGTGAAATGTGATTATAATAATAATAATATTTATTCAAGTCGGACACAGTACAGTGTATATAAACGTCAAAGTTTACATAAATTAAACAAACAAAATACAACAACAAAAATTCTACAAAGCAGATTCATTATTGATAGTTACATTTTCATTCTCGCAGAAGTTCATTTACAGTATAATAACATTTACGCAGTTTTTAGAACTTTTTAAATTGTTTTATGTTAGGCATATTCTTCAATTCTGTTGGTAACTTATTATATATCACCAGACCCGCATACGACGGTGATCTCTCAAAGCAAGAAGTTTTGTGCTGCTCAGTGCGCAACAAATGGGCTATTTAGTTCACAAAATCGCGAGTCTACTATAAATCGGTCAACTATCAGTTATTAAATGCGCCCATGAAACAACTTTCGTTATCTCCCAGCATTCGCCGAGGACATTTATTATATATGATAAAATTGAAATTTTTGTAGTTTAAGGGGGTACTGTAGCTGTGCAATTGCACGACCTCAGTAAATCAAATCCTGCGCTATTATTTTATCGAATTATGACTTGAAATAAAAAACCATGTGTCCTGTAAAGACGAATAAGGGTACCTACAGACTTCAATTTTATCAAATAAGTTCGGTTGTTTCGAGTAAAATGGTTAAAGTTATCTGTTTTTTAGAAGCATATAACAAATATTTTATACTGAATACTCGAAAATGCCCGGTGTAGGTACCTAAATTTAACAATGCTTAATCTAATGATGTAAAATAGTATATTATATAATCGCCATTAAGGGAGAAATATTTGATCTAAACCACCAATGTTTTACCAAAAATTCAATAGATATTGCATATCTTACAGGCACTCAGACTGGACGGACACGTCAGCTTGGAATTTACGCATATGTGTAAATTCAAACGTACACTGTAAAAAACCAAATCATGTGTTTAGGCGTTAATACCCGACAGCATTTGCGCCCTAACGTGTGCGTTATAATATATGTATACTTGTGTAACATTTACATACTTGTATTCTAATTCACCAACTGGACGAGATTCTGTAGGAAGAAACCAACTCACAAAAATTAATAGTGAATTAATTTAGTGTTTGGCTTCCACCTCTAGGTACATACACTATTTCTATGGTAGTGTTTAATTTGTTTTTCACTTTGGATCATTTAGAGGTTAGTTATTATCAGTAGAAAAGCTACCTCAACACTTTGACGACACAAGTTCAATGAAGGAAAAGAAAGTCCTAGATATTTTTTACAAATTGTTTTTTGTAGACTATATGGTTGTTTAAATACACACACACACACACACACACACACACACAACACGCGCGCATCTGTTATAATTCTCACGTTCCGCATAAATTCCCATTCGCGCCTACTATGAACTACTGCTTGAGTAATTCTGCCTAAAATATATTGCAATGATCCCCTAATTTAAACTTTTGACTAAGTATTTCAATACCCGTATTACAAACAAGATAAAGAAGAACAGATTTTACCTAGAAAAAACTAAGCTAATAAAAAAAAAACCAACAGTGACATTCCTAAAGAAACTATTTCGCCAAACGTGGCAATCCCTTTCTGGAAATATACGATTTTTTTTTATGCGCATCCCCTTTTCTACCTTTTGCCGCACGTCTAAGTCCTATTCCCGTCGGACGGGTAGATTTCACTCCGAATCAAATTGTTCCTTACTCCATCCCTGTTGAATGAGGTCGGCCGGGTTGTAAATCACCTGGCCGACTTCATCGGATTATCCATCATTTTGTCGAAGACAACTAGGACGGTCCGAGACGCTAAAATTGCCGTCCGTTTGGGCGGTCTAGAAGAAGCCGCACAAAAAAATACGCAGAGGGCCAAATTGATCGATTAGTTTTGTATTTTTCATACTCTGACCTAATTGAGTAATCCGAGCTTGGTCGTGTGGGTATCGGGGGTTTCTTGCTCTGAATATTTTTCTATAGGCACTAACGAGGAATCGATAAAAATTGCCATAGAATGCTTAATTCATGAATCTGCTCGCTATTTCGTTGCTTGAATAATAAATACTTTTACCTTAAAACATACATTTTTTTCATATATATTTTAATGGAATGTATACTCGAGACTATTTAAATGTAAAGTTATTATTTTACTTAGTTATATCTTAAAACTAATTAGATATTATAAGAAAAAGGATATAAAATGTAGCAGCAAACAGCCAGACGATGTCCAGGTGATGTAGGAAATCACTGCATTTGACAAGTCCTTCAAAGCATTTTCCTCCAGAATATTTCCTTCAGGAAGTAAAGATGATCAGCAGTGATATACCTACACATCGAAAATGAATATTAGAATTTGAATAGTATATTTTTACAATAGATATTGACAGATCAAAGTTATTGGATTCAAGTTCAATTCAAGTGAACATTTTTTCTTTCAGTATATCTATTTCATTTAAATTTAGTCTAATAATGTTTTTACATGCATTGGCAGTCCAATTGCATTGATATGTCAACAGAAAGATATGGGAAATTGCTGGAAATTGGGTTCTGTCACAATTCTATGTGTATAAATAGTTGCCTACTTTTTGTGTACAGTAATGAATTTTAAGATTGTTAATTTTATATAGTAATGAGTGTTTAAAAATTTTAAATGTATTTTTCTCATGATCCAGAGACACCTACCTTTATTATATTTTAATTGTAAGGTGATTCCAGAATTTTGCAATAATTATTTATTTTTATTTCGTTTAAACATTCGACAGTCCATTCGGTCACATGGGCATTCTCATGTATTAAACAAAGTATATTCCCCTTATTTCGGTTAAATCAACGGACATTCTGCTACAGTTGTACTCCCTCCTTGTTGAAGACAATCGCTTTCAAGTCGGTTAAAAGTTTTCCTTTCGAATGATTCAACAGCCAACCTTCGTCAGAGCGAGACGTGTCTCAATTTGTTTTTCGTAAAATTTAACGGCTATTTGGAAAAAAAATCCAATTTTATTCCAAATTACAACCTAAAAATAATTTTTAATTGTTAAACAAAGTTTATCACGTAAATATTATCCAAATTACCTATTACTTTAAGGTAATTTTTCTCCAACGACGATTTTCCCGAGTAATGTTCCTGTCCTGATCCTCCGTGATCAGAAGTGCGATGTACCAAAGCCCTTATCCGATACCCGACCATTGCAGACCACCCCGATGTCCGTTGAATTCGTGCTTTTAGAAGGTATTCCTCGTCAAATCTACCTAAAAATAAACGTATTATTTCAATCCTGATCTAAATTTAATTATACTTATAAGAAATTTCATTTTAAAACGTTCAGCAAATTTTGGGGTTAGGTATTTGTTTGTATCATTGCTAAACGGTTTGCAGTCACTTGGGGAAATTTGTATAAGTTGGGTAGTATTCTAGGAATTAATATTTGATATGTATTTACGATACGAACCAATATCCAGTAATTTTTACCATCAAAGTTGGCTATTCTGAGTCACATGTTGTTAAGCATAGCATAACTCCCGTTTGAACGTTCAGAAAACGCCGGAATTTTGAAATTTAATTCAGACATATTCACGTTCTCGACAATGAATTTAAATTGCGAAAAGTGAAATTACTAATAAAACGTTATTGTTATTAATTAAGCGGATTCACGTAACTTACCTGAGATAATAATATCCTTAGATTTGTCTGATTTTACACAGGTTCACATTTCGAACTTTCTTACAAAATAAAACCACTTTTATTCCTTTTTTTAATTTATTTTTTTTTATACCGGGCTGTATGCTACTCTGTAGCGTTACAATATAAATATTTATTATATCAATCATATGTTTCCCTCACTGTGGTTACTGCTTTAATAACATTTTACTCTACCACGAATACTTTTTTTTTAACTTCAAAGTTAATGCTTTACAATTATTGTTATTAATACTATAATGTTGAAGTCAGTTCAAATAAATACCTAAAGTACCTACAAATACATACATAGGATGGGGAGTCTTCAGCTGCGATCTATGCAAAACGTGTACAGTAAAAGATTAAAATTTTAATAGAAACAGTTACGTCTGCCTCAATCGCTCCATTCCAAAAACGTGGGTCTGCCATTTCGATTTATTTCAATTGATTTTTCAGAATTTTCTTTAATATGATTGTAAACATTTTTTGTAGATAGGTACCATGTTGATGACAATATCCTGCCATTATTTATCCTGGGCTGTATGCCCTTAAGGTGGAATCTTACTTCTCTTCACATTATGGTGGAGGGCGTGGTAAAAAGAAGTATACTGAGAATGTTCAAGGAAGGAACGATTAGGCATAGGTCTCAATCTCCTGGCGGTGATCAAACCTGGGATGCGTGTCAAAAAAAATCAATTTTGTGAAAGAATTTATTAGAAAGTTTAGCATCAAAAGGGAGCGGCATCAAAACACCATCTTGAAATTGAATAGAAAGCTATCAAATGGTACAATGATGGCTTCAAAAGGGCAGAGGGAACTGCTGACGGTGATCAAATCCGGGACAGGCCCTGGGATGGTATGTCAAAAAATTCAACTTTATGAAAGAATTCATCAGATAGCTTAGCAACAAAAGGGAGTGGGATCAAAACACCATCTTGAAATTGATTAGAAAACTATCAGATGATACAATGATGGCTCCAAAACACTCACCCAATTATTTATTAACGGAGAGATTTGTCAATTGTTTTGTTTTGAAATGATGTCGGTTTAAAAAATTGATGTTATATAAAAAATTGTCAAGAAAATATTTGAATCTGGGCAAATTTTGTATATACTCAAGTTTAATACAACAATATGTATTACTTAAGGAACCCTTTCGCACAAAACATTAAAAAAATAGAAACTTGAGATTAAGAAGATTACTGTCGTTTTTCGGCCGTGAAACTAATAATTTTAATACTTATGCATATGAAATGGTAAACAGTGATATTGAATAAAAGAAGACGAAGGAAAAGAAAATCAATTGAATATAGCGGCAGATATATTGATATTAAAAGAAAAAGTTTCCAGACAAATAAGGAAAACTAACGGATTTTTTCAAGAATTTTTGTTAAATTAAAACTGTAAGATTGGGTGTAAATTGTGTTCTCTAATGTATGAATCGCCATTTAATATTCATTGATTTTACTCAGTAAGTAAAAGGAGAAGAAAAAGTTATTTTCTACAACGTTACAAATAAAATGATGAAAATTTCTCCACTCAATACTGCCAACTTTTGCCTAATAAAAAATCAATCGAAACAACACGGAGAAAACTTTCCGAAACTTCTTCCAAAGATCACAAGGTCAAACAGAACTTTTTTTTGTCGTTCCCTTTTCTCAGATCCAGCGATGCACTTTGAACATTGACCGTCGTAAGTGATATCTTTCCCGGACCAGACTTTAACTACATCCAATCTCGGCCATCGATGAGCAAACTTTTCAAAACAATTTAAACCTCCCCCTTCTCCCTTTTACAGTCAACGATGGAGAGCGGGCTGGTGTTTGCCGACGCAACGACGACTGAAAGACAAATGGGGTGATCGATGTCTTGACTTTGGACGCGAGAGGGATGTTAAGACATCCCTATGACACGTGGCGGTCGCGTAATCGATATATTTGAAGAGGCTATAAATTTTCTCAAAACCCTAACACATATTGACATGAGAAAACTGCCTTTTTAGAGTTTCCCGTACCGTGAGATTCGATTTTGGGAATTTATTATGATTGATGTAGTAGAAAATGTATATACGCTTACATAACACATAGCGAAAGAATCAAGAAGAAGAAATTCAATTTCCCCTGCAGAATAATATAAAATATTTCTGAGAGCGCCCTTTAACGTATTCAGGCTTCATGCCCATAACTACAGACTTACAAGAAGTAGAAATAGCGCCACCTTCACCAAAGAAGAGAAAATACAACGGAAAACGTCACTCACATAAGCAAAGGGAGACACAAAAATCTGATGAATATTTACTTCGGGCAATTGCCAACGTCGTGTGCTTGTCATATTTCTTTTACATCCATTGTAAAGTTCAAAGGCAGGTCGCAATGAATTTTTCGCAACATCATGCAAATTTATGGAGCCTTAATCTGATGGTTTGCATATGCATAGAATAGTAAATCAAGAGGTTCGCCCAAATCCACACCACAATTCCAAACTGTTGTTGTGACATCTTCAAATATATAATTTAATGTGCAAAATTGGTTCAGGAAGAATATGATCCTCCACAAAACTCCTCTGATGCCTTTACAGGATTTAGTACTTACAATGAATATTTGTTTATGTTTCTCTTGTTTCATCTATACATTTTGCTATGTTATATATGTTAAATCATGCCAAGAATAATGTGCATATGTTTTATTTTATGTACATACCTGTTTGTTACTCCTGTATATTTTGGAAGATACATAGAATTTCAACGTGAATCGTTGAGTTTATCACTGGGCTATAAGTATACAGAAAAAACGTTAAATTGTTCATTATTACAAGAAATTATCTGGATTAACCTACCTTTCTCGCGTGGATTGTAACCGTTTGTTATTCGAGTACCATGATACAGATGCTTACAAGGACCTGCTTTCCTGAATGCTGGTATTTTGGTTCGTTTAGTTCGTACAGACCCCAGAGAGCTATGGGCTCAATTTCAGGGCCATTCTTCTCCAACTGATCAAGAGTCGAGCTTTAGGTGGAAAAGAGCAGGAAGATATTTTTAGTTTAAAGAGTTTAATTTTTCGTTTTTTTAATTTTTCTGATTAGTTTTGATTTATTAATCACCTCGGTTTGGGTGAATAGAAGCTTTGTGCTTGTATGTAAGTTTTTCTATTACTAATTTACTTGAATTGTCAACGTTCAATTTAGTTTGTTTTAATTTTGAAACCACGTGGATTTTCGTGAAAAAAAATTATCTTCCTGGATACCATTTTGCTTTAATAAAGAATTTAGCATTGTCCTTTTGTAATTTAGAGTCTTATGCAGTTTTTGATTTCGAACAGCACCTTTTGTTCAAGGTTCTTTTTTCTGCGTAATTGTAATTAACAATTTTTTTTTATATAATAAATTTTTCATTGTTATTAACGTTATTCTAAATTCTGTTCTTTTATTTTTGATTAAACCTTTTCAATTTTTGGGGTAATTAAAGAAAATCAGATTTCTTTCACCCACGTTTTACTTTTCGTGATTAGTTTTAATTTGCGAGGGTAACCCTCAGTTTAATTGTTCTTTTGCGCCCTTTATTATTTTTATCCGCTGAGCTAGTTAATTGAATTTTCATTTTTAATTCATTTTGCATTTTCAAAATTCTTTTGGTACTTTCAGTACACAGCAGTACATATAATTAAGTTATCTAAGGCTAACTAATTATCTCCTTTACCACTTTGTAAAACTGCAAAATACTTCTCTAGCTATGAATTATAATTGATTTCATTTTTACGCTTGAACTGCATCAACAGCAAAAAAATGTATGGAATAAAATCATTGCAGTATTTTAGAAACTAATGACTATAATGAAATAAAATAGTACAATTGCATATTTTTCTTGTTATACTGACTAAAATTTATTAATTTTCAAATTATGACCTTTGAATTAAAACTTGAACAAACATATTTGACTCATACTCAAAGGAGCGCCGATGACGCCCTTTTTATCTATATCGCAAATTAATACATCGACAATTTGAATACAGATCCGCTATAAACAATCGTTTGAATCGTTTCTATTCAGAAAAAAAAGATAGGGAATAAAATGATTGTGATTACGAAGTTTTGATATTTATTAAATTATGGTGAAAACTAGCATTAAATGATATAATTACATATATTTCTTATTGTACCGACATTTTGGTTTGTTTAAGAATGTTCCAAAACAGAAAGTTTGATACTCCGGATACCATTACGTCTAATGTAATCTAAAGTATTCAACTTTGCAAATATATTCGTTTTCATTCAAAATAATGCTCCTATCTGCTTTGATAACAACTAAACTATTGTTTCTTCCCATTTCTTTTTAATTTTATTCTTGAAAGAACTCAAAATTTCCACATTAAATACACTTTAGTGACGGGTGCGGGTTGAGTCAGTTTTGAATTTATTTTTCTCATCTATTAAATGGGCAATATCAAAAGCAATATCAGAAGGGGCTGTAACAATGATTGAAGTCCTTCGTGCAACTTCGTAACATGAGATATATCGCACGACAGCATGCGAATAACTTGGATCATTGCCGTAGCCTCCTCAATGACGTATGCACGAACCGCACCTGCTTCTTAAAGAAGCTGCTGAAGGTGGGTGTTAGGCCAGCTAAGCAGACTCTGTGATGTCATTTAGCAATTCAAGATTCCTCAAGTAAGATAGCTAACAAAAGAAATGTTAAAGTCTAAAACTATACTCAGCAACTTTATTCGTGCGCTATCAGATTTGACTCTGAGAAGAAAAACTAACAGAAAACTTAAACAGCTGGCGGAACATCTAAATGTTACATTGAAATGGGTACCAGGTCACTCTGGGATCAGAGTAGTGATGTGATCATTCGACTGAAAAATAACCGATTATTCGGTTTTTGAAGTAATCGAAACAATTCGGTTATTGAAATAACCGAATAAAAAATCACCTCTGCAAGGAGCCAATTGAGAGGTATTCAGCTAGTATCCTGTTTTTGAAATAAATCGGTTTTCCCTGCACTACTGCAAGTGACAGATATGTATTAAAATTGCGCATAAAGCATAGATAACAAACAGAATGAAGAATTGAGCTCATAATAGAAACAAGCCCGTTTTACGCGGTTTTGCTTTATGTGTAATTCAATTTGATCCGTTTTGTATTCTATTCTACATTATTCCTTTATTCTCAGTTTTGCAGATTTTTGGAATGAAATTAATATTACAACTTATAGCAACATTAAAACTTATTCTAATAAATATGACTAGAAATATGAATTTTCTTTAAAATTTCAATATTTAATTTCATGACTTAATTAAAACATCTGTTTTGGAGTAGAAGAATAAAATTTAAGTTTTAATATTTCTGAAGAAGTTGCTGTCAACAGCAACGAAACGTTAATAAATGTATACTAAGTTGGAATATTAATTTCATTTCAGAAATCCACAAAACCAAGAATTAAGGAATAACATTCGATATTTATATGCAAAATTATAGGTATGATCATGCGGTAGTAACTTAAATCTGGTCAAAAGTCCCAGTGGTGTCAGACAAGGAAAGCAAATGGTAGTCCACGCAAACCTCAATAGATGGAAGCCAAATACTATATGTTTAGTAATATTTGTATAATAACTATATGTGTATTGGCATCACAGAATAAATTATTTTGTGGTTGGTATATCTTATTACTGACGGGGATAGTTGGGATAGTTCGTCCGTGGCTATGGCGGCTGTGGCCCGTGGTTCATGTGGTTCGTCAGTTGATGACCAGTTGTTTTTAATCTATTTTGTTTTAGACGTGCGTTCCAGGTTTCCGTAGTTATTATTTCTGTTATTACCTTATTTTACATTCGTTTATTAGTGATAGTGTTAGTTTTGAGTGTTTTACTGTTATTTCTTTATTTACTTTTACCTGCAGTGTTTTTTTCTTGTTCTTATCAAACATATGTCAACATACTTCTTATTACAGCAACTTTTAAATATATGTAGGTATTAACAGAAACTTAATGGAAGTTTTATTTTTTGCACGTTTATTTAATATTTACTTATTCTCACTGATCAAAAACCAACACGGGCACAATATAATACATTTGTGGGTTATTACACAGGTCATTAGCAACAAAGTAAATAAAAAACACAAAAATATAAATAGAATCATACAACTTAAGTAATAATATTCACATGGAAACAATTTAGATAAAGCTATAACCTTATAGAACATTTTGTATCTAAGTGAATATTATTACTTAAGTTGTATGCATATACCCTACCTTTCTTGATATATAAAATAAAACCGATTTAAATATTACCGCTTTTGTGAATAGTACCCGCAAAGCTCATTAGATGGCGCGAATGCACGCGAACGTTTCTATATACATAAAATTCTGCTCTATGCTAACTTCTCTATGGGTATGATTCTACATCAAATGCACCATATTTTGTTCTAATTGGTGTTATAGATATAATATAAATCAGTATCGACACTGTTTAATAGACTAGATGCAGAAATATAAACATATATTTCAATTTAACGATGTATTGGATAATAATGAACATACATGCGGGCTATAAACATCTAACGATAAGTGAAAAATCATCTGAATGATCATTCGGTTTTTATGATCATTTAAATGATGATTATCCGATTATTGAAATAAATCGGTTTTTCCCAACACTAGATCAGAGGCAATGAAATAGCTGACACGTTAGCAAGGGGTCTCAGCGAGCTGCCGTTCTTAGGCCCAGAATCCATGTGTGCTAGCTCATATGGCAACATCACAACGTTTGTCAGGTCCCAACTTACTGGTAGACACTGCTCCTTTTGATATGGACTCACTGGCGCAAGGCACGAGCTTTATCCGAATGAGGAAAAACTCCGTAAGGCAGTCTTTATGAGCAGATTGAGATTAATCACAGAAATCTTAACTGGAGACTGCGCATTAAATAACATATGTACCGCATGGAGCTAGTGAAACTCTCGGTGCCAGAAAGTGTGGGAATGCGGAGGAAAATCCTGCGCGGCAGTGGACGGGGAGAGGCAGACACACTTTGGGGTCGATCGGTTGGACGAACCCAGAGTCGATAAGTTAACTGTCAGCTAGATTGCGAACTTTTTCGATAGGGAACAACAACCTGACTGCGAGGGCTAAAATTGATATGGAGACATAATAGGTCTTTCTGGCCGAGTTGCCTTCTTCGGATCTACACCTGCCCATGGAAAAAGCAACTTCATTTCATTAGTGTCAAACTGAGCATTAGAAAAATTCTTCATAGGTAGATAAAAAATATGTAAGTTATATTGGTCAGAAGTGTCGTCGCGATCATTTAGTCTACTTTTAACTTTAATGAGATTTTCTCTATTTTGTTTGTATATATTTTTTTAAATTATTATAGGTATAGTAGTTATTATTTTATGATCAACGTATGGTACAGTTATATAAATATGACGTGTATTCTATTCAGCGAATATTTCATTAAATCAGGAACACGCTGTTCAGTTTCCTGTAGATTCTTGCTGTTTTAACTTTATCATACAATAAAATACAACGCCACACCTTCATTCACAAAAGAAAACAATAATTGAGAAGAACTTGCGCCTTATTACATTTTATAGTCCAACTTAAAAAGTAATGACTGTAGCGGTGCCAAACACCGAACACAAAAAAAAAAAAATCACCTATAACACACTCGGGACAAACAATCTAAGCTGTTCTAATAAATGAAAACATGCCATAAATACTTCGCTACTTTTTATTGGGCAATTATATCCAGACATTTTTACGACTTGTATGAAAAGGAACGTGTTTACATTATGTAAAATTTGAAACCCGGTCAGCTATGGCCACACCCCGCGCTCCCCCCCAACACTCGCACACCTCATTCATTATTTACAACAAACGTTGGCGGAATTTAATGCATTCAGGCAATCTGATGTATTTGGCTTGGATGATCGAAAAAAATGAAATTATTCTCGTGAATAATTCGTTAACTTTCGCCGGCGGTCAAATGTGGAACGTATAAATGTTTAAAACGTAAAATAAATAAAAATTCAATTCAAATTTATTTATATAAGGTAATTACTGAAGTGTATTATAAGTGGTTTTGTATTTTTCATATTTGCTACATAATTTCTTCTATGGAATTTAATGCTGTGTGTTTAAAAAATATTTTGAATTAAAAAATCAAAAATCAATGGGATGTTACTAGCTTTGTTAACATAACAGGTTATTACAAATTAAACTTCTCATATATCAATCCTTTTTTTATGTTTAGTCTAACAAAATATTTTGGAAATAAATACAGAGGGTGTTCCAGACCACACATTTAATAACAAAACCCAACTTCGCAAATTACCTTAAAACATTTTTAACTTCCGAAAACTTTTCGTTATAGCAAAAGCTATAACAGACAGGGAGTCGCTTATTTTAAATTAAATGATGTGCTTTTTTCTTACGACCATAAATTCTACCAATTATTTCAATACCATTTCTATTGAAATTCTCTATGTATAATTTCGACCGTTTTTTTGTGATATTTGCAGTTTTGTCAAAATTTTCATCAGTTTCGATAATATTCTGTATTTCACCACCCATTCGATGTAATGATAACAAATTACTATGTTATAAGAAACAAAGTCGTATATGCTAAATTTAGAAAACTTTAACCCTAGAAAATTCATTTCTTTTCAAATGTAACGTCATATTACTAACTATGACATTTGACGCAGCAATATTTTTGATTCTTCATCAATAATATTTGATATTTATTATAATTATTTATTCAGGCAGTATAAATTTGAGTATATTTCTTTTAGTGAGCTATGAAATTTCGACATCCGTCAAAATGGTAGTGTAGTTATGTTATTTTATATCGTTTAAAAAGATTTATGTATGCTACGGGTTTTACTGTTATGCGTTGTTTTACTGTTAATCCTGTTATTTTATTTTTCGTTATTCAAGTTTTATTATTATTTTAATATAGAATTCCTAAATATGGAAGTAGTATACGGGTAATTTTTTTTTAAACGAGTTTCCAGTATTATAAGCATGCCATTGAAAACGTTATTTGCAGTCGAATAAATACTTCCTCTTCTCTTCTAGCTTCGCTCATGACAGAAAAATTATTGTTGCTGGAAAGAAAATCATCACCATTTCCATTTATTGTCTTTACACCATTGCGTGCGTTACTAATGAATAAACCAATCCAAATATAATGTTAAGATGTGGAAACAGAATTTTCTTTAAAATAATCTCACAAATGACATTCTTAAAACCTGTACTGACGTTGTTTACTACTATACCATGCCACTGACTTAAAAACCAATAAAATTACATGTATTCCAAATGCAAATCCAGTTCTAATAATAGAACTTGTCACGCCTTTCTTTAACAAATTGGTCGTAAAACGCAAAAAACTCTAATTTCCCTCCTAAGTTTGACTTACCATAGGCATCGCTTATGGTGACCCTACCAGTTGCAGTGTAAACGGGGTGATTTGAAGAAATGGTAAAAAGGCACCACTGTGGTTACAAACACCTTCGCATAAACTCAAAAAACTGTGAGATGTTAGAGAAAAAGAATTAGGAGAAATAAACGAAATTGAAGCACGATAAGACTTGTTCAGGTGTTGTATAATGAATATCGGCAGTAAGAAGCAACAAAACACATATTTACCAGAATTCAGTACGATAATTCAAAAGCGTATAAAAGCTAAACACAAAAATTACGTGAAAATATTATTAAATGTCTAAGTATTTTAGAAAAGTATCTACATTAAGATATAGCTCAAATTTTAATCAAAACCCTACAAAAAAAAATAAATAATATAAATTGGCCAATCTCTAACAAGAATGAAATAAATTCAATTGGCCCAGCTCTAGTAATAAAATTGTAAATAGCGTGATCACCAAATTGAATGTTTTACTAAAATAACATACAATATCGGAGCAATACGTTTAGACAAGCAAATGTATTAGTGGGTAAAGATGTTGATTATTACGGTTTAAACGAAAATATACAGAAAATTGTAAGATATCTGGCTCCCAAATACTTGTACAAATGATCGTAACAATTTTATAGTATGTGAACTATATAATATGAAAATAAATGTAAAACTTTGATTTATCTATTGTAAAGAATGTTTAAATTTATGTCTGTAATTGAAGCGAGCTGCCACGAATCAAAATTGACAAAGTAGCGAGCAACACTATCCAGGTTAAACAGTGTAACTGCACTGAAGGTTCTATAAATAAATTAAAATGATAAAGAAAGAATCTAAACCAAGAACTATTAATTTTGATAAATATTGAAATTTAATGTAATAACTAAAGAAATTTATTAAATAAAGTGTTTGAGTTATCGTTGGGTTTGATGGGGGTAAGCCGATACAAGAATGCTAACGTAGCAATGTACCAACGTAGAGTTGTTTGACAGAGCTTGCCGATTTATTATATAACTGTGTGTGGACTACATTTAGACCCAAAATGTAACAGGGGTTGGTAATTTATTCGCATTTTCAATAAAGGCGGAAATCTCTCTAAGTAAGGGGTGGTTTCCAATAATTTATTGTTGTAAATTCCCTCACAAAAGTATGTAGACACCGGAAGCAATGCGTGTAGCGATTGAGTACGCCAACAATCACGTCAATGATCAATCTTCTTCCTTGTAGAACTCGACTGAGGTACGTATTGTTGTGAACTGATGGTCCAAGCATATAAGTTTAAAGAAATTAAAAATGACAAAATTAATTTAGCTAGCTCAGCAAAAATGAATTTTAAAAGGGCGCCAGAGATTCTTAAATCTCAGAGTAATTTTTTTTAAAAAATTAATAGTGGGCGTTTACAAAATTGAAATTTAAAATCCCCAAAAATTGAAATGGCAGATTTAAAAATAAAAGAACTATTTAAGATGATATTTAAAATCATTAACTTTATTTTTATAAAAAGAAAAAAAAAAACATTTACTACAAATTACAGGATAAATGAAAACCATGAATATAAGATTCTGGCAAAAAAACAAACCTGCATAAGACTCTACAATTTAAAAAAGACAATGCAAATCCTTTAGCAAACAAAATGGTGAATTCGTTCTAGAAGGAATTTCATATACCACAAAAAAAAATCCACGTGGTTTCAAAAATTCAAAGCAAACTACAAATTAATTCAAATAACGTGGAGAAACAACCAAAATTAAAAATGAAATTTAAAACAAGCTCACAGCTTCACTTCACCTACCCCGAGGTGATTAAAATACTAATTTGATAACAACAAAAAAAAAACGGAAAATTTAAACTCTAAACGCGATTACTTCTAAAACGAATATAATTAAAAAGCCTTACATGTATATTGTGCACAACTACCCAACACTATTTAACAAAAGAATTACCAGATGGACGATTTTAAATTCAAAGCAACGAACTACATCTTAAAATGTAAAAGGAATTACCATATACGGTAACCGAGAGAACAAAACAAAACAGACTCCCGCTCGTCCGTCTAGTAACTCCCTGGGCCTCTAGGTAACATTCTCATATATATGAAATTTACATTTTCGTGCGATGAACGCACAGCGCAACGCAAAGGAAAAACTAGCATATAAACTATATACAGGAGTACGCAAAATGTACAAATAAATGAAATTAACTATACACAACTGACCAAATAAAATGATACTAACAATTATTAGACTTGTGGAAACTCTATCATTGTTTTGACAAGGCTGATTTGGAATAAACAAAAATACACATTTAAATTTCCGAAACCCGGGGTGCCAGACCATAAGACCAAAGATCGTAAAATTGTTCGCATCCCAATGGAGGAAGCTAAGAATCGAAATCCAAAAATAGAAAATTGTAAAAAGATAAAATGGTAGCATAGCGGTATACTTATCGTTGCAAGTCCCGACAAAAAATCTCTTGAAGGAAGGCGTATAACGTCGAAAATGTGCTGAAAACGTAAAATCCTGCCTACAGCAGACTGCAAACCAAAGTTTCTTCATAACCCAAAAGTTGCGCATAAAACATTAACAACACTTACACGCGATCGAGAATCGATACTTCCGGAATATTCTCATCAAATCCATTAACAGAAAGAGAGAGTACTACACTGTTGGACGGGCAATATCCTACCGCAAAGAAACGCTGGGATTTGAGAATTACATATGAATAATTGAACAACAGATGAAGCGGCTAGACCGCTACGGAGAAAAATAATGTATATAATATTACTAATAAATATCCTAGATGAAAAATGAAACGTAACAAACTATATAGAACCGTTTGAGAAAAAGTATTTTTCCGACGAGAATTTATGTAAAGACATTATACCCACGTCTTGTAAAGCATGTGTTGTCACCAACGAAAATGCAGAACAGATACGGAATATGACATATGAGGCATGAAATTCCGATATGCAGGGTTGATATAATTAAATCTTGTTACTGTTAGGACGATCAGTACCATTCAACATATGTATGCGTATTAAATGTTATATTTATACATTCATTTGTATCTGTCATACATATATACATATCTGCAACTTGTTGATTTATATTTGTTAGACGTTCGCGTTTCAGAATTCACTCCGATAAACCGCACGTTCATACACGGTCCGAGGCCACTAATAAACCCATTTTCTGTTTCCCGCAGTCGTTATGTATGACGTGAAAATAGGTAATTCTTGTTGATCGATGAAACCGCACACATTTGCGATGTTCATTAACGTCAGTTTGCGGATGTTCGTTTTGTAGACACGTTTTGAAAGCCCTCGTCATGAAGGTTCAATCGAAAATAAATTCAGGATTAATTAAAATGAAAAATATGTGTAGAGGTATGAATATTGACTCAAGCTTTACTTCCTAGGTGTTTGTATCCGTTTTAAGAAGTACACCAAAGCATTTTCATTTCACATGGGTAACCAAAATTAGGTATGTTTCCTTTTCTCAGCAAATATTAAACGCAAAATTTTTGGAACTATGCATACATATTGTTCCAGATTGTGTAAACGCTGTGTGTGAGAAGTTCTTCGGTAATCGGAAGCAAAAAAACGAGGAACTTATTTTGTGAATATTCGGGTGATGCCAAATTGAATATACCCTTTCTTTTGAGCGCTTAAAAAGTTTGTTAGGAGGAACCCTAGGGATTAAAGACATCTCCTTGAAGTACACCCCGCCTATCGTGCACATAGCTGGATATGCCCTTCTCGTTGTAGATTTTGAGAAGCAGTTTTATATTCCACCTGGTTATGGTATAATGAAGATCAGCAATTATGTGAGGTTAGATTCTGTATATTCGCAATACCAGTAGTAACCATAACTGCGATACTTTATCAAACGCCTTTTGATAAATCCACGCAAGCTATGAAGAAGTCATTTCTTCGGCGGTTTGAAGCTCTCATGATTAGTGTCAATGACAACCAATCATTGACACTAATCATGAGAGCTTCAAACCGCCGAAGAAATGACTTCTTCATAGCTTGCGTGGATTATTAAAAGGCGTTTGATAAAGTATCGCATTTATGGATATATCCATCGAATATAACCTCTTGACTATTGCTCTTCATCTAGAAGATTATTAATTCGCAGATGTTCATAAATTTTCTCCATAATAATAGAACTATTATTTATATGGGGTTCTTTAGATTACTTGTGCACCATCATTATCTCGGGACTTATTTCAGCTTGACTAATGCGAGAAGAAAACTAATTATAAAAGCCCACCTGAAGAATCTTCTAAAAACATTTTTAATTTTCCGAAACGTTTTCTCCCGGTTATACCGGAAGTAGTGAACCATTAACTTCCTTTAGATTGCCCAGAAAATTTCATGATGTGTTTTTCTTATACCTATTTTCATTTGTTTCCTAAATATCTTCTTTTTTAAAATTTCGAAATATGTATGTTGCCTTATTTTCAATATTGCGTCTTTTAGCCATTTTCAACTCGTGGCAAACGCTTCTGGGGTAGACCGAAGCACAAGAATGATACCTTCGAAATCCGCATTGACTGTTGCTTTATCGCATACATGGCGTCCAAAATTTGATGACCAAGTACATTATTTTCAAAATTGAAGGAGTTCGGTTTTTTAAATGTGACACTATATTATTAGATGGAGAGAAGCAGAATTTAAATCAGCATTGATTCGCTATGCCTTTCCTTATAGCTATTTCCCACGGTTTGCTTGTATTCCGTATTTATATTTTCATGTGATTTTTGGCAGAAACCGGAATATCGTTTATTTTTCGAAGCAAAAAGAACATAATCAAAATAGTAGATTCAGAATTCACTTTAATTAGAACTAAAACAAAATATAAACATAACAAACTTTAGAACGTAATAGCAAATGGAAAGCTTGAAAAAACTTGGAACATAATTACAAGGAATAATAAATTTGTTTAAACGAAGTCATTACAAAAATTGTTCTATATAACCGCCATTTTGGTTCAAACACAGAATAACCCTGTCATATACTCCTTGCGTAATAAATCTCGAAAGTTCGACTGGTAGGAGCAAGACAGCAACAGATAACACAAACGCATAGAAAACAACAGGCTTCTGCTAGCTAGATCTTCAAAAATGTGCTAACGTGGATAAAAATGTTGAAAACTGCAAGCAACAGATAAACGAACTGCAGCAAGAAACAGCAAATTGTCGGACGTGAATATGCCGCTGAATATTTATTTATTCTATTCACATTTGGATTTTTTTCTGTACAATCTTGGTAATGAGCATGGTGAGAGGTTTCTACAAATTATCGCGCCATAAAGAAAAATGGAGCGAAAGCATGATTGTGGATTATTATTCTTGCTTAGTAGGAGCCGTCTGAGAGTCTCTGGAAACACTACAGCCTTCTACCTTTTTGCATTTAATTCTCCCATTTCACTGCCCTTTAGACTGAAGTCCAGTTCTGCCATAAGTAAATAAAAACTCCCTAGTCACTCCTTGATTCGTGGTAAATCATAGCCATCAAGTTAAATATGTCGATTCGATAATTCAGTCCTGCGACATATCCTTGTCTCATGATCTATTTTGTCTACGACCAAAGTTGGTTAACGCCAGTATTTTAAAGTATTTCTGGGTACTTCGTAGGTTGTACTATAAACTAGTTTACATCCAATACCGAAACTCCGTACTTTGCCCTAACTGGTTTCTGCTGACCTGGATTCAGGGCTAGGATTCTTGGCCTCTTTAGAAGGTCCTTGGATTCAGCAGTAGTGCCCTCTTAAAGATTCGTTGTGGATACCTTTGCCGTAAACAAGGTTCTTGTGGCTTGATTGTGGAAGATCATATACTTTTCCAGCAAAGATGATCTTCATAAATTGCATGAAATTGATGCTCCCACTGGGAGTAATCCTACATTGTAATCATAAGTCGTTTTTAAATCAGATGAATCTGTTCTTGATTTATTGCTGACGCTGCCTTGTTGAAAATTTAATTGGGTTGCTTAGAGGTTTGCGGTGCTGTTTTAGAGTATTCGACAGGTCTTTTTAAGTCTTGATACTTTTCTAGTTACGCTTTGTGGTTTGACTTACGTCTCCCACCTTGGGTTTAACTTCTCGACGTCTTTGCGGTCTGGCTTCTGCCTTCCTTTCCTATAACAGATTGTTTTTCATCTGAGCTTGATAAAATCGAGTTTTTTTTTCAACGAGGTTGGTGGTCTTCTCCTACTCGTTCTTGTAGACTATTGCTGGTGGTTTAAAACGGACGAACTAGCAATTAAGTATAGGTAAAAGTCATTTAGAAACATGCTTTCTTAGTAAACTACATCGTATTATGTACCTTTTTTTCCATGGATGGGTGTAACCCAAGGAAGGTAACTCACCCAGAAAGATCTATTGTGCTCCCATGTCAATTTTAGTCCTCGCAGTCAGGTTGTTGCTGCCTATCGAAAAAGTTCGCAATCTAGTTGAGAGTTAACTTATCCACACTGGGTTCGTCCAACTGATTGACCCCAAAATGTGACTGCCTCTCCCCGTCCACTGCCGGACAGCTGACAAGAAGGTGAGCAGATGTTTGCTCCGCATTCCCACACTTTCTGCACAGGAGAGAGTTTACTAGACCCATGCGATATTACATACTCAACGTAAATAGCATTTAAAACACTGAAACTTGTAGCTCCACATTTGTAAAGCTTTTATAAAAAAAATAACGTTGGCGCCAGCACCTGGCCCTGCGGCACACACATAATTACAACTCTTTTTTATTAATCTTCCAAAGCAATTCATCAGCTTAACTTTATTATCCTAATCACAAGTCTATACCTATGTAAACGTGACGTACGTACATATGAAATCTCAAACTAATTCCAAACCCCAATAATGACTGCAAATATATCACAACCACTTCGTTATACCGTTCGTCCATTCGAAATGAACTGCCGGCCCCACTCGGTTCCGCTAAAGTTTCAATTGCGCTTCCGCAAGTTCGCAAATTATATAGTCCGCGATGCATCGGTATTTATAACTCTGGGGCTGTACGTCGCCTATATTTGGACGGGAATTGAGTCCTGAAGTGCCAAACTACGGGGTCGGAGCAGTCGACAAGTGGGGAGTCTATCACCGGTCCTAATTGCTAAGTACCCCTAACGAGTAGAGTTTGACAATTGCGGTATAAAGTAATAAAGTTTGGTTTGGAAGGGCATTAAGGACCTGAAGCTTGTTTTAGAATTTGTCGTTTCTTACGGAGAATTGATGTGAGGAAATGGAGGGAAGTAAGAGGAGATATTATGCTTTTCCCCTTTTTGTGAGTGTGTGAATGCAATGTAAGCGAAGACAATGTAAGGGAGTGGATGCTCCAGGACTAAAGTAACCGGCGCCATCTCGAGTTCCGGATTCGATACAATAGGAGTTTTTAGATCCCTGCGGTGGAACACAAACATCTTACTAGCACCACTATGAGCTAATCATACTGCTGATAGAACAGCATTCTGTCGTTTCCCAACTAGCTCCGTTTCATCCATCTCTCTCATCTTAATTACCACACAGCACATACATTTTCCGGCTGTCCTCATTGCAGACACGTCTTTACTTCAAACTATTTTCGTCCTTGCAAACACGGATGGCTTCATGTTATTAATCCAATGTCGCCACTATCGCCAAATCAAAATTGTCTATTTGGGTCAATGCACATAAGATTACGGAACGATTTAGAAATACGGACAAAAATAGCAGCATTTGCGAAAACAAAAGATACGCTGCGAAATTTTCTGTTCGTCCCGAACGGGTGGTGAATTTATGCGTCAAAAGTGGAGGGAGATCTAATAAATACTAATAGGTTTTCCGTTGTCTTTGTGGAGGCGGTAATGAGGAGGTGATAGTGCTGCCAAGACCCATTCTTTCGTCCCAGTTGATTGCTCCGGAATTATTCCGGTGTCAAATTTCCTGGAGATTATATAGACGGAAGATATTAGGAGACGAAGGAAGTTGGTTCCTAATCTTGCCTTTTGGGTTAGTAGAATAAAATGAGGGCTTGCAAGCATATTGTTTTCCGACATACTAACATATTTTCATTAATTTTTAGTGCTATTTCTTCCCGATATCCTATTTGATTATATCAACTAGACTAACTATAATACCTCACTGAGAGAAATAGATTGTACTCTTTAATATAAATATATTATGCTTTAATATATTTTATACCTCCTATAGGCACAATCATATTTTGTATATTTTTTTCGCTGGGGGAAAATGCTTTATGCACACCAGACCTAAGGTCTACAGTCTGGTAGTGTGGGACTCTCGTATTGGTATCCCCACTAAAAACCCCCCATTTTCTCCCAGAGCTGAATGCTATCGGGACCGGCATCTGCTTCAGTCAGCGCTCATGGGTATCCATCACATCTTCTTATCCGCTTCTCAAATTCCTTCACACTCATAATGTTGTTAATCAAGCCGTGGATTTTCCGCCAATTGTTCGTTGACGAGGTCATAAGCGGAACAATGTTGTTCGGAGTCAGTATACCGGTCTCCTCCCGTATCGTTGCTCTAAGGCCTTCCCATCAGTTGCACTTTAAAATAGTGTGTTCCGTAGTATCGAGTCTGGCATAGTACATGCATAGGTCGGATGAGTCCTTTCCGAAACGCTTGGCATAGTGTCTGAATGTTCCGTGCGCAGTAAGGGCCTGTATCAGGTAATACCCGCACTCTCTGTGCCTGCATTCCTTCCAGCTCCTGAGGTCTCCAATCAACCGCTTGGTCCATTGCGCCTTGCTCGTTTCGTTATCCCACCGTGCCTGCCAGGTCTTATAGGATTTCTCCCTGGCCTCCATGCGTCTGGTCTCCTGGTCCCTTTCACAACGAAAAATGTATCTTTGCTGCTATCTCATGGACCAATAGGTCTTTAGGGACGGTGCCGGTCACAACCTGAAGCGCCTCTTCTGGCACAGTTCTTTAAGCAGATACCACTCGCAGCAGCATGTTCCGTTGTGCTCTGACGAGGAGATCGCAATGCCTCTGTATCTATAGTCCGTCCTTCCAGATATGTGCCCCGTGCAGAAGAATGTTGTGCAGTGTCCCACAGAAAACTGCTCTCTTGCCGCTGCTTGGTTCGCCCACGTTTGGTTATAACCAAGTGCCAAGTGCAGCCAGCCGTTGCCCAGTTCTGCCCGCACCTCACGGATATGATGCCCGAAATCTGACCTTTGTCGATGTAAGCCAGATAGTCTAATTGTTGCTAGGGTTATCGTTACGGCGTCCAGGTTAAAGGTGACATACGCCCTCTTTCTTGCGCCTTTGACAATCACAGCCTCTGTCTTGGCGGCCGCCAAAGTTAGTTCAGGCTCTTTCATCCACTCACTGATTTCTTGGAGACAGGTGCTGCCATTTCGCGTGAGATCTTCCACGCTTGCACCCCCCACCACCAGGGAAGAGGAATTTTTTCATATTTTATATTACCGCTGAGAATATTTGTATAATAAATTTCTGTTAATAGTGTTTATTAGCTCGTATAGTAGAGAAAGTATTGTCAATGTTAGCATTCATGCTATTAATTGTTAATATATGTGTCCAATAGCTTATAATAGCTACTGATAATTTTTGATAATTTTGATAATTCTCTAATGTAATATTTTACTGCGTGCAATACATGATGCTCAAACTTACTATACAATCTTGTAAGCTTATAACGTTATTTTGTATTAAAGGAATAGTATTTAAAATAGTAGATAATAAGTAATGATATAATATATCATATGCAACGCCGTGCATCGATACTTACATATAATGTAAAATATAGTACTATACCAGGTATTTTTCAATTCTCGCATGCGGAAAAGATATTACACAAAGAAATTTGTCTTCTGTGTTTTCAACTGTGGATTCTGTCAAGTCTATTAGTGGTTTCACTACCTTCGTTGTTTATTTCTGTATATCTTCCTATTTGTAATACATCTTGTATGTTATTGTCATAGCTCATAGTTCCTTGTGTTTATTTTGATCGTAGCATGTGTAGGTGTTATCTAATTGTATGTATCTTTAGAGCTTGTCGTTCTTTGAACAGTGATATTGTTGTCGGACTTTTTCTTATAGTTTTTTTTCTTGAGGGCTTCCTTTAGTATTATTCTGGTTTTCAAGCGGTATTCTTTCCTTTTCGGCTTCCATATTCTTGGTTGCTTCTTCAAATGCAAGTATCATATCCATTGCTGGAATTCTTGTTGGTGCCATTGCGAACTTTGTTCAGTAGTCGTGTGGCATCTGGGTGTATGGTCTTATTGGATATGTTTATTACAGTTTTGTAAGATCTAGTTCCCTCGTTCTTTCTCCGTAATCTCTTTTTGTTGTTGTTCTTTCAATGGTATTTCTGGTATCTTCACATCGCTGTTGTAGTTACCTTTCTAAATCTGTGATAGTTAATTTTTTCCATAACTAGCGCTTGGCTTGCTCGTTAGGCGATCTTTTCAGCTCGAGTGCTTTTGATTGAGGAACTATGTTAGCCTGTTTGCATTTATGTAGGAAGGTTAGGTGGCTTTCCGCTCTTGCAAGTTTTCTGCATGGTCTTTTTGTACAGTCTGAAAGACCTGTTTAGCTCAAGCCTATACATAATAAATATAATTTTGTAGATTTACATAACTACCTCAACTAAAAATATGCTTTTAAGTGCTAATTGCTAGAACAAATTATTTTTTTCATGCTATTATAGACAAAGGTTAGAATCTACATATCTAAAGCTTCCATTCACGTTCCAAATTCCATATTTATGATTATAAACACTTATCCAGTTTCAAGATTACCTTCAAATATGAATGGCACAAAAGTTTTTTTTTGAAATGATATTATTTTTCTTTATATTCTGTAACGTTGTCATGACACAAAATAGACTATCAATCACTCGAAAGTCGGCCATTGTAGATAATCCCAATAATAAACTATCGTGTGCATCTGACAGGCCGCTATTTTTACCGTGTCAGTATTTCTCCGATATCGAAGGGTGAATTGGTGGAATAAGTTCCAGCTTCGGCTGTGTGTTCGCAGCGGGCCGTTCTCTAACTGGGAACATTATGCGGGAATGGTTTTGTTTGTTCGATAAGTCGCGATGATTTAGTGCCTGCTGGCGAATGTATAAATCAACAAGTCTTTGAAAGAGAAAGTTTTTATCCGTATATGAAGTAACTGTGTTGGTTATTTGAATCGTTTGTTTCTGTGTTTTTCTCTTAAAGGAGATATTGAAAGTTTGTTTGTAAGATTAAAAGAAAATCGAATAATAAGTAATTTTATAGGAGCTATAAAACTATAAAGTTTTATTAACAACACCAGTTGACAATTTCTTTTTGGATAGCTGTTGTAAAGATAAGCGTTAAAGTTTATCTTTAACTGAAGACACAACCAAAAACCAAATCCTTCCACCACGTCTAGTTTTAGAGTTATAATCATATCAAAGTATTGCATAAATAGGTTTTTTTCTTTTTTTATGTTGGCTATTGCCTTTTCTAATGAGAAAACAGCAAAAATCTCCCATCATGACGGGATCCTATCTGCTTTGATATCATATCTCTATTTCTGCAATATCTTGATGGAATTTTTCCCTGTTCTGTTTATCACTCATCGTTCCTAAATTAGTAGGAGAGAAATCTAAATGTGAATTCAAAAAATGATCTTTCACTGACATTCAGCACCCTAAATTTATATAATTTTCCAGCAATCACGATATCTTTATAGTTATCTTAACTCTTTTGATTTCCCAAAAATTGTTTGCAAACATTCTTAAAAGAAGTCCATGCTGGAAGTTCTAAATCATTTATGGTATGTACGTTCAAAATTTTCATCTTTTAACAGCTTCCTCATTTGTAGATCAACAACTATTCCTTCGCGAACTTTCGCATCAGACAGCTTATTCCTTAAATATTTAAGATGGTTGCCTTTTTTTTCTAGTGGTTTCACAAACTGGTCAATCATTACTAATTTAATGTGTACAGGGGATAGGAGCGCCCCATTGGAATCCCACTAACGACTCAAATATTAAATTTTCCAGGAGCAATGTTGGTCCGTGACTGCCATTCTTTTATTTGGTAATGTTGCTAAATTGCTCGGCTATTTTCACAAACACGGACACAAAGAACAACAGCACTTAGTAAACAACTCTCCTTTGCAATCCAAATAATAAGGAAACAGCCTTAAGGTCACCACAGATTTGCGAAAGATGATTTGAATACTGAATGAGATTTAATGTAATTTGCAAACTGTCATACATTTCTTTTGTGTTTGTAGGATGAGCTAATGGAATTGATGGTTTCGAGTTGCCATTATAAAATAAAACGGTTTTGAGACTTGTTTTCGATGAGTCGATAAATAATCACCATTCTCCAGGATTATGTTTAATACTTATTTCATAGAAGAGTCCATTTAAATTAATGCAGTAACAGGAAATCCTTTTTAATATCGGGGATGATAAATAACTATATATGAGCATTAAAGGCATTTCCTTAAAGAGATAATCTTTTTAAGCTTATCTGCATTGTATCATAGCAATTATAAATTCAGTGCGTGTGCGATATCAAACGCGTTGGTCAAATACGTTTAGAAATAAATAATGGGATAGAAAGGTTAATTGACCTAAAAAATATGAAAGATGTTTAGATAAATTCACATAAATAACCCTAAGTACTGTGGTTATTTATACATACACGTACAATATATGTATTTAGGAACATCAAATACGCAGGTACACAGTTATCTAGTTTATTATTATTTCTCTTATAAATTGAGTTATTTGCTGCATTAATAATATATATAATATATATATGGATGAACAGTGAATCACTTGTATTTTTTTAGCAAATAAAGATTTTCGAAATTAGAAAAAATATGGCTGTTGTTACCGGTAAACAATAATTGTGAAAGAGAAACTATTGTTGCTATGTTTTAATATTATTAAAACCGCTTTTAAAAACTTTTTTTTGATTTCTCTTTTAATTTTGGAACTATTAAAGCAAGTAGTGTTGCCGATAGGGCTACGAGAAATTTACCCCCTAAGAAACTTGCCGTTGTTCTTACACTACATCGATCTATAAACCCACCAAGTTACATTTAAATCGGTGAGACACGCTTACCTGTGTAAGTGATTGTCATTGTAAGTGATGATCATAAAAAATAATGCAAATAATTCATCATTCATGTATCTTGTGGTGGGTGTACCACAAGGTTCTGCCCTTGAACCCATTCTTTTTGTATAATATGCTAACGATTTTGACTGTTCTCTTTCCGTTGGCAATCTTTGTCAATATGCAGACGACACTACTGTACTCATCTCAGGTATTGATGATTTTGACCTCGCATGGTTTGGTAGTGAGTGTGCATTGGCGATGTCTGGGTGGTTTAGTGATAATGGCCTAGTACTAAATAATTCTAAAACTTCAATGATAGCTTTTAGTACCGCTAGATGCCCCGTCGACATATCACCAATGATACGATTAGGGTGAGACATGTGCGGACTTCATGACGCCTCATGAAGGGTTAATCACAGCATTTGAGCTGGAAATCTCATTTGTCTACCTGAGAAATACCGATTATAGTCTCTGTCTGTGCCTGTGGTGCCCGAAGCTGATTTTCTTGGCTGTCGAATTTATAATCGTTTATCTTAGGATAGTCCCAATTATACTCCAAACTATGTTCGTTCTCATATACCATATATAGATTGCGAGGTGTTGTATCGCCGGAGGGAGTATTAGTGTTCCACCACGTCAATATTTCTTTCAGATTTCAGTATGGCACTTTGTTTTGGGGTGCCGGACTTAGTCTCGCATTATTTTCTTCCACAAAAAGGGAGTTTTGTATAGTAAAATGGGTTAATAAAGATTTGAAGTTGAATTTGAATATTATCGGTACATTTTCCTCGCTGATAGCTAGAGACGCAAAAATTGCCAGTATTCGCCGAGTGATTCACTTACCCCCTGTGATTCACTTAACCCCATTTGACGGTACTGTTGGTACCATAAAGAAAGGATGGGATGATGGTTCTGTGCTCCGTAAATGTTCCTGTTTCTAGAGAGAAAAGAATAATTATTGCACGTGCGGAATCTATGGATGACTAGGTTGGTGATATATTATTGTTCGCAAAAAAAAACATAAAACCATTGTCCTTGGATTATCATGAAAGTATGACAAGTTCCTTGTTTGAAGGATGGTTCATGAAAAAGCTACTACCATCTTCACCTTCAAACAGCGCCGGTTGGAAGTTACAGGGGAAAAAGGGGGAGGGGGACAATAGAATTATTGAAGTTCATGTGCTATCGTCCAAAATACAATCATGTTGCGAACTTATACGAAGAAATTAGATCATTGTGATGGCCCTTGTGAAACGTAAGCACCAGCCGCCGCAGGATTTTACTGTACTATTAACGTGCATAGAACATTCTCAGAATATAGTAGGCGTTTGTGAGTATTTCTCTAGAACATTCAAACATTCTCGGCGCACATTCCTGGTATGTTTCGGAACTTTCTGGTGCTACTTGGGTTCTACTTATTCAGTTGAATATTTCTTCAAAAAGATAAAATACTCATAAAAGCAGTGCTGAGGGAAAAGGAAGACAAAAGATTTTTAATTAATTTTCATTGTGATTCACTTTACCCCATGCTTTGTCTATTTTTTAAAAAAATAGGGGTTAAGTTTAGCGTATATAATCAGCACAATATTGTGCTATATAGTGTATATTATTGGTAAAGAATAAGAGAAAGAATATCTATCAGCTGATAGACCGAAAATCATCCTTAGTGCTGCGTGCATTCAAACGTTTAACCGATTTTTGAAATAACAGTCAAAGCATTTAAATATGTTTAATATATCTGGTACTTCCGTGAAGGAAAAAGCAACGTATGCCATACCTAGCCGTATTACTTGGTAGACAAGGAACATGGGAGTAATAAATTTTTTCAATTAATGTAGAAAATCTAGTCTAAATGACATATATTATAATAATACGGTGATCCCTGTTGCCCGGTGTGCAATCTCCTTGGAACGTCAGAATGTTTTCATTGGGCGTGGTGGAGTCTTGCCACCCTATATTTATTAAATATGGTATTTTATCATCGTCATGATAAAAGTAAAAACCTGTTTTCTTTTAATAATAATTTTAACACAGCATATGATACCAAATGTAACGATGACTGGGCCGTACTAACTCATAGAACTTGTACGTTTTGAAAAAAGTTCAACGTTTACGTGCATTAAGATTTACAATAAAATACCGAAAACAATGTTAGAAAAATAGAAACTCATGGGTTTAAAAATTTCTTAAAAAAATATCTGAAGAACAAGTGTTATTGTTGCATGTCGGAGTTCCTGTAGCAATCTATCTGGGAGTACCGAATTTATAAATATTTGTTTCATGTATAAACCTAAAGTATTAGTCAGTGTTCGATATATTTTATTGTATATCTTATCTTAATGCAGCCCATATCCGTTCTAGTAGATCCAGTGGCTAATAAATATTATTATTATCGTGTGTGCTGGAAAACATTTTATTCCGTTCTGATTTATCCTTTCGCAAAAAAAGAAAAACGTATATAGAAAATAGAAACTCTATCGGAGCAAATTACGGCGATATTTCTCAAAGCCCGGCGAGTGGATAAATCGAGGAAATTCTTTTCTCTTAACGGAAAATTCGTTGACACCCATAAATAAACGCATTACCGATCGTTACCGACAAATATCCTCCCCGTGATCCTTCTTACTTTCCCTGTCCCGGTGTCGTTAGTGCGAAAACGTAACGACTGCCTCCACGAAAACGGGGAAAGGGAGATCAAAAAAAAAAAGGGGAACGAAATCACTTCGCCTTTCTAAACCCGCCGCCGCGGCCGCGTTTCCCAACGCAGACGTCGTAAATATGTCGAGAGAGCGCACGATTTATCGATTCCACCGGGGACCTGTTGGTCCTGCGTCCCCATTATTTCGGATGCAGCTCCCTCTTAATAGCCGCCAGCCGAGGCAGAGGAAAAAAAAGGTCGGGGAATCGGAGAACAGCGACGTAACCGGCGCTGGTAGTGCGGCCCGCATCGTACCCAAGGAAGACACGAACTCGGCTACGGCTGGAGAGGAGGCCTTCTGGAACAGGTGGGGTATTATTGATCGTTTACCTCTCTGCCTACCTGTGCGCGCTGTGCCCTATATATAGAGCGTTATTAAACATACATGCGGAGGGTAGAGCGACCGCGCGCTCGCTGCAAGCCAGGCTTCTTCTCCTGCGAGGGAGACCTCGTTTATGGTCCCTTTTTTGCCCGGATGTTCGAACGCTGGAGTCTGCTTCGGAGTCGATATGTATGCTAAATATTCAGCCTGCCAACGTATAAGGAAAGAAAACTACTTCTATCCTGATAGTAGATTTTTCTGGCCTAATTTCAATCTAGAGCACTATTAAGACCTGTGATAGGAGTTTGGGTTGTCAATAACATTTCCAAAGCATCATGAAAGCAAACAATCGATGAAATAAACAGCAGATGGATAGATACAAACTAAAAGCAAGATTAGTTTACATAACTATCGGGGGAGAAACCTTGGTAACTGAGCGTAACGCATGGTGACCCAAGCGACCCATGGATGGGGCCTTGTTCCTTCTAGTCCTGCTGAGAGGGTGGTTTCTAAAGGTTCTGGTGGAACGTATACAAACTGCTCTAAATATCGTGGATAAATGACATAAATAAGAGCGAGAAAACACAGGTTGTCACGTTCACGAGAGAAGGCTTACAGCCACTGATGACGGGAAGCGAAGGATTCTATATTTCAAAGAGGCAAAACAACTTTAGGTACGATTTGATCAAACACTTAGATGGAATCAACATATCCAGAATGCAACCAACAAGTCCACCATCGCTCTGGCCAAGTGCAGGAGATTCTGCGAAAGATACTGAGGCTTTAGCCCCAAGACGACTCTGTGGTTAAACACAAAGGTAATAAAACCCATATTAAGATACGAAGCAGTGGTATGGCGGTATCAATTGAGACCACAATAAAGTCACTTTGCTGTGGATGCCCGGACATTCGGCAATCGAAGGAAATTAAAAATCGATAAGTTGGCGAGGAAGGGACCATCGGCTTCATGTATGAAACCAGAACCTGCTCTAAGAGTGTTCAAAAACACAGCACGAGGGCAAGTAAGAAGTTTTCTAAAAGATAAACACAAAGAACACTGGGCCAATTCATGGAAAGACCATTAAAGAACCAGCCAGCCGAGACTGAAGAACTACTGCAGCTTAGTAGGAATCATCTTCGCACCATAAGGTCTCCTTGCGCACACTACGCACTAAAAGCAACACTGGAGATACCAACTGCAGTCTATGTAATGGGGTGACAGAGGACGCTTACCACATTCTGTGTGAATGCGAGGCTCTGGACGCAAAAGACAAGCAAAATGAACTCATCGATCAACCGGCCAGAGACATGTACAAATTAGTGTAGGATACTGTAATATTCTGGAATGGCTGATGCCATTTAATTGGTAAAAGCAGTGCGAGACCAAATAAAAAAAGTCAAGAGACTTCCACAACAACAAAAAAAATGGAGGTCAACGGTGCGGCAGGCGGGAGCGGCCAAAACACTAAGTGCGCTACAAAGGCTAGTGCATCTGTGTGGCACGGGTAGGATGAGATCAACTCTTACCATTGCAATGGAAGTAATTTCAAAGCTGCCATCCCTGCTTATTTGTATTCAAGGAACTGCCAGGTCTAGAGCATACAGGCTTAGATATAGTCAAGAACGGTGCTGACCATGAAAATCGAGTGGATGAACTTAAGGGGGCATTCCATATAGCGATGCCATGGTTCAGAAATTCAATCAAAGAAGTAAGTATTAGGCTATAATTCGAGATAAGAAGAACTGGGAAATAAGAGCGGACTCGAACTGATATGCAGTCGGCTTTAAGGCCGGATTTCCACTACTATGCGAAGCCGAGTGTTGAAAAATTCGTTAACATATAATCAAAGGAATGTCCACTACCCCAAGGTCGACTGACCATATACATTTGAACGCTCAGTTCCTTGCATACGAGTCACAACCACACGGTAATGGAAATCTGGCTTGAAATAGACTATGACGTAGGTGCTGCTTGTGTGTAACAAGACATGACGGTGTTCAAGGATGAGGTTGTTGCAATTAATTATTGTGTCAGAGAAATAGAAAGATGAACCAAGTTAGATAAAAGCCTTGCTGTTTTCTCCGAGAGTCAGTAAATACTCAAAACAATCAGTTCCGCAAATGTTGACTCTAAACTAGTTTGGAACTAAATGAGGTAAGCGTCCAAAGGAAATTAACATCGGCCTGGGTTCCCAGTCACTCGGACGCGAAGTAAAATGAGGCGGTGAAGATCTAGCCAGCTGAGGTCGTCAAGGTCATTCGATGGAGCTGCCCCTTTCTTCGGCGTAACCAAATTGCAAATTAAAAAGTCCACCAGACAGGCAAAAGAATTGCTGAAGGGACAGAGGTCTGAATTTACTTGTTGAGTAAAGACAGGAAGACCGTTAAAATGATACTAGGTCTGCTGGGTGATCACTGTAGTGTAATAGGGATATACATAACGTTGGTCTGGCAGATCACCTTATTTGCAGAACCTACCAAAAGGAGGACGAAACACCAAGTACTGTATTGTGCCAATGCGATGGGCTGTCGAGGACAAGGTCTCTACTACTGGGCGTGGAGAACTCAAAAGCTAACACCTACTTAAAGGAGCCACTCTGAAAGATTATAAGTTTAATTGAGAGTGCTTTTTAGGACAAAGGGGATCGCAATAGATTTGAAAAGGTCGCGCAGCACGATTCTTAGTGTTCGAACTCTTGTGTAGGGTAAGCAACATTACAATATTGAAAGAACTAAAACGTAGAACAAGAAAAATCCAACGCAAACCCTTCTGGAAGCCAATAACCAACAGAAATGTGAAGAATGCATTAACTTAAGTAACACAATATCTGCATAATAACAGGGATCCTTTCAGGGCATTGTAAACTTACAGGATATCTAAATAAGATTGGATTAATAAAAGAATTTGAATGTAGATTTTGTGGAGAACAGGTTGAAATGCAACACGCAGCACTACACAGCTTAAGGGTGCCGCATCTGGAAGCATGTGAAATCGATGTATCTAACCTGGGGTCGTCTCACACCCCATGTGCTTTAAAGGAAATAGAATTAAACGGCCATCTGTAATGCAGCAAGAACCAGGGCAGCAGGGAACCGTAGATCATTTAATTTGTGATGTACTCTTACCCTTAAGGAAATGTGTTTTCCTTTCATTACAGTTCAGACATTCGACTAGGAATGAGATAGCTATTTAAGCCTATTTTTACTTTCACCTCTAGAAACTTCTTTCAATTTTTGTCTTGTTGACTCAGGTATTTGCTTTTAGGCTGTCCGATCACTGTAGTGGAAACTTTACTCTTGCTGACCATCATAATAGCGTAGAAAATGGACAAGGTTTACTTCTTCTTATTGGCAACATCTGAAACATATACCAAGCTGATGGTATACATATGTTTATTTAGCCTGCATTGCCCTGTGAATACCCCATCATCTCAATTGGATCTACTAACTAGTTCTTGTAGGTTAAATAAGCGTATGCGCAGCATGCTGCTGTCGGAGTATGTTATTTGCAGATTCTGTGAAAACGAAGAGGAAACCTCAATACATCTTCTGTCAATGCGATGGCTTGACAAGGATAATGTTTCCATTATTGGGCGAGAAAAATCCCAGCACAGATAAGTATGCTAAAGAATTGCTGTCAAAAACGTCAAAATTAGAAAACGTCTGCTAGGATAAAGGGGATCGCAATAGATCTGAAAGGTTCACGCTGAAATAGGCCAGCATTGACACGGCAACCATTAAGTAACCTAACCTAATCATCCCAACTGCTTTCTTAGTAAATCTCACACGAATTCAAATGCTTTTAAGAATGATTTTACTTGTTCGGGTTTCCTTTTAAACTATTCTTTGACTTCCATTCTTTGATTAACTTTGTTACAAGTGACTTGGATTGCTAGAGCAAGAACTGGTTCCAATGGGAACCGGCAATAAGTACCTAGTAAGTTTATTTGCCTCTTCAGTTTCCTTTCGGTCAGCATTACTGAGTAGCCAGACTAATGTTATTTTTCTATGAGAGTGCATTTTATATGGATCCTTAAGAGATCACTAACTAGTACAGCAATCCAGAATTAATGGATCTATTGGATTTAACTGTTGGTTAGCAACAAATAATGTAGGCACTGGCTGAAAATATACTACCAAAGAAATTACATCAGTTTTAATAACCTGTAGTGCCCATACTCACTATCTGTAGTATTCAAACAAGTAACGAATATTTTTAGAATAAACCAACCATAATGTAATATTACATCATTGTCATAATGCACATAAGATATTAAAAGAACAAGTAAATTATTTGTGCTCATCCTAATCGGTGTAGTATAGCATATTTATAAGGATGATTTCTAAGTTACCATCTCCTGGGTGTACATAATTAATACAAAACTAAAACCGGTAAATATTTTATTTTTTTTGTTTTCATTCACTTGCTTGGTCCCTACTACATCTTTAAATTCAATTCAGTTATTCAATCCTCTCCGCAACTTTCCCGTCAACTCTATATATTATTTATCCGACAGCGTCTCCACACAAACCACCCCCACCGCTTCAACGAATGATTGATGAACACAAACTTAAACAAGGACCTCAACATTTTCTTCTTCTGTAGACTTGTAACACAGCAGTGGTCGATTCTACTACCTAGCGTCTCTTAATGCCGATCCTATGATGCATTATACGAGGAAATGAAATAGATTAATGAGAGCTAAAGTTGTCAAGAGTACGCGAGTACGAAAGGGGTGCCTTGGGAGGTGAAGTTGGAGATGACTAAACTTTACCTCCTTGAAAGTTCTTTAAGTTGGTTAGGTAATTACTGAACATTTCCTGGATAAAAGTTTCGCCTAACGAAACAAGCTTTTCCGCGAAGGTTTTTTCTCGGATTAAGTTATCAATTTTGTGAAATTAGATAACAAGCGTATCTATGGTTAAAATTAAATAAGCACGTTATTTGGGCTTTAGTTCGTAAGTTATTAAGAAACCTGAGATTAGTTTAGATATTACGAAGGTGTCGACAGAAATGTAATCAAAGTCATGCAAATACTAGGTATTGCGTTGAATTGGAATGTTTTGAGAATCAAACAGAAACAAGAGCTTCATGTCTATCACTAGAATATGGATGGGCCAAATAGCGGCATGATATATGGTACTGGTATATATGCAAAAGACCTTAAATCGTAGCAAATTTGTGGCATTATACTACCACAAAGCAAACGGATGTAACTATAATACAAACCTACACCCGCACTACGATGGAAAAGCAATCCCAGAATTGTCTGATTCACATTTTAGCTTGGAAATACCTGCAAGGCATAAGGCCTTTGGTCAAACTCAGCGAAATTACTTTGGTGTCGTTGTCAAGGCATAAGAGCATAGCTGGTATAATAAAATTGTAAGCCAACTAAAGAAGAGAGGGTTCTAAAACAGCTCTCACTGGACCTTAACTAAGTTTGGCAATAACAAACCTGGGATACGTGGTGCAGTGACTAAGTGAATCATAGGAAAACCCCAGTTTCACCGAAACGATGTTCATGTGCTGGGACACAGCTAACGCATAATGGTGCAGCATGTCAATACTTACACTACAAATGTGTTGACTCAAGAACGATGACAAATCTGTCACTAGATCACAGCTGTATAAGCAAGTAGACATAGAAATTATATTATTGAAAACGATATAGAAATATCATCTTTAAAGACACGTCAGCTTTTGATTATGTTGCATTAAGCCTCTGAAGAATGGTATCTAATGCTGGGTGTAATAAACTCAACAACAAATCTGTCGAAAACAGGTATACTTCACAGAATATTGAACCTAGGTAAACGAATCAGTCTGTTATATGTACAGCAGACTAACCAATCATAAAATACTACAATAAACCTGTTGGCTGTAGTGTTGGGAGTTGAATAATACCGGATCTACACCTGCACGTCAGCAAATACTGAGTTTAATTTAATTCTCTTCAAAATCCTTATATTGGAAGTTCCATATGACAGAACTTATTACAAATGATACATAAATATATATTGGGCTGCTACATGCAAACTGCAAATTACCTTCTATAAGTAATAGCTTGACAGTAGCTTAATAGTAGCTTAAAAAATCTGTTTTATTGTTAGCGCCATAAGAGAAAGAACATTTTTCCAGGGAAATATCAACCATTTCTACTAATGATTTCTGGGTGAACCCTGTATATGCATAATTTTCTTCTTCACATTGATTGAAACGCGGTTATTTATTACCCTAGCATGAAATACAGTAATATATCATTACATAATTCTCGAAATGTGAATGTCTTCCCATACTGAAGGTAATATATTAGAATCATTTGTAACGCGTGATATAATATATTGTCTACCGTCCTTGTAATAATTATTCTGCATACAATCAGTCAGGATTTTGTTTGGAAATGGCACGACGTGACACTAGAACGAAAAAATCTATTTTATATACCCACCTAATATTTAATGTAAGTTGGTGCAGAATGATATACTGGTCTATATCTGGCACAAGCCAGTAAGGACTCTTGTGAAGCTCCAGTAACGATTCGAATTCATTCATTAAAGTTAGGGTGGGCACTTAAAGTCCGGGCACTTGAGAGAGGTGCTCATTGTACCATCCCTATTAATTCTCTTATTTCCACTCGAGCAGCTTGGTGTTCTCTATAAAGCCCAGTATCTTGCCCAGTGGGAACTTGAGAACCTTCTAGGGCTCCAATAGATCTCTCCCGAAATATTTCTGCCTGAGTACCACAGAGAGCTCAAAAACAGACTATGGCGTAGAAGCTGGAACATGTGCAAAGAGGTCTAAAAAGGCTCTTTCGATAAATTTCAACAAGGACCCAATGGTGTTCCAGGCTGAAGTTGTTGCAATTCATCATTGTGTCAAAGAAATAGAAAGATGGACTGAGTTAAGTAAAAGCGTCGCTATGTTAACTTGATATTAGTTGACTCTAAGCTGATTTGGAGCTCTGTGAGAGTCCAAAATGAGGCGAAAAGGAAATTAACTTTGGCCTGAGTTTCCAGCCCCTCAGGTATGAAGAGAAATGAGGCGGCGGATGATTTGGCCAGGCGAGGCTTGTCAAGGTTATTCGTTGGAGTCAACCTTTCTTTTGGCATTACCAAATCACAAAGTAAGAAACCCATCAATGAATGGATACATAATGAATCCAGAGAATTGTGGCAAAGATCGCTAGAACAGAGAGAGGCTAAATTAAAAAGTCAGTCAACGAATGGATGCATAATGAATCCAGAGAATGATGGCAAAAGTTGCCAGAACAGAGACAGGCAAAAGAGTTTTTAAAGGAACATAAGCCAGAATTTACTAAAGATCCACTAAATAAAGATAGGAAGACCGTTAAAGTAAACTAGAACCTATTGAGCAAAAAAAAAAACGGTTTAAAAATTGAAGCTGATACATATTTGAGGAACAAATCAGTCGCATTGCATTTTAGGTAATATAGGCTGTAGACTACCAAATTAGTTATTTGTTTTTCAAATGAATAAAATACTGCAACATCAAGTTTCAGCAATAATCATTGAAATGAAATGCAAAATAAATACTCGCGCGCATTTATTTAATATACCATGGTGCGAATTGCATACATTGGAGCGTTCGTTACTGTTCCAAATTAATAAACGAAACGGGGCAGAATTAAAAATAAAGTGGCATGAATTTCCAGTTAAAACAGAACCGCCACAATGGGGTGTTGTTGAAATAATTACTTTTAATAGGGCTACTACTGGGAAAGGATAAGTTAAATGTATGCGTGCAAAACGTTACTTTTGCTTTAGATATTAAAAGTATGTATAGGAGTTTTAATGATTAGTTTTAATTTAGAATTGATGTTTTCTATACGCATATATCGCGTCCAGTAGTAGTATATACTCTGAATAGCAAAAGAAATAAATTATAATCCATTAATTTAAAATTAACATTGAATGTGAAACAATTCATTGGCAATAAGTGAACTAGTTAATAATCACGGAAACACTTTTATATGCGGAGTTTTATAGAAATTTTAGGTTGTGTTGGCGTAGTTTTACAAATTAAGATACATATTTTATGATAAAGTGCATTTAAAAATGTTGATAGAACAGCATCCTATATTTCAAATAATTCATGTTTTCCTGCTAGGACTGTTAATAAGGCAAATTTTATTATAAAAAATTGCCTCGTGTGGGACTTTAACTGACGCCCTCTTGTTTTCTAGACAAGCCTCTCTACCGAAGGCAATGACTTCTTCCGATTTGAATTGTATCAAATACATATGTTATGATAATGCCGACAGGCCGGTTAAATAGGAATTCACAGTGTAAAAATCATCTCAAGAGGGCGTGGGTTCAAATCCCATACGAAATAAAATTTGCCTTATTAACAGTGTTAGCAGGAAAACATTCATTCATTATTTGATGATTTTCACATGGTCAATTCCAATTTAAGTGGCCTTCTATTTGTTTCTACTTATTTATTTAATTAGAGAACATCAGTCTACGACACAAACTTATATATGTCAAAAAGCAGGTTGTTCTAAAATCTGATGGTTTATCAGTTAAAACTAACTGCCAGTTGAAGAGGCAGTTGGAGTTTTTAGGTATTTCCACGACTTCCAGTTAATTGACTGACAAACAGAGGAATGTTGATGCATATGGGAACGTTTTAATTTTTCCACGCCAGCAAAATCATTGCTTAATAGTCAACGCCACCTTTTGTTTTATACAGAACAATGTAATATTTTTGACCAATTCAATCTAAATGATGCGTAATAAAATGTATAAAACTTTAATATTTACATGTCTATATCATAAGACGCTTAAGAACCATGTCACAATATCTTTATTTTCACAAAAATATCAAAACTGTATAAATATTATATTATTGTTTTGTTGAAATTACCATATAGCTGTGAGTTCGTAAACACAACTTTGGAAGTTTTACTCTCACTTACAACTAGACTTCTTGCTTTGTGCAAATAATTGTGATATATTAATTGGCTTTCGTAATTAAGGACTTTTTTGTTTGTTGTGCGAAGACCACCCTATTTCATTTGAACACTATCCTCATTAAATACATCACTAATAGTTAGCACTAACTGAAATATGCATAATCACCTTCTTATTTTTAAATGTCAGTTAAATTTCTAACCGTTAGTTAATGTGCATTGAGCAAGCTGGCGCTAAACAATATAGCGTTACCAAAAGTGAATTCTATACGCATTTCTATGTTATCCCACTTGATTAACTGAAAGAAGGAGATGGTTTTTCCGATGATTCGAATTTTGTTCAATGAAATTCAATCTTTTTAATTTGGAATACGATTGGTATAATTTTAAGATACTAATTTAGATTCCAGAAAAGTAACGAACTTTCAGAACTGACATCCTTCAATACTTTCCCGATTTTCAAACGTAGTTGACATTCAATCTTATGAGATATTTCGTTTTCCGAATCTTTAGGAAACTGCAAAACCAGAGCTTGCTTGGCAGTTTTAAACTTAGATTTGAATAATTTTATAATTCTGGCTAGATTTTGTGAAATGCATTGTTGCATATACCGAGCTAAGAGAACTTCTCTAATTTTATAAAAATTCCTATTCTGCCCAAAACTTAGTTTTCCATTTAGTTACCATAGGTGTTACACCAATGGCAGATTCTGTTTTCTGAACCTACTCTACATCATATTTTGTTACACCCTTATGGAGATTAGAAAATGATATATAAATTGCTAGCCATCCCTAACGTATTTAGAATGCTTCCACAATTCCAAATATGATTTACGTTAAATATATAGGCTTGTAGTGCTTTTAATCGTCTGATTGCCATTAAAGTTTAGATTGATTTCTGTCGTATGTTTTATCTAAATTCTCTCTACCATACAACCTAATGGTATACACTCCAATCTGAAAAAGTTTTGTATTGGCCAAAGTATTTGCCAATACTTGAAGTGCTAAATAATTTTTCTCCGTCCACACTATGATGTAGTTTTTCATAGTAGGCGAAGGTAGCAAGTGTCTGCTTGCGTCAATGTGGTTCAGTTATGCCTCAACTCTTCTCTGTCTGAAAAAAGGTAGTAAAAAATGTACGCCCAGATTCTTAGTATAGTGTCGGAAGTGAATGTTTTCAGTAGCTTAGTCCTCATACGTATTTGAATGATGATGGGTTCATCATTTGCCAAAGATGGAATGTAGTTATTCTGGCTTCTTTTTCTCTTGCAATAAGCATGGATGAGGAATTTAGAAAGATTTCTAATGCCAATAACACGATTAATGTGATGTTCGTTGTCGTTGAGAATGAACGTAAGATTTGCTGCTAAATTTGTTGATAGATAAGATACAGCTGCATATTCATTTGATGAGTCTACAAGGAAAGCCTTGTATTATAAAAAATCCTTTTCAAATGCATCATTTCAGTTAGCGCAATACATCATATGCATCCTTTATGTAAAATACTTAAATATTTTAACGTTTCACAATTTATTCATGGAAATTAAAAATCACCAAAGCTAAATCGATAACCTAAAAACCAATTTTTCCCAAAATGGAGAGATTTCTGATGTAAGTGCTTCAATTATACCTTCTCACACGTGTATAGGAATATATCGTGTCACGATCGAACTTTAACCGCCAACATCTTCATGTATTTCGCCTATATTTTACGGCAAAATCTCCTTATTTATCTTTTATTGCCGCGAGTTTATTCCCGGACGTCATAAAAATGATAAAATTCGGAACTATTTTGTGCCGTTAAACACCTCAGGGCGTCTACACGCCAGTTTTATCGAATATTGGCGGCCTCAGTGTACCAGTGCGTGTTCTGTATCGACGAAACAATCTATTTTGGCACCGAAAGTCTCCCGCGCGATGTTTCAGGGATCAACTCGTGGGTGATTGTGAGGATAGGAATAAGACGCAGTTCCGGATAGGCGATGTAAATAAAAGTTTGGATTGGGGTGGGTTTAAATGTATCGAAACCAATATGGGAAGGCTGTAATAGCTCTTGTATAAAACGATGTTTCTAATGAACATCGTGTGACCAACTGTCTGTCCCATGTTCCATTGCTTTTGAAAAGTATAGGACGTGAGAAGATCGCAGATTGAAAATCATGCTTCCATGTGCAGCGCCTTTTAACTGATGCGAAATTTGTAAAAATGCGGATAGATGTTTTTGCCTAGCTTGTTCAGTTTTTGTCCGAGCGCTCCCAAATCGTACAGATCTGAATTATGTGTCAGTTCAATGACTCAATAGGTGCTTGTCTCTCAGACATTCTGTTGTTGTGCAGGTTTTAATATCGTGTGTTTCCATGTTAAAGATACTCGGGTATTTGCCCTAGGTCTCTAAACATTCTTTCTGTTTAGAACCGGTCTTATACCATTTCATGGCAGATCTATTTATTATTTATTCATAAAGCTGAATTGTTTTGATGTTTTGTCGTTCCAGGTTTTGCCACCTTTCGGAGATAGAGGCATATGCTATATAGTTCCTTCCTTCACCATTCACACTTCAATAGTTGCTGTTGAGCAAGTCCTCAATGCTCAATACTCAGGCTAAGCTTTACACTCTCTTTTTGTTGTTGTGGCCTCTTGGCTTTTTGTATTTGGTTTCCCATTTCTTTTACCCATTAAATAATACCGGCCATCCTAGGATAATAGTACCCTTCATTAATCTTTGGCCTCTGGCTGATCGATTGCATAATCCTCTGGGTTCTTCTTTTGCTTGCTAAAATTGCCTGTCTTCTTGCGTCCAGAGTTTCGCACTCACACAGAATGTAGTAAGCGTTCTCTGTCCTATTATTACACAGCCTACAGTTGGTATCTCCAGTGTTGATCCCAGTTTCTTGTAGGTGTCCTTTCAGTGTATAGTGATCTGTTAGGAGACCTGTTATGATGCGAAGATGACTCCTAAAAAATTGCAGCAGTTCTTCAGCCTCCTTTTTTGACGATACTTTAATAAAGGTCCTGTATAGGTCAATATACCTGGTCATACTACTCCAGTGTTCTTTGTGTTTCTCTTTGACCTATACCAGATAAGAAGGACTGGAAGACAGGTACTGCAGTAAGAGCGGACTCAAACTGGTATACAGACGGCTCTAAAATGGATTATGGCATTTAAGCCGGAATATACGCCAAGAAGCCTAAAAAGGCTCTTTCGGTAAACTTCTGCAAAGACACAACGACGTTCCAAGCTGATGTTGCTGCAATCCACCATTTTGTCCGAAAAATAGAAAAAGCGTCGCTATTTTCTCTGACAGTTAGTCCACACTTAAACCGATTAGTACCATAAGTGTGGACTCTAAGCTGATTTGGAAATTGCGTAAGCGCCTTTCGCTTGGGTTCCTAGCCACTCGGGCGTGAGAGGAAGTGAGGCGGCGGACAAGGTGGCCAGGCGAGGTTCGTCAAGGTTATTCGTTGGAGCTGGCCCTTGTTTCGGAACTACCAAATCGCAAATTAAAAAATCCATAAATTGATGGATATGAAATAAGTGCAGAGAGTGGTGGAAAAAATCACCGGGACAGAGACCGGCAAAGGAGTTCCTAAAGGAGCAGAAGCCCGGATTTACTGGAGATCTACTGAATAAAGACAGGAAGACCGTCAAAATGATAGTAGGTCTCATGATTCTGATCACTGGTAGACTAAAAGGCACATGGATAAACATAGGCCTGGCCGATGACCTGCATTCTGGCCATGAAGAGGTTAGAAACGCCGTTCATGTATTGTGTCAATATGAAGGCCTGGTGAGGACCAGGTTTGTAGTAATGGACGTGAAGAACCCCACAGCTAGCAGCTACACAAAGAAGCCGCTCTAAAAGATGATAAGTCTAATTAAGAGGACAAAAGAGTGTCTTCTAGGAAAAAGGGTATTACAATAGATCTGGCGGCTACCTCAATTCTAATCTAACAATAAGCTAATCTCCTCTTTGATCTTATTTCTTGCCTGCTCTCATACTTTTTAATACACCTAGAACAGGTTCTGGGATTATATATGAAACAGACGATACCCTTTTTTTAACTCATCAGCTTTTACGTTTCTTTCGCCTGCTGAATGTCTCGACACACACAGCAAATTTTATTGATGTTGTCAGGCTATTCAGTTCTCGAATACATTCCCAAACCAGGCTTGATTGTATCTTGGGGTTCATTAGTGCTCCCAATATCGCCTGGCTGTCTGTCCCAATATGGGTCCGATTTTGTTCATGCAGCCCTGATTTGAGTTGCACAATGCAATACTGCGTATACCTCTGCTGGAAAGATCGTGGCATATTTCCTAGTAAAGCAGGGATTATTGTATGTATTTCTCACCGCTGTACATGCCAACTCCAATCCCGTTTTCGGTTTTTGATCCGCTTGTAAACCAAATCAATTTTACGAACCTGTCTCTGGGGTTGGATTGGTTCTAGCTTATCTAATCCGTGAATTTCTACTTCGAAATTTCTTTTGAAAGATATGTCGAAATCATGTTTGTGTGTCTCAATTCCCGTATGGTTGCTCTCGACATGATGGACAATATTATTGTGTTTATGCGTATTTACTGAGTGTTTCGATGGCGTAAAGATATTTGGGTATTTGCCAAAGTTTTCTAAATACTCTCTCTCTCTCTTTGGCACCACGCTTATAGCATTTGATGGCAATTATATTCATTATTCATCTACAAAGCTGATTTTTTTGGTCTTTTTTGATCGTGATTGCTTATTCCAGAAGAATTGATAATCTAAAACATGGCCTTAGATATTTTACTCCCATTTCCCAATCCATGTAATATTCGTAAAGAAAAACAGCCTCCTTGAAAAATTACCAGTGAAATTAAAAGTCCATTTTACGTATCAAGCAAACTTTCCAATTTTAACAAAATTTTGGGCAACACATAAAATAGTAACCTCGAATTTTATTCATTCATAACCGCACAAGCCTTAAATTTAAGGGCTTTTCATAAAAATAATTCCCTCCATAATCCTTGCCCATTTATTCGTCACGCTATCTTAAATCTTCCTTCCTAATTTTCTCCATTAATCGCCCCCTGCGTTACGCTTTGCGTAAACCTCCTACCTCGAAACGGCCTGGGTACCATTTCGCCAGCGTGGATCGCTGAGTTTTATCTACACACAGCTAAGCGGCTAGAAATCACTAATTTGTGAAAGCCAGCTTCATCATAAACTACGGTTTATAGTCATTGGTATATCTAGGAACGTTAAGGCCTGCGAAAATGGGATGTTAGCAACCCCGTAAAAGGTGAGTGAGGGGTAGAGGGGAAGGGAAGGTAAAGGGGGATCTGCTCTCTTATTACTGGAAATTTCAAATTACGCTGGATTCTATTTACGATTACTTAATAGCTGTAGAATTAGCGAGGTTTTTTTGGTTTAAATTATTTGTTGTGGACCTTGGAATATTTCGAGAGTATGTCTAAATTGGGTCTAGAAACTTAGATACTTATATAAACATTAACATATATTGTACAATACATATACAGTGTGAGTCTATAATCTGGAATAAATTCAGGAATTTTTTCCGGAAATATGCTCGGACACGTCGATTAGTATTTTAAACTGCCCACTTTTTCATCTGAGAAAATTTTATACAGCGTGTCCCAAATTTGGGATATGACGTCATCGACAATTTTTTTAAATGGTAGCCCTATTTTTTTATAACCATTCTTAAAGGGTATATCAAATTACACATGCGTACCAAATTTCAAGTTTTTATTCCTTGTCATTAAAAAGATATTTAACAATAACTAATTCGAAAAATGAAGAAATCTGATTCAAATTTACTTTTATGAAGTTTAAAATGGCACGTCAATGGGTTTTTGTTTATCATTTTTTTTTTGTCAAACCAGGTTGACGTCTTAGCACAATGTCAAAAAACAAGGTAATAAAAATAAATAAAAAGTGAAGCTAGTATTCGACTCGTATTGAGCGAGGACAGTTATTAGTTTGTCGTTTCGTGAGAAACTCCGTTTGTTGAAAAATCGACCATATTGCCGTATTTAACTAAAACCCATAAAATTGAAATTTTAATGATGATTGGCTACCGAGATAGGACAAGAACACAAAAGGAAGTTACCCATTTATTCAGAGAGTATCCTGATTCATCACCCATATCTCAAAGTACCGTAAGCAAGATTGAAAAACAGTTTTGGGAAAACGGGCCTTTTAGGAAAACAAATAATCATCGTCAGAGTGCGCTCAATGAAGAAGTAAAACTTAATATACTTCTTTCTGTTCAAGAAAATCCTTATATCTCCAGTAGGCTGATAGGTAGGGAACTTGAAATTAGCCAGTCTTCGGTGGCAAGAACTCTTAAAGCGCACAAATTTTATCCCTATAAATTGACAATCCTCCAGGAACTCACCGAAGATGATCCGGATCTACTAGACAGAAATGTTGTAAACATAGAAAACGTTCTATTTTCTGACGAATCAACGTTTATTTTAAACGGTGAGGTAAATCGTCAAAACTGTCGTTATTGGGCAGACAACAACGCACGATGGATGAGGGAAGGCCACATTCAACATCCAGAAAAAGTCAATGTTTGGGCAGGCATTGTTGGTGATCGAGTAATAGGACCAATTTTCTTCCAAGAAAATTTCAATGGAGAGAGATATTTAGAATTCTTGCAGGAAGAACTAGTTCTATTACTCTATTCCCTGATCCGCTTGAAGCTGATGTCCAGAATAGAAACATCTGGTTCCAACAAGACGGCGCGCCTTCTCATTTTGCAAGACCTCTCAGTGAGTATCTAGATGATGTGCTTCCAGGCAGACGGATTGGTAGAAGAGGACCTTTTGAATGGCCACCCAGATCTGCGGATTTAACACCAATGGACTATTTCTTATGGGGGTACTTGAAAGGTAAAGTTTTTAAAACCAAACCGGAAAATATTGAGGTTTTGAAAGAACGAATAAGACAGGAGTGTAGGCTAATTTCCGCTGAAGTAATTAGAAATGTTCAAAATGAGTTTCGGTTCCGTTTAGGGTATTGTCAGGAAGTACATGGACAATATTATCAATACCACCGTCACTAGTTCCGCAATAGTAATTAGGTATTAGTTAATTAAAATAGGGGCCAATGACATGTTAGGAACAATGAGATAATTATAGTAGGTAGCCCCATGTAGTACCCTTGAGTAGAGCATGGGGTTTAAGGATGTTTTTGTCTTGTATCGTTTTAATTTATTAATAAATGGTGGTGTATTTAAACAACTTCTGGAAGTAGATAATCACAGGTATAGGTGTTTTTAAGTTATGCAGCGAATCCTCTGAATGAAACCTTTGTGAGGACGATTCGCGACAGCTCTATTTTTCATTTTATAACAATAAAATGAAAAATAGAGCTGTAATCAAAAAAAATAGTCTTGAGCGAAACATAAATCAATAGCAGTACTTTCTTCGTTTACTTATGAACACTTCTTACAAGCTATCAAAATTACTGATCTATATTATTGGGTACAGTTACATAAAATCACTGCGCCGGATAATCCATTTTACCTGTTGATCTCCTTCGCAGTCCGTTTTTTACCCTACCGAAACCGAATTACAACCTCAAATTCCCAGTGATACCCACCAATGACGGTAATTTCCACTGGTCGATTGTTATTTAACGATCACCCTAACTAAGGCCCACCCTGTAAGAACGGCGTCAGGCCATCGTGGGGCACGGCACGAGGTGGTAGATATCGATTTAATTAGATTGTAATTCGAACGCGATTATTACGGAGGTCCCTCGTACAAGCGCTCTGATTACATTACGCGAAATTGATACTCGCCCCAACAACAAACCGGTACTGTTTTGTTGTGGGTTACGGCCGTGGAACGACCGCCACAGGCCCCTGCCACGAACGCAGCCGCTTTTACGGCCAAATATCCCGCGGAGCGTCTAAAACGAGATGCGGGCGATCGATTAATTGAAACGAAACGTGTATGGTCTTTAGAAATGGCATATTCCTCATTTATTGTTACGAAGAAAATGATTTAAAACCATAAGGGTATGTTTGAGGCCATTATTCTTTGTAATATAGCATTTATCAGTTAAAAAGAAGCGTTTTTGTATTAATGAATCATTGAATCGATTCTAGGCCCACATATTCCTATTCCAGTTCCCTCTGCCCTTTTAGGACCATCAGCGTACTATTTGATGGCATTTCTATTTAATTTCAAAACAGTATTTTGATCCCAATCGTTCTTGTAGCTAAACTTTGTGGTGAATTCTTTCACAAAGCTGAATTTTTCTTTTATGTCATCTCATAGGGCATGTTCCAGGTTTGATCACCGTCAGGAGATTGAGGCCTATACCTAATCGTTCCTTCCTTGATCATTCTGAGTGTTGTTCTTCTTGCCACGCTCTCTACCTCAGTGTGGAGTGGGGTAGATTTAATACTACCTCGACAGCTGCTATCAGGCAGGTTCTTATAGCGTACTATAATATAACATAGGTTAAGGTACAATTACAATTAGGAATGCACTAATCGTAGAATTTAAGTTAAGTTTAATGTAAAACATATATTTACCTTAAAAATATCAGTGGGGGCTGGTACTAAAGGGCACAAGGGCACGTGCCCACCCAACCACCACGATAACGATGATATCAAAGTTTCCTTCCACACCACAGACGCTAGCGCATATGCGAAAGCTTAAAACTATGTTCCGGGGAACTATTTCCGATGTACCTATTTGAAGTATGAATCGGACAGCTCCGTTTATCTTCGCCATATGCGCTTATAGAGTCGCTTTGGGGCACGCAATTTCGTGTCTCCAGTTAACGTCTTGCATTCCTTATGACTGCATCATTTTCAACGCGTACCGTGCATGTGTGATTTCAAAAGCTTAAAATGACGTTTATTATCAATAATGGAAGTTAACTGAGTGCAAAATCTTAAAAAAAATCCGCTCTCATTTGAGGAAAAACTTTGAATTAAGAAGAAAGGAAAGCCTATTCCTGATGTTCAAATAAACTACACTTCCACAAGTAAAACTCGAACTTACCACAGAGTATTCAATAAAAACATATATGAAAAATATGAGTGGATTTTAATGTTCTAGGCAAAGCGAACTTACGTGAATAGTTAGACAGTGCTTATTTGCGACATAAAATTAAGTACAACGAAGATGTGAAAAAAATCGTCATATTTTGCTTCGATTAAGTACGTGTATAAAAAACTGTGAATTCTTATCCTGTGTTGGACAGTGTAAAATTGAAAAGTGAACTTTCAGTAATCTATGAGCGCGATGACATGTGTGACGTAGGTATAGGTGGTGTTTTGTCACTTTTAGTGTTCATAATACACAACAACTTAAAAAAAGTTTTGACGGAAACATATAAACTGTTGGATATTATTTGTACAACCCCCATGTCGACAGCAGAATGTGAACGATGTTTTTCCACCCTCAAACGCATTAAAACTTTTCTGAGAAGCAAACAAAGTCATAGACGTCTTTTCCAGCATGAAAAATAGGAGAAAAGATTTTATGTGCAAGTTCTTATTTTGTGCCCACCCTCTTTCATAACTCACGAGCCGCCACTGAAAAATATAAGTACATATGTATCCATATGAATATATTTCAGAATCAAATAAATGTTTTTATAGTAGACATTTAATACAATAATCTTTGTGAATACGTACCTGTGCTCGGTAGGATCCGGTGAACATTTCTTTGCCGAAGTTCGTGTGTTAGTGAATAAGTCAAATCGTTATATCTATGGACAAACTAAATGACTCTGAAAGTCGTAAAAGCAAACGAGAGGTAGGCAACAAGATGCTATAAGACTACCCCTACTACCATGAGTATAATTAAATTGTGTAAATCTTGTCGTGACGTGGCTTCTGGTCTTTTCAAGTGCACGAAAGGAAGATAAAATACGAGAAAGCACTTAATTATTTTTTTAATATCACGGAGCTTCTTCCTGAATTTCGCACGACTTGTTTTGGCCGGGATAATACCTTTCAGAAGCTTATCTAAGCGAATTTAAATAAGCCATTAATGCCTAATTGTTTGTATAAGACAAAAAAGCTGGGGTAGAAATGTCAGTTAAATGGATGGGAACGAAATGCGAGAATGCCTAGTGTTAAAATACCCTTTTCAAATGTTGTGAATTATTTAATTAATTATTTTATTTATAATAATTAACATCGTCGCCAGATCTAAATATAGAAAACACAGAAAGCTGTTTAAATTTCCCTAGTTCTTCTCTGCATTCATTTTAGATTGGCATCTATGACATGTTTGCTGCACTTCAATGAACTTCTCATCTATTTTACAAGGAGAGGCTGAGAGATGTTAACCTCAGTTTTCGTCCTGACATTGTCATGTGGTAGCAGGACCCCTATTCCTAGTATTTCTGTAAAATATATTGATATTATTATATGATGCATATAATAAATCATACATCAAAGAAAATTGCCTAAATACAATAAACCGATAGAATATGCCAAAATATGAGCCATAAAAGGCTGCCTAGTTGTTGTATAGTACAGCAATAAATTCCCAACTGCAAGCGTTACCCTAAAGTATTATTATTTTTAAATTACGGTTATTAAAGGATATTATTATTAATTATATATGAAGGTGCAAAGAAACTTTTAATTAACAGGGGTTTTCTGTATTAACACTGTTAATTTCGTATAAGTAAATATTCGTAATTGGTACCTAATATTGAATACATTTCTTGCACTCTCTAATAGTCAGATTACAGTTAAATTAATTTGCTAGCATGAGCAATTAAAGTCTTTTTTTTCTTGCTATATTAAATAATTTTAAGAAGATTTCAGCAAAAAAGGTAATTCCATAAAATGCTAAAATTCAACTGAGCAAATCCATGAAGGTTAGCTAAATATATTTTAGCTACATATAAGCCATTACATTACTTACAAATTTATTTCAATTCTAATGAACTTAGGATCTCTTTGTACTAATGCAAACATTTACTTGAGCCGGATTTACCTTAAAATTCTTGGTAAAAGCAAATAAAGATGAGAGACAGCCACCACCCTTGCACGTTAAGCCTATTATTCTACATTAAAATTAAATACCTTTGTTTAAACTACATTCTACCTCCTGAAACACATGTTTCGTCCGCATCCCTTGCCGTTGTTCCCAAGAAAGACCGATCTTATCTACCCAGCTGAACGTGCGAAGACTTGCCCAACTTTAGTGTCTACTTCTACGTATCTCTACTTCAGGTGGCGTCTCAAATGTTTACTTACACTCCGTGCATAAACCGTAATGCATTAAGGAGTAGAATACTTGCAAGTAGTAAAGTGGAAATTAACCGAGATACGACTGAAGGAAACATGAATGCCGGTCTTAGTCAAATATTTTCGGTCTCAATGTCCCACATTTAGATATGCTTTGTGTTTAAAGTTAGTTAGAGATTTAAGCTTAATGTATGTCCATTTAATTTTAATGTAATTCATAGAATTTAATTTGTGTGGAATATTATCGTCCTAAATGCATTGAAAATTATGTATTATTATAAACAAATAAAATGGATAAACAAAATTCATTTGCCTCGGAATATTAAACAATGAATAAATGTATTCATTAATATTTATTTACAAAATTCTGCTTTATGCCGACGTGCAATTCAATATTGTCTTTAACATGTGATATTGTACATTGTGCCATCCCATTTACAATTTTAAAATGTTTAATAAATATTATGGCGTACAACTATGTTAGTTAATACAAAGTCTGAACAAAATTTTAATGTGGATCGCAAATAAAAATATATAATATAAAATAAGCTTAAATAAAGTAAATATTCAATTCAAACAAAATTGATAAATAAATTAATAAACCGAAACATAACCTGCAATGTCGTTTGAATTTGATTCTCAGCCGTATTCCAACAAAAGAAGATAATATTCATACACTCATTATTGGTTAAAAAATACCAGAAGATAAAAATGAATAAATGAAGACATTTCCATAGGCGATGACATATATTCTGTATCGAGAAGCGTCATCTCCAAATTTCAATTTTTGATGTATTTTGACCATTTCATCGATAAAACCCAAGTTATATACAGGTGTCCCACCAAACTGGGTCATTAGATTTTTTTGAACTTCTAGCAGGAATATGATTTTGAAACTTGCGGTGTAGTCATGGCCCACTGTGGTCAATTTAAGGAAAATATTTTCAACTTTATAGCACTTTCGGTATACAGGGTGTTGATATCAACTTTCTTATTTTAAATGGAAAGATACATTTTTTATAGGTACAATGAATGTATCGAGTCATTTGCAATTAGTTTACATAAGGGTTTCCTATCCCTGAACTCAACCGTTTTTGAGATATTTGCAATTTTGTTGATTTTTTGACGTTTGCACTGTTTCAAGTGAAATTAAATAGCTGATGAAGTATCAGATATTTAGTGGTTCTACTAATGTTGATGTAAGTAGAAAGCATTATGGCAATAATGACCGAATCACATACAGGATGTATGTGGAGGTATCTCCAATATGGATACCTTTAAGCCAACAAAACTTTTTTATTTCAAATAGAACATGGTATTTTTTACTATAGCATTGAATGCAGCGTAAAATTTTACATCGAATGACATTAGGGTTTGGTATACCTTTTTTAATGGTTTTTGAGATATTAGCATTTATTGCCTAAAATATGCCTAAGTTTCGAGTAAATAAAATATTTTTTTGCTAAAACCACTCTGTATATTTTTTAGAATGATGCGATATCTGCCTGCGACAGCCTGTATATATTTATAAGGGCAGAAAATGATTTTCAAGAATTTTCATTCCTTAAAAAGGCATTTGGTGACATAATCTCTGAAATGCTTCAATTATTTATTTATTACATAAATTTATGTGAATAAACCGTTTTTAATTTTATGGAGTTCGTTTGAGCCGAGTTAAGCAATCTATTCATCACCTCCATAAATCATTATGAATATATAAATAAATAATTACAATTCATCCAAAACTCCGTACTCCTCCTAGAGGGCCACCTATTCTAAGTACTACTAATGTTCCTACTCTAATTTCTTGTGATTATTAATAATAATTACGAAAATATGATGAATCGATCAGCTATCAGTTGTTATTATATTTTAAACCATAGAAAAGCCTTGCTGTGGGAGCAGGACCTGGAAAATAGCCCCAATTGCTAATAGCCAGCCAATTATTATTATTATCCTTCTGATTGTGAGTTTGAAAGAGGCAGCTTCTCCGTCCTTTCAATTCCGATAGCTTGTACCTGGAAAAGATACCAGCAGTTGAAGGATGGATCAATGTAATGAATTGAAAGCAAATGGAACAGAAGCAGTACCTATTTTAGTATTTAACAATAACTTAATCCTAATTACTCTAATCAATAGTAATTAAAATAGCGATTTATATTTTAAATATTTATTATATGATATATAACTAATTCAGATCACTAAACAGTATGAAATATTCATTTATAATACGTACTATTCTACTAATTACCTAAATATGATGCCTAACCTACCTAATTCTTTAGCAGCATTATTAACAAATTCCCGCCATTCGACCGATTCGTTATCTCTAATATACGTTTCCCGTCGTGGCCAATGTAACCCATTAGCCAATGCCGTAACTTCCGTACACGACCACCACTTATCAGTAAGTGAATATTCAAACAAAATATGCCCGCTGTATCTATACCACCACATTTACAATGCGAATCATTAACCCTACCAATTCTATGGAAATATAATTTAAAATTATGGTGATTCGATATTAACTCTACCGCCTGATGCGACAAACTAATCCTAAAAATCCACCTCCTATTTAAAGTAATATCTCGGCTACCCTGCAAATCGTTATTAAGTTTATCGCTAAACATCTTTTTAACTACACGAGAAATTAACCCATAGTAGTTATCGCACTATTCTCTCTAGACACCGCTTTATTCGCTAATTAATCGTACCCACGTGAGCACTAGTCCAAAAACGTTTTAAACCCTCCTAACGTAACACATCCCAAGTATCTAATAACAAATCGGTCAGATTTTTTTTTTAAATTCTCTAATAGAGACAAACTCTCAGTTAGAATTTGTACGTCCTACATAAATTCCTACTCGCGCCTAATATAACGTATTGCCTGATTCATTGCAACTAATTCTGCCTGATAATTATTGCAATCTCCCCTAATTTGAACTTTTGATTATATATGTCAATACACCTATTATAAACAACAAAAGCCGCCCCTGTACTATCCTCACCCCTCGACCTATCCGTAAACATTTCTAAAGCTCTCCAAAAGCACCAATAAATTTATTATAAGTAATACGTTTTAATTCCAAGAGATGGATTTGCCCTCTTACAACTCGCCTTTCTAAACCGCCTGGTTCTAATTTAGTCCCCGTTATCGTATATAACCCGCAAACCCTATTTTATACTCATCTTTACGGAATTTAAATTCCCTCAACTCTAAATCTACTGATAATATACCCGAAATAACGCACGCCGCGTCGGTCGAAATAGATAAATACGCGTCTGCGGCTCTAACCGTTAACATTTTTTTGCGCTCGATTAATCTAATGATCTACAGATGTCCACTATATTCCTGAACATTTGCTTAATTCCAGTTTAACGTAAGCTCGATTTTTTTTTAAATAGCATCCCATATTTCTGATTATGCTAACTTAACCTTTCAATTCTTATTAAACATTTAGAATGCATCATACAGGATTTTATAAATAATTAATTTTAAGTAAACCAAATACTCTATTATGTAGCTCATTAGAAAATATATCAGATGTTGATAAACTTTTATATTATACACCCAAGGAAAGAAATGACTCAATTAATTTTTTTATCAGTTGACAAGGCAGCTTTCTCACTAGTGCGACTGATTGCATACGATTAATGAAACTGGTTTCATGAAACTGACTCATTATTGTATTAACATCCTTTTATATCAATACAACGTCAGCATCAGTCAAAATTCACGTCATAATAAGAAACTCAGTCGTGTATAACTGGCTCTTCCGGTTGCACAGTTTCATGCCGTACGATTGCATACATAAGAATTATAATTATTATTTTTGTATTTTATGATTTATAATGTTAAAAATATCTTTAAATGAGGAAGCAATTAATATAAAACTTGTCGGAGAAATTGAAAAATTTCAGAACTCATTCTACACAGGACATCGCCCTCCTCAGAAGAATAATACATCGTAACAACTGACACAAAATAGTTGTTATAATGTAGAAACGGACATGAAATCGGTTGCATTCGATTTCATTGGTTACAGTTAGTTCCATGAAATCAATCGTACTAGTGTGAAAGCTCCCTAAGTGCACGTAGGTTTTTTTCTTAAATGCGAGCGCTTTGATGTTAAATTTGCACTTAAAATGTTATTTTAATCTTACAAGTATTTATTTGAACATTTCTTACATTCATTTGAGCATTTAGTGGTTAACATCACAAACAATGTGATCTTTTTACTTCTCTCAGCATAACTTCGTCAAAACTCTAAACATTTCAAAGGCGACAACTCTGTAACGTTGTACAGAACTTTTTTTTCTAGATTACTAGCTCTCGTTATAACAGCTTACGATCCGCCCATTTTTAGAGTGGTGATTCACGTGCTTATACGATTAACGACTTACTGAATCGTAAATCTCTAAGTAAGTAAACTGTCGCTTCTATTTTTGACAGAATCCTTCGCCTGCCGAATTATTTAATTCCAAGTGGTTTAATAAAAATTATTTTTAGATCTTCCTCTAGCACAATTAATCTTTCACGTTACTTAAGTTTTATGCTAATATATTGATAATTTGTATACTTGAAAGAATGGATCTTTAAGCGCTTTGCAAATTGTATCTTTATTAACCTTTTTTAACGTTATTATCTAACAAAAAAAGATTGCCTGAAAAAAATACTCAATAATATTTATCACAATCTAAGCAATTGTTTTCCATTATTCGTTTTATTGAAATAAATTCATAGTAGCGCTCTTTCATATATTTAAAGCTTACTTATATAGTACTATGTACTGGAATGTTGTAGTCTGTACCCACCTTTTATTCAATAATTGTAATAAGATCCTCACAAACAGCTTACACAAGACAAGTTTGGACATACAATACAAAAAAACTTAACGTGTTCTCTCGAAACAAAATGACAATTGTGCGTTCTAAAGTAAAATAATTTCTAATTAAACTACACACTTGAATATTAATTAACTAAATATATTGTTATGGAACATATGATCAATTTCCAACCATAATACATGTAATTATTATTTTATGTAGGTACACACCTGTTTGTAAATCCAGTATATATGTTAATTAATTTGCATCGTAGCCGTTGTAATTAGATGTATAAGTTTATCGTATGGTAACTGTATGATGTTAATGTAGTCTGCTTGGTATCAAAACTATTTCAAAAGGTGGAGTACTCAGTGTAGCTCATATTAAATAAATCAGTTGGGATCCTTGGAGACGAGGTTGTTGTTGATAAAAATTTTCCTTGAAAAATTGCTTTATTTTTGGTCAAGTCAAATCAATTAAATTATGTTTCTGTAATATATCCGAAATCAAAGGGGATCTTCCTTGTGAATTGACGTATTTATCATCGGGCTAAAAGTATATAGAAGAAACGTCAAAATTTTTCAACATTAGAACAAATTTGCTGTATTAACATACCTTGGTACCTTTTCTTTTGTAGAATTGTATGTATTTTGCTGTTTTGAGTATTACTACATACCCTGGTAGCTTGAAAAGACGTTAATTCTTTTGGTACCGGCGTTGAATGAAAAATGGATCGTTTTCTGCAACATCTTTGGTTTGTCATTTCCACGATACTCCATTCTGAAAGACTTTGGGATGTATGCAAGCTGATGTTGGAGGTATTTTGTGTAATTCATGCTTAAATTTCGGTGTAAATAAGTATTTAACTAGCGTTTTGAAAACTTTGAGGTTATTCTTCACATTTGTAAATGGCTGTTGAAATTGAAATTTTAATATGTATAGGTTGGTAGGCATCGTTGGTGAATTCATCCTATGATAGCGGGAGATTTAAAAGCTGTTTGATATCTAAACTGGAATTTGAGAAGCCAAAATATACTGGATAATAGTTGATATTTTATTTAAATAATGCAAATAAGTGTATTCACCTTGAGCAAGAGTCCTCATATTCTTTAAATGTTTCTAATATATCATTAAACAATAAATTGTGCATGTTATTGATATTTACACTGTTTTTATTGATATAAAATCATGCAATACATTAAATGATTAAAATTAGACTATAATAATTAGACATGATCTGTAGTGGTGAATTCAAGACATATCAGGCATATTTATAAGCTCATAGCTATCTAGTGAAGGGAAATTTTAATTAGAATATCATTAAACATATAAGGATAGGCAGCTGTAAAGAAAAGGTGGATTTAAAAATAAAAGTTTATATTTGTTATTAATCCAGACAATAATAATATGTACTAACCTGTTCTTATTATCCCTAAGTAATAAATAATCCTTAAAAAGAATATACTAGGAGAGGATCAGGTGGTAGTACTTGATGATATTGTTAGAATACTGGAGGGGTGAGTCTTTATATCTACTTCAGCGTGACTGTCGTGGTGTTCTGAGTATTTTATGTTTGTTCGGGGTACTTCGCTTGATATATACGTTCTGTTAGTCGTAACTTCCTACGGTTTTCAGTTCGTTAAATACTACTTCTTCTTGTTACATCAAGAAGTGTTTTATTACACGTTAGCCGAATGGAAATGTTGTACGAGTAATAATTGTAAAAAAAATGTACTCCTAAACGGTGTTATTTTCGAAAAATCAATACTTTTAAAATAAATACTTTCCTTTAATGTATTATAACGAAAATCTTCTAAGAGAATTCAAATATAATTACAATAATAGGGGCTAAGGAAAGATATAAATAATTATACTATCATAATACCCATATTGTTGAATACATGTTTAATCTCTGTTTATTCCAAGTATGATAAAAGTTGCAATTTTGTTTACTATAATTTAACTCTTTATCAATTTCAGCTAGGTGTTTTTTAAATCTATCTGGATATATTTATTATTCTTTCTGGCTAATTGGACTACAACTACATTCGTTAAAAATAAACTCCATTAGATTCAGACAATTTAACCACACAAGTGGCATAATTTTCTATTTGTGGCTGTAAGCATATACAAGGTGTTTCACAAAATGGTCGGATATTTGACCCAAATATAGTACTTATTTAAACAAACAAAAAATCTTAATAAGCATACGTCCAATGCGGAGCGGCATTTCGACAAATGTCATTTGTTTCGGTGGAATGGTCTTAGTCAGTTTTGTATATATTAGTGTCATTTGCTGCATTTGGTGCTTGTTAGTTTGTGCGTATTGATGTCAATTGTTATTTATTTATTTGTGACTAGTAGAAAATGTCTTTTTATACAAATTTAGAGACGCTCGATATGCTAACAGCTGGACTTCCGCGGTCGTTGTTCTTCTGGCTGACGTTTCGTCCACACTCGTAAGGGACATCTTCAGGGCTGACGGATCAGTGTGTCGTGGCAGTTACGGTTCAGAGGACCATGGCCGTTGTGATTGGGTTATTGGGTCATAATAACCACATTTTCTTAAAAATCAAATATACTGAATTCATTGTTACAATCAGTCCTAATTTTGGCAGGTACAGTAATTAAATCTTTTCAGGATAACCGTATTGTGAACAAGTGAGAAAATATTTAATTCAATTTAATTTATACGGAAAGTACGTAGGATTAACAGGTGTAGAGCCAAAAGCAGTTTTTTTTTTAAACCATGGGTAAACAAGAAGTATATTCCAAAGCTTCATGTATTATTATAATTATCACGAGAGACTTACTTTCACTTTAGAACTTCAGAATGTTAACAATTGAACATTCCTGGATGTTTTAGCAGTTAATGAAGATTTTGAGTGCCCTTTATAAAAAATCGATAAGCTGAGAATGCTTACTTAATTACAATTTCATACCATCTCTTACACCAAAAAATTAATATTATAAATAATCAAAAAAACGCAATACTAAACCTTTCAAACTACTGGTTTCTCTATCTTCACATTAACAATGAAATTTCCATCTTAAATTTTCGTTCAATTATTCTTCCACTTATTAAATATATATGCGACTTCTCCGTATAATACATTAGGTTGACCAGTAGCACTGAAGATTCTTGGTAAGGTGAAACATATGTATGCTAATATCAACCGAGTGTTACACATGTTTTTAATGCGATCTAATATATATTAAAATTTACACTAGATATAATTTTAATTCAGATTCTTCCTTTTTTAGCAATGCATGCAATGCAATTTTTACATACAATAACCCTAATGTGACCTTAATTTGTTTGCTGTAAGTTGGTTACAGTAATGAATTCAGTATTTATGATTTTTAAGAAAATGCGGTTGTTATGAATATTTTTAATTACCGACGTAAACTACAATTACTTAAGATACAGAGATATAGAAAATAATCACGAGTTTAACTACCTACATTTATGATACAATTATTTTAGTTTGCTATGCAGCCCGAAAAAGCGCTGATGGTAAAATAATATAATGAATAAACTATTTCGCTCAAATTGTTGTTTTTGATTGAATTTATTACCAGAAGAGCGTAGTTTTTACTTAAAAAAGCTCATATTATCTGTAATTTGGATTCAAAATAGTTTTACACCGAATCAACGATTCATACTTAGTATGAATAATACAATATTTATTCTGTAGTAAGTATCCCTCGGATATATAAACAATAATTACTCTCATAAATTGAAACCAGCAGGATTTGTCCGTCGCCAGAATTCCCGTGTAAAACATCCTAACTAGTAATACCCGGACACGAACATATCGTTCATTAATAATTTTCAGCGGCCGACCGCGTATGAATTTTGTAAAATAGCGCCGGCCAGGACGACGTCAGCATCACGGTACGGTACAGCCGTGGGATAGCCGGTTTATCGACCCAATGACGCTTGCTGCCCGGAAATCTCATGCAGTTAATTAAAAGTAAATATCCCCCTGTTAATAGCATGTGAACGAAGTGTGTTCCTTGCTCTTTTGGACGGCCAGAAGCGACCAGACGTGTGCATTTTGCGGTAAACTATTAAAATTGCTATCGTCCCCCTTTTGAATCGCCTCACTGTTGAAGGGAATGTAAAAAGATATATAAAACGAATTTGTTAGGTGAACGAAATAGGATTAGGATTGGGATGGCCGTAGATGCTTATGTTCACCGTCATCCTCGTAGGTATATTGTGATGCCATTTATTCTGTATAAGACGCTCTGTAATTTGGCATTCTTAGCTAGATATCAATCAGTTTTACGAGCTACTTTTATATAGGCATATCTGTTCTTGCCAGTCTATTAGGCTGGCACGTAACAGGGAATAAGATTGGCTCTTCTCTTTACAGCAACCGCAACTGCCACCTTCTGTCTTATCAAAATTTGAAATACATGCTGTCACGTGCCGCTTCAGCTGAGAATCAATTAGTATTAATTTTAAATTAAATTTATTTAGCATACATTGTTAACTTCCCGTTTTTGATTGATTTCTCAGCAATTATATATAGTATTGTCGTATTTTATTTTTTGTGACGTGTCTAGTCTTAAGAGTCGTTTCGCCAAGCGCCGTCCGCAGAAACGCACTATAAAGTCGGCTCATGCAGGCCTTGACTCCCACTGGCCACCGCGTAGCGGGGACAATCCGGCACTTATGAAAGTCGTCACGGGACGGACGAGGACCAAGAGATATTTCACATCTGCGCTCTCCGCCTGCTACACTAGAGCGTCGGCCTATGGCTGATATCTTGTGGCCTTCGTTTATTACATTGAAGCGTCGGCCTACGTCTGCGCCTTGCGTAATTCGCGCTTTCTGTCTCGTTGCGGTAGAGCGTCGGCCTACGGCTGGTCCCATGTGATTTGTGTTTTCCGTTTAATACAATAGAGTGTTGACCTACGACTGCACCACCATCCTTAATTTGCGATGCTCATTTCGTTGCACTAGAGCGTCGGCCCATGACTGATCTTGTGTGATTTAAGTTACCTGTTTATTACATTAGAGCATCGAGAAGCAACGAAAGCACGCCACGAAAGTTCAGAACTACTGTTTAGGGACGCCGCTACTAACGCTATCAGTTCAATCTACACCGCTGATCGTCATCGATGGTGCATAGGCAATCACTTCTACGTTTTGTAAGATAGACACACAGGGAGCTATCCTGCAGTTGGCTTAGCTGGTAAATGTTTAAAATAAAAGATCTTAAGATTACGAGACAACAAGACGACGTTATAATGTTAAAATTAAATGAAAATTAAAATGAAAAAAGAAATATATTTTTAGAGAGAGGCAGGCAGACACAATTTGGAGTGAAAAGATATATAATTAATTTTTAGTTTTAAATTAAAGCCTTAGTTTTATCCAAATCAAACTTTTGACGTGCAGTTTTTGCACACCATCGCATTCAAGTAGATCCAGACTTTATTTTCTTATGTCAAGCCATGTAACCGAGAAGCAGGAATATGATTGATGAATGACAGGATCCCTGCTTCTAATATAAAAATTAATTTTGAAATATTCAGTGCTGTAGAGAAAACTTAAACATATGATATCTCAGCTAATTCAAACAAACCAATAAAGTAGTTATTGTATGAACCAAGTGCGTGGCAACACATTTCACAAAAAAGTGGCCAGTTTATGGCCACAATACTCTTAACAATAAAATGTTAATATGTATGATTTACTGTGATAAATCCTACCTACTTAGATACTGTCAAATATAGCTGTCAAAATACGTATTACCACGTGTGATAGTTTAGTTACTGTACGTCTTAAATGTTACTAGAAATGTCAATAAATTTGCATATATCTGGTTTCTTCAGCAAGTACCTACCTATTTCACTTTAAGCACTAATTATAAAAGCTACTTCGCCATGCTCTTGTGTGCATGGTGCTACGGTGTAGAATTAATATGTAATTGTCCTTCCCATTCAAGTTTTATTTAAAAAAAAATGAATGGGAAGGACAATTATATTTTAATTCTTCACTATTCAAACACCATTCAAACAGGATTTTTTCAATTATTTTTACGTATGAATTAATGTGTCCATTAATAATTTTGCTTTTTGTGGTCGCTTCTTGATTTTGTACAATATGTTTCCCAAACTTGCCAGGCCCAGATCATTTTTTTTGGAAGTAATTTAAATTTCTCTTGATAACTGCATTATCCAGTTGACGAATTCAAATTTTTTAGTTTAACTATTGATTCAAATTTTCTTTGAACAAACTATTTTATGTACTATGCCGTAGATTAGACTATTGTTAATAGATTCTTCTATTATCGGATTTTATGTCACTAAGTGCCTGGAAACAAATTATTTTTTTTTGGTTGAATTAATTAATTAATAGGTTATGGTATCATTATTTTATGGTAAATGTTTCGGAATATTTAACCGATAAAATTATTTCTGTCCACAGATTGATTTTAAAAAATATGTCAACTATTCCACCAGCTGAAATAGATTACTTTAAAGAAAAAAAAAATATATTTATTAATTTTTAAAAGTTGCGCATGGTATGATAACTAGATCAATTAGTGCTGGAGATCTACATATGCCTTTGTATAATAATAAATATGGACGTAGAATCCTTAAGGTGTTAATTCCTGTTTTGTACAATCATCTACCTATAGAATCTAAAGTCCTGCAAATCATTATCAATGCTAAAGAAAATTTAAAAAAAATTCTAATTTTGTTTATATTTTATCATTAATTTCACTTTTACCCGTATTCCATTTTCTAGTTACTAATACTAAACTTCACAAATAAGCAGCTATTTGCCTGGTGGACTGTTCTTATTTCAATTGTTAATATATTAGATAGACTTTTGACTTTAAATTACAGTAAATATTCATCCTATTCGTTATTAATTAGGTTCTGGGACTTGAACTGTCTATATTATTTAATTTATATATCTCTCTTTATGTATATACACCGCAAAATTAACGCACCCACTTATATATTTCGATTTATTATAATTACAGTCAAAATTATCATACATTTTGAAAAACATATTTAAGAATAGAATACACAACAGAATTATTTCGATAATAACAATAAGTTTGACTTAAATGAATTGTAGGAAATAAACAAAAACTGAAAATATGACTTCTTTAACAAAATCATGTAAAATGATCATTATTATTACGAACACAAAGATAACTTCTTTTGAACCGTATTTAGGTTATCAGTAATAGTGTTACCACCTCTGGCTGTTATTGTAGCCTGACATCGTCGTGGCAATACTTTCAATTAGAGATCTGATGGTTTCTTGAGGGATATCGTCCCATACGCGAATAAAGACTTTGTCGCAGCTCGTCTAAGCTGTTAGGTTGTGGATGCTGACTTCTAATCCTCCGTCTATTATGTCCCAAAGATGCTCGATTGGGTTCAGGTCTGGACTACAGGCTGGCCACTCGAGAATTTGAATATTAACGTAATTTAAATATTCAGTAACAATATGTGCCGCATGTGGCCTCGCATTATCCTGCATAAGAATGAACCCATCGCCAATGTAAAGATGCAAAAGGTATCACAAAAGGTATCTAAAATGTCTGTTATGTATCGTTCAGAATTCAGACGTCCACCATCAACGATAAAAAGTTCCGTGCGAGCTGTTAAAGATATTCCACCCCATACCATTACTGAACCGCCTCCGTATAATGTGGTTTCTCGAATGTTACATGCGGAATATCTTTCATTTGGCCTTCTGTACACTCTTGGACGACGATCAGAACTTACAAGGCAAAAACCGTGACTCATCCGTAAATAAACACCTGCTCCCAATGATGGATTTCCCAATCCACATGCCTTCTTGCAAAAGCCAATCTCTTCTTTCGGTGGTTTGCAGATAATCTGGGACAGTAGCTGCTGCCCGAGGTTCGTAAATTTTGAGTACGAAGTCTTCTTCTTATGGTATCTTGACTAACAGCAGTGCCATGAACCGCGCTTAGTTGTATTTGGAGGCTTCGTGCAGTAGTGAACCGTTCCCTAAGTGCTCGAAGCATCAAAAATCGATCCTCCACCGCATTTGTAGCTCGTGGCCTGCCTTGGCCACGTCGTCTAGCGTAATCGTTGGTCTCTACAAATCTGTGCAGAACCCTACCGACCGTTGTATGAGCCACGCCAAATCTTCTACCAAGTTAGCGATTTGTTAGTCCTTCATTGGACAAAGTTACAATTTGAACACATTCATCACGATTTAAATTTTCGTCTAGCACGTTCCATCGCAAACATATGTATTCCACGAATGACAGTTATCTTATCAATTGGTAAAACAATTAAAAAACAATGCCTACTTTTATTTTAGAAGTGAGGCTTATTTACTTGAAAAACAAGCCCCTCATGAAAAGCTGCTATGATTTCAAAATTAAATAAAGAATACAGACAAAAACCTACAAAAGGCGTAATAATGAACAAATTATTATAACTAATATTAATGAATCGGAAAATATATAATATTTCTTGAAATAAAACCAAAAGTCAGAGTGGTGCGTTAATTTTGCGGTTAAGTGTATTTTGTATGTATCAATTTTTGATTAATAAAGCCATTATTATTAAATACGAGTAAAATTTGAAATGTACAAATATTACAATAGTCATTGTCATAGTCATTTATGATTGTTTTCTATTTTGCATTAATTTAATTTATTTATTATTTAAAATGAGATTTCTTATCCATATGCAGAGAATTTCAATGTTTCCATCTTCGTGACACAATTCTTATGTCATGCGCAATTCCATACAAAAGCTTATATAAAAATATCAAATGCGAATAGAAAAATGTATTTTGCTATATTATTTTCCCTCTCACTCGAACATGTAAACATTACATTTTCTATTATGAAATCTGAACAGCTCAGGATGGAAGTAAAACAGTATCAATGTCGTCAACACGGACATAAAATAATAAATTCCTAACATAAATAAAAATCTCAGCATCTAACCTAAATATTTTGTTATACGTCAGTCTTGATTCTTGAAGTTTTAACGCTTTAACGTCTCTTCTTTTTTCTATAGCATTTATATAATAATTTCTTTATGTGTTTTTCTAATCTTGGCAAATGTAAGGCAATATATTAATATTTACATTTGAATTTTTAATTTCAATATTACGGGATATTTTCTACATTTAAATTTTGTTGGCTTCATCGGTCGCTAAGTAAACCTAGTAAATACTAAACTAAGGAAATATGTAGATACCTAAGTAAAATGGTAATTCTGCTGCAAGCGCCATTTAAAAACTATTTTACTGTGACAAATAAAAAACCGACGCCCAGCTTGTAATTTAACGCCCTCTACGTATAAACAGCACGAACACACTTAGACACTTAGGAGAGCATATAATCCTATGGAAAATAAAAAGTTATTGGGCATCGTCGGACCTGAGAGCTTTAGCAGTTTTACGAGAGCATATCTTACGACCGACCCAGTAAACTGAACACCATTTAGTTTTTACAATTTCCGTTGTTTTCTTTCCTAAGAAGTACAAAGTAAGAATGAAATAAATCATTGAATTTTTACTGTTAAATAGAAACAAAACTGAAAAAAGTCTGAATAAATTCGATTTTTAAATACAATTACAGCATGTAAAATCATAAAATAGTAAATTATTTATATATTTTTATATTACGATGCCGAAATTATAACTTTTTAGTGCTGTTCTTGATAAAGAAAAAGAACTAAACTATGGTACGTTTTCGAGTTCGACGAAAACGTCGTAAAGTTTTAGCTTGTGGCGCAGAGCGATATTTGCATCGATTCCTCGTAAATATTCCACTAGGGTTTCGCCATAGAGAGGACGCAGGAGTTTATAAAAAATTCAATTTAGGCTTCGCAACAGGTATACCTGAATAATGCTCCGTCCTCACGAATCAACCGCGTGTATAATTGAAGCGGTCTACCAACAATAAGTTTTTGTTGCATGAAAACTCCTTTCATCGTTATCACATATTCTGATCTCGTGATATCACTGCTTTGAATGCTGATTTTTGATAGATTTTCCTCAAATAACTGAGCTAACAGGTTAAGGCCAATCAAAACAAGGAAACGTGCAAATGAGATTAAAAAAATATCTGAACAGTAATTCGTGTTTCCTGCGGAAACGGTACGATTAAATTTCAAATTCTATACTATTGTTTGAAATTTCGTCAACGTTTATTCTTTTTTTATTTTTGGTTATTTCAACATTTACATTGTGTAATTCCGCTATTAAAAAAAATAGAAATTGGCTTAATGGCGCATGAATAGTGCGATATAATTAAAAATCACATAAACATTTGAATTCAACGCATCAAGTTCAAGGAAACTACAGATGGTAGATAATTTACATTTCAGAAAAATCATATTTCAAAAAGAACACTTTCAAGCAAAAATATAAATCATTTAATTTATAAAAACAAGTATTTTTATTGTAAAATGTATCTATTTAATTCTGATATCATCAAAAATTTTGCATTAAATAAAATATAATTTAATAAAAAAATTATATCTGTCAAACTGTCGACATCTATCGGCAAAAACAGAAAATTCTGGCTCTTCATAAGAAATCAGTTTTAATTGATTTTCAATTACAAATCACATATAAAATCTAAAAAAGACACCCAATATTTGAATGAGAAACTTTTACATTACACGTCAAAACAATTTGATACCGAAAAGTGCCTTGAAGTTTGGAAGATTCAACGCCAGCGGAGCAGTTTACAAATGTTTGATGACCGACAAATGCCGTAATACCAAGATTTTAGAAGGCCATGTAAAAAAAAAATTGAAAAAGAGACGCGTGGCTAAGAAAGAAAAAAGACGCATGTGTGAAATTACTCTCAGAAAAATTAAATTTGCACGCGAAATAAAAAAGATTTCACACAGAAAAAATATTCCATCGAAAGTACTGTTGTAACAATTAAAGTGAACATTTAAAAGCCAGAATATAACTTACTGAGGGTATTGATACGAAAATCCAAGTTAAAATTATTCTGGAAGAAAGAAAATCTTCCAGCGAAAAAAATTCGAATGCTCTGCAAAAGTGCATATAAATTATAACAAAAATACTCCAAACTGTGGCACTGGTAAAGATGTAAACTTCTCCTAGACCCCTCACGACAAACTGTTTGTGGTGAGGGGTGAGGGAGGAGGTGGGGTCTAGGAGATGCATATAAATTTATTATAAGTAATACTTTTTAATTCTACGGGATAAATTCCCTATATATACTCGTCCTTTTAAATCGCTGGGTTCTAATCTAATTCCTGTTGCCGCAATCAAACCCTCAAACCCTATTTAATTCGCGTCCCTACGAAATTTGAGTTCCCTCAAACGTAAATCCGCTGGTAGTCGAAATAATGCACGCCGCGTCTTTCGAAATAGATGAATACGTGTTCGCGGTCTTAACGGTTAACGACAACAATTTTACACGCGCCTGCCTGCATCTCCCCTGCGTACGACATTGCTGATTCTATAGCGCCCCTCTAAATGTTACTCTTACATAAAGACTATACCACGGAACCCATTCATTGGAGGTTTCCTTACTATTTATGAATTTCAAACGTTCAGGTTAAGAACAATTTTAAGAATTATTAAGAATAGTATACCTTCTTTTGTTATGAAATATTTCCGTTGTTGTACAACTTCCGTAGCAACCGAAAATTGCCATCAACTTCTTTTAATTTAAATTAAACACTCTATATACCTATTATTTCTTCTCTTTGGATTCTACTATCGATTCTACGACACACTTATTAAATTATCCTATACCTATCTTCAACACTTTTGAATTATTGTGATGTTTAATAACCCTTCCTTCGCTCTTCTTTAAACGCCAAAACCTCCCTATTTAAAACCGTAAGGGTTCACAGAATACATTTTCAGCCTATTGCAGGTTAAGACCTTGACCAAGCTTTGCAGTAATGTTTAACAATGAATGGTAGCAATTGATGAAAATTTCAGAAAAATTGATCAAATGGTAATGGCTTATCTGTTCAGTTTCTTCAGAATTTTTGACAATGTTGTCAGGTGTTTATTTTGCGAGATATTGTTAAGTATTTTATTGATTTCACTTGTGATTGTTTTGAGGTAATCATGCCTAGGGTGGGCCGTTTATGGAAATTATCGCCAATTAAGTAAATCGATGATAGATTTTTTGTTTTTGGTTTGGGTGAAGATGGTTTTTCACACAGAGAAATTGTAAATGGTCTTAACCTGAAGCAATCGTGCGTTGTTATTAGGTATGAACTAGCTAACCTGAAGGGTCAGGAATGCCCCAGAAGAGGAAGTGAAGAAGAACAAGTAAGGTCTGCCATCTTCGATCGATTCTCCAGTAGCAGATCAATTGCCCTGTAACACTTTGAACGGCTTACCACAGAATCAGAGCGTTTGTCTTGCATTCGCATCGACGCATCTTGTGTTACCACTAACGGCTCAACACCGACAGCAACTTTTGGGGTGGTGTAGGTTGCGACTGCACTGGAACGCATAGCGGCATACAGTAGTCTTTACTGATGAACCACGATTCTGTTTGGGAATGCATGATGAAGTGGGAATGCCACAATGTTGAATTTTCTGTTGTGAGGCACTTGCACCAAACTGTTGAAATTATGGTAGGGAATGCCAGAGTCGATGCCGCGAAGTGTAACCAATAGTGGTGGATCAATCTATTATTAAATAAGAAAAGGTGTCTATATTTTGTTCTTTTTCTTTGTAATTTTAATCAATTGCTGTCTTTTAGTAGTGAAACATTTCTGCCAAGTTTGGTCAGAAACTTCTTACCCCGTATTGGTGTTGCGATGTCTATTACAGAGCTTAGTTCTGAAAAAGGGGATCTCTTACCTCATTTAGTAATCTGGAACCTTAAACAGTAATCCATATTGCTAATCAAAAGTACCTGTACCTATACGATCAAAGTTTATTTTTGGTAAGTATCAATAAAATCCTAATTTTTCTGAAAATTATATTAAATAGTGACATATAAGTTTATCTAATACATTGAGATTAGGTAGGGGAGGCGAGATCAAAGAGAAACTGCATTTTTGTTGTTTTCGGTGCTACTTCCTATCGGAAAAAAAGAAACAAAATGGCTGAAGCGTCATCCTAGACTATCTTCTTATTTTTGTTTCTGGGAAGATAAATATAACAAAAAAATAATATAACAAAATACTGACGAAATTTTAGAGCTAAGCGGTCATTCAGATTTGCCTCAATATCAAAGCAAAACAAACAATACATATAAGATCATAAGGATTATATTCGAAGTTGTTATCTCCATTCGTACGACGTAAAATTGACGCCAGAAACTCATGTTTTCCCCTTTTCTCATTCATTCACTCCGTCTCGCTTAATCATTCATTCCAATCTCAACGGGGGGCAACGTCTCGAACTTACGACCACAAGGCGACATTTCCCTAAATAGAATACACCCTACTTCATAGCCTAAATACATTTACTTACCCTATTAACGTAATTTAATCATACCCCAGTTAGCATGGCATATATTAGAACTGAGTCGTAGTATCGGACCGTAGTCTACTCGACAAAAATTAAGTTTAAATAATCCGTACGGTACTCCCATTTTGAACGTGTTCAACAGATAGTCTCGTTTAGATTAGAGTGCCCTACAGCGAAAATGGACGATGACGGTTTAATACGGGGAGCGTGTTATTTTGGATAGGGGATTCTCTGAGTGGATGGCTTAGCGAATGTGTGAGTGCTAACGCATTTGTCTCCGCTGTCTGGAATTGTTTCATCCCTCCGGTTTGCCGTTTTCTTCTATTTTCGGTTGGAAATGTGAGGGAACGTACGTTCGCTAGCCTGGTAAGTTACACGTATGCATTAATTTGTGGAAGATACGGTTTAAATCCCTTACTAAACTTTTTATTTGTATTTGTAAAACCAACCTAATTCAATTGATTTTTGCAGTATGAAAGCAAAAATCAATTAATTATAATAACTCAGTTTATCGATTTAATTGTAAATTTTATACTAACATTGTAAATGTACAAAATAAACAGTCAGTTCACCTTATTGGTATAAATTCTGTTACATTTATCAAACACTTTTTAAGGTATGGCTGTAACATGTGAATATCTCCGTTAAGCAGAAGATTTGATGCAAAAAAAAGATAATTTTGGGCAATCCAAAAATGTACCTAGGTATGTATGTGGGAGGATGATGCTACATTACGACCTAAGAGATCTATCCCCTATTCTTGCTTCCCAATTCTATTCCTTTCAAAAAGTGTAGGATATCGGAAAGCCCCAGGTTAGGTAAGTCTCCCTCTTCGATTTCACATGCTCCCAGATTCAACGCCCTTGAGTTGCACAGTGCTACGCAATTTGCGAGGAGATGGATGGGTGTTTCAGCATGTTCCCCACAAAACCTACATTCAGATTTCTTTTCCAATCCAAGCTTATTCAGATGTCCTTTCAGTTTACAATGACTTGAAAGTGTTCCTGTTAATATGCGAATATTGTTCTTACTCAGGTTAATGCATTCTGTAAACCTCTTCCGGTTATAGGTTCCCAGAACAATTTTGCTTTACCTCATTCCTTGGAGATTCTCCCAATAATTAGATTTTCTCTGCTCAATTTTCTTTTTCAGTTTTTTCAGTATTGTACTGCTACTTATCTCGCAAAAGGGTTCAGGCCCTACTAAAGGTATCCAGCCCATTTTTGCGAGATTATCCCTTATCTGGTTTCCTTCTACTCCTGTGTGACCCGGAACCTACAGGAGGGTTATTTTATTCCTTTTGCCCAGCTCGTTTAATTTATCTAGGCATTCTCAGACCATCTTGGAACTGATTTCATATGAGCTCAGGGCCTTGATGGCTGCTTGACTATCAGACTTGATGATAATCTCCTGCTTTAGATATTTTCTATCACTATTGAACTGGGTGCATCTTTAAATAGCATGTATTTCCGTCTGGAAAATACTTTCCCAGGTTTTCAAGGTAGGTACTTGTAATCTAGGCTCATAAATTCCTATTCCAGCCGTTTTGGAGCCATCAGTGTATCATTTGTTGACATTTCTATTCAATTTCAGGATACTGGTATGATCCCACTCGCTTTGTTACTAAGCTTTCTGGTGAATTCCTTCACAAAGTTGAATTTTTTTGGCATGTCATCCCGGATTTGATCACCGTCAGGAGATTGAGGCCCATTCCTAGTCGTTCTATCCTTGACCATTCTGAGTGTGGTTCTTTTCGACCTTTTTCGCCCTCTACAACAATATGGAGGAGGATAAGATCCAATACTATGTCGATAGCTGCTATTGGGCAAGTTCTCACTCCTCCAGTTATGGATACGCGTGTTAATCTTTATACTTTCGAGAGGTTAATTCTCGCGGTAGCCAGATTAGTTCTTTTGCTCCAAGCTACTGATGCATAAGTGATGATCGGTTTCACTATCGCTGTATACATCCAAAGCAGTATTTTTGGGTTGCATCCCCAATTTTTTTCTACAAAGCAGGTGTGCAGAACCATCAGAGCTTTTTTTGGCTTTATTGGTTATTTCAAGTACATGTTTGTTCTATAGAAGTTATCTAGGATAAGGCCTTGGTATTTAACCTCTGTTCTTCAATCTAAAAGAAAAATTAACTTAGACAATTACTTCGACTAAGGGTACTAAGATACTAGAATGGCTGGTATAATTTAATGGGTAAAAGAAATGGCGATAAACAGGAATTGGAGCAGGGCCTCCATAACAAGCCTTCCACTTTCAAAGTGAGAGTACCTCACAAGGAAGGAACAAAGGGAGGAGGAAAACGACTGGAGCAGATTGGGGAATAGGATGGGATCCATTCCCTCTGAAATTGCGTAGCACTGTGCAACTCAAGGGCGTTGCACCTGGGAGCATGTGAAATCGTAGAGGAAGACTTACCTAACCTGGGGCCTCCTGATATCCTATACTTTCTAAGAGGAATAGGATTGGAAGGACAGCTGTAAAACAGCAAGAACAGGGGACACAGTAGATCTTTTAGGTCGCAGTGTAATATCACCCTTGCAATATATATATATATGCATACATAAGGTGCTGTGGTGTTTCCGAAGATTGCATGTCAGATTAATCCAACAATAAACCAATACTCCATATGGTATACAAACTGACAAAGTTTCTTTAAAATCTGTGACTTACACTTTGCGATTTTTACTTATGAGAAACGGTTTATTGAACTACACTTTCTTTGAGTTAGTTCCAATATATAATCCCATTGTTTTTGTAAATTATTTTAGACAACCATATCCTAGTAAAGAATAATCATCATCGGATCCATCGTAGTTATGATTGTAATCAAGATGTACAAACTTGTAGTGAATTGAGCTGTAGGTATAATAAATAGGATTTAGTAACCAATTCAACTAACGAACATTCCTCTACACCATTTTGCGTAAAGGGTAGCATTCGTTAAGTGGAATTATTCGAAGCACAGGGGATGTAGCGTCGAAAATTCTGACAGACCATTGAAACTGTTGTAAATACATGTACATTCACAAACGTGTAATTCCACGGTATTACTAGGGATTAGGTGACTATATAGAAAGCCCGCATATACATTACATATGTTCCGACTGTGCGCTAGCCAGGTTGAGGCGGCAACCGCATTGTAGCCCTTATCTGCGCGCTGACATGTGTTACAACCTAGCGTAACGTCGCGTCGTCCATAATCTATCTTGCTCATTCCCGCATTCCTAGAACGACCTGATATGCTCTCTTTTTAGTTTAACGGCGATACCACAATAGGGATCCTCCGCCGTCTTCGCTGTTCTACTGTCGCTACACCCTTATTTCATCCCTTTTCCGGATGTTCCGCTAGCTCGCAGCAACAAAGTGGCTTTGTACCTGTGTGTAGTATTCTGTTAGCGGTAGTGTTGTAAGGAAACGTTCTCGATTAGAGGTATAGGACAACAATGAGACGACAAGTCGAGGTGGGGAAGATGGAACATTAGGGATAGATGGATTTAAAGGTATTCGCAGCTGATGTGGAGGAGACAGGTCTGAGCCTGTATGACTTCGCGCTGAGTTTATTTCGAAGTGAATGTGAAAATGGAAAAAAAAAACACGTGACATAAATGAGATTTGGGAAGGCAAATGAATCTAATTCTTTGCCTTAATGGAATCTAATGGAGTTATGTGTGCAGTTGTATTAGAAGACTAAAGAAAAGTAAAATAATTGTAGTAACCTGGATGTTTTTGAACGTGGTATTAACAAGATTCGACGTAAAAATATAAACATTATTGTGAGTACAATAAATAAACCAAGATTAGATTTAGATTAGATTAGGATTGGGGTTCTTCTATGGACTTGTTTCACCGCGACCTTTTCATATCTATTGTGATCCCCTTTTTTCTTAGAGGACGCTCTCTAACTTTGCCCACTTAATTAGGCTTATCTTCTTTGAGAGCGGCTTCTTTATGCAGCTCCTTGCCAGGCCTTCACATTGGCACAGCACATTAACTAGTGTTTCTTCCTCCTCTTGGCAGTATCCGCAGGTTGCATCATCTGCCAAGTCTAGGTTGTACATATGCCTATTCAGGCCTCTGCTCCTTTAGGAACTCTTTTGCCTGTCTTTGTCCCAGTAATTTTTGCCACCACTCCCTGGACTGATTATATATCCATTTATTGATGGATTTTTTAATTTGCGATTTGGTAGTGCCGAAAGAGGGGTCGGCTCCAACGCATGGCCGAGTGGCTAGGGACCCAGGCCAGGGTTACTTTCGTTTGGGTGCCCACCTCATTTAGGGCGCTTACGCAGTCCCAAGTCAGCTTAGACTCCACGCCTGTGGAGCTAATCGCTTTAAGTGTGGGCTGACTGTCAGAGAAGATAGCAACGCTTTTACCTGGCTTGGGTAGATCTTTCTATCTCTCGGACACATTGATGGATTGCAGGAACCTCAGCTCGGAACACAGTCGTATCTCAGCTGAAGCTTACCGAAAGAGCCTTTTTAGGCTTCTTAGCGTATATTCCCGCTCCAAATAGAATGTAAACTAAACTAAACTAAATAAAATTCAACTAGAAGAGTTTGCGATAGTTATACCGTCGATAAATTGATGAAACATTTAATGTATTATTTTTCGTACCGATTTTGGACCCCTGCACTCGACTATCCATGTCTTCTACAAATTCTACAAATCGAACTTGCATTTGTTTGTTACATTCCTCAGAATTAACTTATTTTATAATTTAGGTTAATGACATTGTTGTCTACGCATTGGTCTACGAATAACTCCCTTTTTGCCATTTCCTGTCTTTTATTCCCTACTCCTTATTTTTTTTTTCTTCATACCGATTTTAGACTTTCACAGGCGACTGCCCATGTGCTCCATAAGTTTAGAAACACTTCTGTCTTAGCAATAGAGCATGCACTTGTTTATTCTATCTTGCAAAGTAATTTGTTTTATAATTTAGACTTTTACCTACGCGTTTGGTATATGAGCAAAAGGAGAACCTTTATAACTAAGCTAGGTGTCTCTTTATTTTTTTAGTAGCCTTATTATTAGTATTAATAGTTGTAAAAGAATTTAAGGCTTTATATTAAAATAATCTTATTAGAACATCAAAATTGTTTTAATTGGAAATATTTCGATAATAGTATAACATATAAATTTTAAATAATTCTTCAATGAAGAATTTCTTTATTAATTCTTACTGTTCACATAACCTTTTTTTTTGGTATTTTAGATAATTAACGTGGAAGGTGTTGGCAATTAAATTTATAAATACCATTATGCCAATCATCAAAATCCAAAGTAAATTGGAAAATGTTAAAAAATTCAAATCGTTATATCAAAAACCAATAAAATAAATAAATTAATTTAACCTTAAAATAGATGTATTACACATTCTATCAAGCGATGATAGAATGTGTAATACATCTATTTTAGCTAGTTTAGCCAGAGTCGTCGTTTTCGGTGATGGTCATACAAAGATAAATTTTAATTATTGGTTTCTCATTTTTCCTTTTTCTCTTCTACCTATTCCCTGCACCTTTTCCCATATTCCCTTTACCCTATTCAATTTTCCCAATCTTCTTTTGTAGTAAGTACCGATTTTGGATTTCTACATTGGACTATCCACTCGCTCCATAAGATTCAGAAAGTCTATTGTTCTATGAATCAATCAAGCAAGTTGTTTGTTCCATGCCACAGAAATATTTTATTTTATAATTAAATTTATGACATTTTGTGGTCTTTGATCTACGAACAACAAAAGATCCTCTATAAGCACGGGGTTTGAAAATAAATTGCATTTAAAGTTTGTGAAAACATATATGTTGTATTTATTAGCATGTATAATGCTTTTAAATTTATCTCACAACAATAACTATTAGTAAGTGATTAATATATAATATTTGATCGATTCTGTATATATTATTTCATATACGTAATTGTGTCTTAATTTATATATATATATACAAGATGAGCAAACTTGATACAATTTAATTGCAAATTAAAAAATCGTCAATGAATGGATATATAATCAATCCAGAGAGTGGTACCAAAAGTTATCGGGACAGAGACAGGCAAAAGAGTACAGGAACAGTTGGTGAATATTAAAGATACACTGAATAAAGATAAGAAGACTGTCAAAACGATAGTAGGTCTGCTGACTGGTCACTGTAGATTAAATAGGCATATGTACAACATAGGCCTGGTAGATGACGCTGCTTGCAGATTTTGCCAAGACGAGAAAGAAACACCAATTCGTGCACTGTGCCAGTTTGACGGCCTGTCAAGAACAAGGTTTCTAGTAATGAGTGTGGAGAACCCCACAGCTAACAGCTACACAAGGAAGCTACTCTCAAAAATGATAGACCTAATTAAGAGGGCAAAATTAGAGAGCGTCTTCTTGAAAAAAGGCGATCACAATACATCTGAAAAGATGGCGGTGAAACGGATCCGTAGGCTACCCCAATCCTGGTCTAATCTAATTTAGTATACATTAAATAAAAAGAAACAACATTATGATATGTATTTGTGCTTAAGATTTGTATCTTTTTTTAGAAAATGTATTTGTTAAAGATTAATTTATATGTTTCTTACACTGAGAAAACAATTGTGTTTAGTCAACACAAAATGCGTTAATTTAACACATTTATTGTATTTGTTCTATATATAAACAACACAATCAATGGGTTGATTTAAACCATAAAACATGTTAGCATAAAATGTTGGTTGATTAATGTTTAATAATCGTATTTACCTTGCTATTTATGCTAAATATGTTCGCTTACTGGAATGAAATAGGAGAAGCGCCATCTATGTGACAGTTTCTGTAATATATATAAGCGTTTAACGTATTTGCTGGTATGTATAGGGAGAAAACTACTACAAAATAGAACTGATGCTAGTGTCGTACTGATACCCTTCAATTTCCACAACTCCAAACGTAATTTTATTTAATGCTTCAAGTTCGTATATCTAACCTAATTTTAGTTGAATGGAAAAGTTATTTTCACAACAGACAACATGTTAACTTTCTACTAATACTAAAGGAACCATTTTCAATGTTAATTAGAACAAGTTGAAATTTGAACATTGTTACATACTTTCGTCCAAGATTGACACGACGAATTCAAATTGCTCTCGGACATACGATACGATTGTTCAAGAACATTTGCAAAACATATTGAAATTTACCACTAATTTTTTTTTATTTAACTGTGGTTTATGGTTATATGAAAATGAATTAATATTGTTACAAAATGTTCTATGTAAAACAACGCAAATTTATAAGTTTGAGTTAACGTTGCACCTTGTTTTAAAAGAACACAAGTAAAGTTACCCATAAATCAACACTAAATATCGTTAATCTAAAACAAAACGGTTAACGCAACATATATGCTTTAGTCAAACACAATAGCGCATTTCTTTAACCTTATTTTGTTTTGGCCTAACGTAAAAATGACGACACAAAATTTTATGTTGGATTAAACCAACCATTTTTCTCAGGCTAGGCACCCCCGTTCAGCAAAATCTCCTTCTTAACTATCGTAATGACCCCAGAAAAAATCGACTATTGCCGTAGTTAATAATATACCAATAATAATAAACAATAAGTACAATTAAGATAAAAATGAAAAGACAAAAAAAAAACACTTCATAGTTTAAAATTTTGTTACATCAAAATTGTCTCGCACATCAACTTGGATGTGAGAAGTGCGGTTTTCGTGACCGTGTTTCACTTTTTTAGTGAACCAAAAAACGCTGCAAATCCAATTTTCCTAACCCACTTTTTGAATTACAGGGTAACACTAAAACTAAATGCTCTTCGTATCTCAGTTGCTGTAGTAGTAAGTGAAAAAGTAAAAACCAGTGTAATTTAAGGCTTTGTATATTATTTTTTTTTTGATTAAACATGGTTTAAGAATTTAATGCTCAGATTTAAGTAATTTTATTGTATATTACAAACAATCGAATGGGCCGTAATTTATAATCAATACGCTCCCGGATTCTTATGCTGTAAACAGGTAAACTGTGCTTTTTAAATGAGGCGACAGGTAATTATCTCCACGAGAGGTGTAATAAAACCATTACTGATGTTAAAAATGATACTCCTGTATCTTGAAATGCATTATATATTGATATGTATATGAAAAAAATAAACTACACTCTGGAAAACAAATTTAATTGGGAAACACATCAAAAACTTTTCCAATTTACCCCAATTCGCTAAACGGAAGAAAGAGATTTTATTGCAGCTAAGATATTTCGTAAATCTTGTGCACACTAAAAAGCGTCTTAAAGAAAGTTACAGTAAAAAAGAGCTATAAAAGTAGTGCGGTTAAAATTTGGAGCTAAGGTACTTAAATCGGCATCCAAACTCAAATCCTGCTGCTAAACGTGAGAGAGTTTTAAAAATTTCGATAGATCGCTGCAGTTTTAGAACCGGAAAACTTTCCTCTTAATTCGCTTGGATAATTTAAAAATGCTTTTTCGCAGTGATAATTCTATAATCCAACGAAAGAAGAGACGTTGCCAAAAAGTAAGCGGACGCAAAAAAAACTATTCGTTTTCAAGAAAGAAAGGGGACGATTGATTAAATTTACGCGACCTTTAATAAGAATGCAGATGGCATTGTCTATATTTTAGAATCCCGTGCAATAAAGAGTGCAGACAATTCTAATAGAAGAGAGGTGCTTTTCATTGATTTTGTTATTCCGGCGCAGTACAATTAACAATGGAAATCGTGGACCGTAAAAACTTATAAGCCAGATTCCTATTCGTTGCGAATGGCGGCGGCTGTGTTTATATTATTCTTTTTATTTTACGGCGAAATAAAGGAATAATATCGCTGGTTTCTTTTTGAGTTCTTTTGATCTTTCCGCAACAGTGAATTAATTAAATTTCCTGACGGTGGGTAATTTCCTTCTCGTATCGTTTTGCATTAAAAATCGTTTAGAAAAAGTGAATTTGTAATGGTAACATTACTTAAATCAATACACAAACTTTATATCAATTTCTGCGCCATTGGGATATAAAGGAAGTAAATATATAAAACAAATATCAGTTAAGGAGTTAAAAGCACCTACATATGTTTCACCAAAATTCAAAAGAAAACGAAGGGTATGTTGCATTACTGTTACTTCCCAAATGGCGTATTTCATTTGGAATACGTTCCCTCGAATTGCTAATTTATAAAATTTATTATTTGTAGCTACATTGACCAGTTATTCTTATACACCGAGGGGCTTCCCACTAAACGACTTTGCTCCACTTGATTTTACTTTGATTAGCCCAAAACTCACCATCCTTATTTCTGACATATTAGATTTTCTGGATTCTAGACTATGAGGTCCCATCCATATGTAATGACGATAACTTAGCATGTCGCTAATGTAATACATTGATTAAGATACTAAGTTGCTTAAGAGCAATTACTTCAGTAGGACAATGCGAACTGCTTCGTTAGCTGGTCATGTATTTACATAACGATCGGAGAAGATTTTGAATAGAGAGAAAAGTGGAATAGAGACCTGCAAGGAAGTTCGAGTGCAGCTATTGTTGTATTGATATAGCTAATTATGCAGTGCACTTCTGGTTAAAATAAAGAAATGTGAAGCCCACGTAAGTGTTAAAGCAGAGGCCTCAATCTCCTGACGGTGATCAAACCTGGGACATGCCCCGGGATGATATGTTTTTAAAAACATTCAGCTTTGTGAAGGAATTCATTATAAAGCTTAGTAAGAGGAGCGAGTGGGATCATAACACCATCTTGAACTTAAATAGAAATGCCATTAAATGGTATACTGATGGCTCCAAAACAGCAGAGGGAACTGGAATAGGAATATATAGGCCTGGAACCACATATTTCGAAAGCTTGGGAAAATATCCAAGTATATTTCAGGCGGAAATACACGCTATTGAAAGATGTGTTCAGTTCAATATTGGTAGAAATTATCGAAAGCAGGAGTTTATCATCATGTCTGATAGTGGAAGGAAACGAAATAACGGATAATCTCGCAAAAAAAAAACGGGTTGGAATACTTTTTGTAGGGCCTGAATCCTTTTGCTGGTTAAGTACAATACTGAAGAAACTGAACATAGAAATGGAGCAGAGAAAATCCAGTTACTGGGAAAATCTCCAGAGAATGAGGCAAAGTAAAATTCTTCTGGGAACTTATAACCAGAAGAGGTCTACAGAATGCATCAACCTAAGTAAGAACAAAGTTCGCATACTAACAGGAATACTTTCAGGCCATTGTAGACTGAAAGGACACCTGAGTAAGCTTGGGTTGGAAAAGGAATCTGAATGTAGATTTTTTGGGGAACAGGATGAAACACCCAACCACCTCCACTCAAACTGCGTAGCACTGTGCAACTAGAGGGCGTTGCACCTGGGAGCATCTGAAATCGAAGAGGGAGACTTACCTAGACTGGGGCCCTCTGATATCCTACACTTTCTGAAAGGAATAGGATTGGAAGGCCAGCTGTAAAGCAGCAAGAATAGGGGACACAACAGATCTTTTAGGTCGCAGTGTAAGATCACCCTTCCATTTATATACATACATACATAGAAGTGTTAAAGCATACCAAGTACAAGCCGTATTATACCTGGTTTTTCTAGCATCTGCTGGCATTTCCACGTGGTTTTGCCTCTACTTTGTGAAAGCTTTAGAATGTCTACCTCCAAGATAATAAGTGCACTCGATTCTTCAGCGGTATAGTGGCTAATAGCTTGGGTGCTGTATCCACGAAATTGAACTACTGATCAGAAGTAAACTCTTTATGCATAGATATATATTTACCAATAATTAACTCTGACTTTGATGAAGAAACGATAATGTGGCTTTATATGTCTACATTGACTGCAATTTCTTCGAAGCCAGGTGATCTTTTTTAGCAGACAAGACTCTGTTTAGTGGTTACGAGATGCTTTTCTGCTCATCAATCTGCTGTTGGGTCCTCTGGCCTCATGAGCAGAATGATCTTTGTCCTGGTCATGCCATCATGATAACATAGATCAGGGATGGGGTTTCTTCTTCATCTTGGCGGAATCTACAGAAATAAATTTGTAATTAGTCAGTAGTCTGACTCATCACTTAATCGGTATTGTTTGTACTCAGTTGATCTTTTGTAAATTTAGGTCTATTGTTTTCAGAACCCCTCTTGCCTGTTTTTTTTTTTAGTGGCCTTGTCACTACTTTTTGTATTTGCGATGCATCCGACTGATAGAGTTTGTAACCTTCTGGGTGCTCTGTTGGTCCATCTTTTCTAGTTTTCTGACGCAATCATGTATTGCACCAACTAGTTCAAATTGGCACCATTGTCATGTCGAAGTTAATTGAGATATAAACTCTAGACGTTATTTTCTATAAGTTTCATTTCTATCCCATTATTACCTTCCACCGATATTTTTTATCCAGATTATAAACTTTTGATAAACTATTTCTGATAGGTGTTTTAACTTACAGAGCAAATTTTACGAGAATATTATCAGAAGCATTTCTTGCTATGCTTGCTCAGGTACGACCTTTCGCAATATCTGTCGCATGAATTTGCATGGCAAATATTTTACAATTCATCACATACTTTAAGCCCAATCTTTAAATTCCTCCTTTTCGTTGAAAATTACGGAGTCATAAAAGAAAATAATCAGATGCTCAGAAAACGTTCCCAGAAACGAAAGTACGTCCTACAATTACTAATTCCCTTTAATTTGGAGGTGTAAAAGTAACTTGTGTATATTTTTTTAAAACAGTTTGCAACGTACACAGTTGTTTACTTCGTCAATTGGCAACGACTTTTCAACGGTAACCGTTAAAGACGATGCTCTGGTAAATAATTCTTTATACAAAGAATTTACGCGCACTTAAACACGTCTTTGTGCTTCAGTCGAGCACAAGAAAGCCACTGTAAATTAGCGGTTGTTCGGAAGTTGTGTATAACAACCAGAGTGTTACGCTTAAAAGCATTATGGAAAAAAGTTTAAAATGAAAATTGCTATATAAAATAGTAATCACTTTTTTAGTTATAATCAAGTATTAAAATTAGAGGAATATTTAAACTAGAGTTTTAATGTGACATATTTATTTCACATTTATTGACGTTTTTTTTTTATGAGATTCTTCTCACACGTTATGGAACATATAATGAATTTCACTAATAATAAATGTGATTATTATTTTGTGTACACACGTGTTTGTAAATCCAGTACATAGTGGGTGCTAATTAATTTGCTACGTAGCCGTGGTAATTAGGGATATACGTTCATCGTACGGTAACTGTATAATTTTAATGTAGTTTTCTTGGTGTCGACTGATTCAAAGGTGAAGACTAAATGTATCTCGCATTAAATAAATAATTGGCGGCATCTTGTATGTGAATTGAAATACTTGATAAACGATTTTTATACGATTCTTGTTTTAACATTCTTCATAAACGTATAACATGCAATAACCACGAGAAAAGCCAACATTTCCATAGATTAAAATTGGAAACAACGCAATAATATGCAAACTTCTATTTAATAACTACGTCACAGGCCGAATACATCCCAACGTAGCATGCATTTTAATTTGACGTATACCGCGTATACTTGTTTCTACGTATTTTTATTGTGACAATATTAAGTTTAACGAAACGAAATTACGCTGTCGGAACACTACACTGCAGGCATTGCCCTGTGACGCAGGCACAGTGCAAATTTTTAATTGGTAAAAAATGTATTTTTTATTATTTTCGTTACGTTAAACGAGTTTTTCTTTCGACGGGATAAATTTTAATGGATTTTTTAACGGGAACTGTTCCGCCTCTCTGATCTCGTATTCAAAGGGCTTCGCAATTCGCGTGCAGGCGACACGTACATAGCATTAAAGAGTGGGAGTTGCGAAACGATAACGATTCTGGCGCTGCATACAGTGGAGGATGACTTCAGATCAAAATGGATTCAAAAATTATTTTACTTGTCTGTAAAAATGATATTTAAGACCGTTCTAAG
>RXPK01000234.1:6817802-6852504 GCA_004143645.1 Protaetia brevitarsis | reverse complement strand
TCGATCAAACTATGCGCCAATGTATTTCGCCTCTGATATGGAATCTTTTCACCTTCTATAATTAGTGGTTATAGGCCTTCTAGCGTCTTTTTCTTTTTGCGAACGGTGATTGATAGTCGTTGTTATTTACACGATTTGTCAACAGTATTTAAAGTAGTTTGTATGTTCTCCACCGGAACCTTCGGAAACCGTCTTGTACGCATACTCCAGGCTGTCAAACCTCTTTTCCTGTCAGCTTCCGGATTTGGTCGTCCTCTAGAGTAGCCCGCAGAGGATAACCTCACCAATTATGGATGTAATCGTCCGTCTTTCCAGCCTAATTACAATCTACAACAACAAGCATGTTGTCCGACATTCCAATATTAACAATGGTTACTTAATTATAAAAACTGTACAAATATGAAAATATAAATTAGCCCAATCTGCAGCCTACAAACTTGGGTATTTATAAGCAAATCGGAAGATGTCGCAAGAATTCTTGGAAAGACAAAAGCCTGAATTTATTGCATGAGTACAGACGGTTAAAATGATAGTAGGGGGCCTGATTGATTAGTGTGCACTAAATAAGCGTATGCATGCTTAGATGAAGACGCTAATTGCGGAATCTGCCAACAGAAAAACGAAACACATTTTGTACCACTATGATGACTTGATTAGAATAGAGTTTCTATTGCCGGGTTGGACAACTTCAATGCATGTCTAAATAAAGAACCCAGAAAACACATTCTTGCATAACTAGAATTAAATGGTTCAATTGTTAGAAAAAAATGTAAGATTTTAATTCTGTGAGATGTTAAATTCAAGAAGAAAATTTAAAGGATTAAATTAAAACCATATACCTCTATCATTAGAATAATTAATTATTAGTGTTGCAACATATTGACAACACTGGTAACAGCGTTGATGCGTATTACAGAAAGGGACGTAAAAATTAGCACTATTACAGATGTGTAATCTGAGAACATACAGATTCAATAAGCTCAGCAAATCTAAGAGCTCATGGCTTTCCAGGATTAATTCAACAAACGAAAACATTTGAGAACATAAATACGATTGCACAGAGAAAACATTGCCAACTTTCTCTCGTTTAAGTCGTCATAGGGGCTCTTAAGAGATAGCAATACCAAATGATGAACTATAGTGAAAGCTTTTTAGGAATTTAAGCTGATATCCTTCTCAATATTTATGTAATATTAATACCCTGGATTCCGCTCTAGCGGAAATAAGAGAATTAATAGGGATGGTACAATGAGCCACCAAGCTCAAGTGCCCGGGGACATCAGTGCCCACCCTACCTGAATGAAGAATGACCTGGAGTCAACAATTGCTAGTGTTGTAACTTTAGACAGCATTACAATTGATAGCGACAAGAAGCATAAGTGTTAATTAATAAGTTCTAATTAATTCTTTCCATGCATATTTTCTATATTGTCATTAACGTTAATTTTGGAATCCAACATGCCTAGATCTTTAAAAAACCGCTGAGTGCACGATCAGTGTTCCATTATATTTATAAGGAAAGTAATGATACTTTGTTTCTCCGGAACCCATGACCTTGTTATTGGCAAATATTTAATGTACGAGAACATTACATCACTTCATCATTAAAGACGTTGAATCATCTGCGGCTTTAGCAAACCAATAAAGTGCGACAAAGCCAAAAAGATTTTCAAGGCATCAGTTATACAATATAAACTGTGCAACATTTTCTTTAAAAATGAAACACAAGCAGTGGTCCTGACACAGATCCTTGAGCGGAGCTCCGGACAAGGATTTATGAGAGCGTAATTGAAGCACAGGTTATTTCTAAGTAATTTAATATTTAATTATTTAAATTTAAATATTGCACGTCCTAAATATCTTAGGCAAGAAATTATTCTAAAAAATTACATTATTGTAGTAAGCAGGTATACATATTTCTTATTGATTGATTTATTTTTAATGTTTTAAAAGCTTTCACAAAATTCAACTTCATTTTTTAAGTTTTTACTAATCAATTTCCTAGCTTGTATATGCGATACAAACTTTTAATATTCTCCAGGACAACTTAAACTTCAGTTAAAAAAGCTAATATCATAGAAGCCGCAGGAATCTTATTATTAGTTCGTAAAATCTACCTTGTCTCTGTAATAGAGGAATGTTGAAATCGCCTACCCATTACTTTCACTATACCGGAGCGCAGAAAGTTTATTAAGTAAGATTTTAGATATGGCATATCCATGCGAACAGTTTTTACAATAATTAAATTTCGAACGTTTTAAAGTAATTTCCATTTTTGATCTAGTTCCCTACGGCAGGTGCTGGCTTGACGAGCGAGTTGGAGAACAAACTAACCTGCTCTTTTCTTGTTGCGTGAATGAGGTAGAAGCGAAATTTCAGTCACTGTAGTAAATGGGTCTGAGAAAGACGCTATTGAAAAGTTTGATCTTCTTTTAATTTAACGAATGTCTATAGAATTCTTAAAAAAATTCTCGTATGTAAGTAGTCCTACAAGCGTTAAATCAAAATAGTTTAACACTTGACTTTCCGTAACCTACTGAAACCCATTTTCTTTCTTATTTGCAGTGGCATAACGCCACAATAAAACGCGTTACAAAACAAAGTTCGTTGAACCGGATTTGAAGTTTGTAATATTTCTGCAGCCTAGCACATTATATATTTCGCAAATTCTTACATCACTTATAAATATAATCGTAATTCATTGAGCATATTAAGTGTTATGTAAATGTAATATGTGTCCGTTTACACTTCTTATGAAAACTTGTTGAGTAATAACACCAATCAAGTAATCTTCTGCTTTTAAACTACCTTGGGAAAAGGTTCGTAGAAATACCCGTTTATTTTATATTGAGCAGTTGTCCTTTTTCGAAAGTGATATATTTAAAAGCAGTGTTTGTAATCCTTTTTTTATTGCATAGAAAGTAGTGATCTATTTCTTAGGATCGTTAATGTAACCTAAATGTAGTTTGGTTGTATTAATTGTACTTATTTAAAAATATTGCATTATATTACATATTAATTGATGTGGTAAATGCTCTAGAACCAACTCATATTTACAGAAATTAGAAATTCATTATTCACGATATGTTGTGAGTATTTTTAATAAAAAAAAAATGATTTGGTCAATTTTAATTGATTTAGTTTGGTTAATGAAGAGAAGAATTTTCATTATCGCCTTGAGAATTATTTTCGTGGCTAAGTCCTGGAAATCAGGGCTGATTATAAAACTCGGAAACCAGTAGTAAATGCCGTAAGTGCGATTTCATATATCGTAAAATTTCATAAACAATATTTTATTTATCCGTTGATAATGCTAGCTGTTTTGGTTGGAAAGTGGAAATATTATAAGAAACCACAAAAAAAAACACCATAGCAAAAATAGATTTTACAGGCTAAAGTGACAAACTAAATTAATTACCTGACATTTCCAAATACGATAGGCAACTAGTTACATTAGAACTGAAAAATTCAAATTATTTAAAAAAGCTTGAGGTGTAGATATTATAAACCTTATTTAAATTATTATTTAAATAATATACAGGGTGAGCCACCACATTTGGAGTATACAAGGTGACTCAAAGAAAAGTTACACACCAAAGTTGTGAAAAATGAAATGAAACACCTGTATATTATGACATATTTTGATAGTACAGACTAAATAAAGGCAAGTTAGTGTTAGGTTTCTTATGCCTAACACAACTGTAGTTATTTTTTAACTAAAGAATGCTTCCCATAGCAGATAGGTATAGGAAGCATTTCTACAATCTTAAAGACCGTTAAAATTAGCATCTAGAAAAAGGTACATATAATACAGGCTGTTTCCATTAAAATAAAAAATACTTGCCTTAAAAGATGGGGTAAATTAAAAGTATATTTTTGTTCACCCTGTATAATTTTTTGCATTACTTTTATTTTATTATCAAGTGTAATGCTTTAGTTGAAAAGTAAATACAGTTTAAAATATCTAGCTTAAATACAGGGTGTTTTGAAACATCGTTTAAAGATTTTGAGGGCATGTAGTACGATCGAAAATAAGGTTAAATGTCATAATAAACATATGTTCACAAATCAACCGTTTACGAGATAACTGCGGGTGTTCCTAGTACTACATGGATATAACATATTCCAGTAAACAGGTGCTTATCAGCTATTATTTTATGACAGTTTAATTTGACGTTTTCTGCAATTTGTAGCAATTACAATGGTTGCGTATTCTAATGCTGAAATGAGTGATATGGTGTTCATGTACGGTCGTGCTAATGGAAATTCTTTACAAGCACGCCTCTTCTATGCTGAAACGTTTCCTGATCGCCAACTGCCTTCGCATGTGATGTTTCAGACGGTGTTTCAACGACTAAGAGAAACTGGTTCATTTGAGAAACGGTCTTGTGATACTGGACGGCACAGAATAGCATGTACTCCACAGATAGACGATCGAATTGTGAATATTATTGATGAAAATCCCGAAACTAATGTTAGAAGAATTTCGACTCAAGTGGATGTAAGCAGCAATCTTGTTTGGAGAATTCTTCATGAGCGACTCCTATACGCCTACCATATCCAACGGATACAAGCCCTTACTGCTCCGGATTAACAAGCGAGAAGGGCTTTCTGTTGATCGGCCAGATTTCGCTGATCCTTTTCACTGATGAAGCTGATTTTACTAAAAATGGAATATTTTATTTCCACAACAATCACGTTTGGTGTGACGAGAATCTTCATGCTACCGTTGAAGCCACCAACCAGCAAAGTTTCTCTCTAAACATCTGGTTAGGCATGATAGGGGAACGGTTGTTAGGACCGATTGTTTTGTCACAACGCTTAACAAGTCCTGCATACCTCGAGTTCTTGGAAAATACTTTACCTGAACTTTTGGAAGATTTACCTATAAATCTAAGACTGAACCTCTCGTTTGTGCAAGATGGAGCTCCACCGCACTTTACACGTGCTGTTAGGGAACATCTTAACAATGAAGTTCCTGGGAGATGGATAGGGTCTCCCGATCTAAACTCGTAAGACTTTAGTATCTGGGGTTATTTGAAAAGTTTAGTGTACGCAACACCGGTAAACGAACTTCCAGAGTTGCGCCAACGAATAGAACACTGTTTCCAGATAATGCGAGAAAAACCCTTGTTTTTTAAAAGAGTGCGCGCTTCCTTTGAAAGCAGATGTAGATCCTGTGTCGAAATGGAAGGACGTCATTTTGAACATCTTCTTTAGTTATAATCTTTTTTACGTTAAAATGCAATAACATCTTAATAAAAACCGCTAAAGCAACTTATTCTGCATTGCGATAAATCGCTGTTATCTCGGTAAACAGTTAATTTGTGGACATATGTTTATTATGACTTTTAACCTTATTTTCGATCGTACTACATGCCCTTAAAATCTTTAAACGATGTTTCAAAACACCCTGTATAATTGACAGGCATGCCTCTTAAATTTTGGTCTACATTTTGAAGAATAGATAATTATCTCGTAAACGAGTTGAATTAGATATAGGAAACCTAACACCAACTAGCCTTTATTTAGTCTGTACTACCAAAATATGTCATAGTATACAGGGTGTTCCATTAAATTTTTCACAACTTTGGTGTATAATTTTTCTTTGAATCATACTTCGAGTATACTTCAAAATAATTTTGAAATGTGGTCCTTTTAATGGTTACCACTTTTCGTATATAAACCGACGCGAATGTAGTGGCCCACCCTATATAGGGGATTCCTTTGATAAAACAACTTTAATACTTTTAAAGCTTTTGAAACACTCTCTATAATATGAAAATAATTTTGAAAGGTAACCGTAATGGGGCCACCATATTCCGTGCCATATAACGGAAATAAACCTGCATTTACGTTTTACTAATTAAGTATCAAATATTAAATTATATATACAGCACTAAATTTAAATAATGTTAAATAATTTAAACAGTAACATTTTTTTTTAATTTCATTGTATAACACTATTAATTAATTTTCGCATTTTAACCTTCTAAAAAACCTGACTGTGGCACATAGATGCCGAAATATGTAGCCTATAAAATAAAAGATATTTACTATATGCGAATGGAAACGGACAATATCTAATTGTGTTTATTTATTTATTTTGTAGTATATGAAACCTTTGTAAAGAACACTATGTATTTATTTAAGTCGTACCTACAATATTATAAATGTAAATTACAAGCCCTAGACTAAGTTAAATCGCAAATAATAATTAGAGTACTAGAACATTACACGTATGCAAATATTCAAATTAAATTCTATTCATACATTTTCCACTAGCCCACTTGCAAGTATAATATGTGTATATACAGATAGTAAGCTCTTGTACCGATAATCTTTAACGCAGACATTTTCTTTTACAGGTGAGTTCCTTTAATCCAGGGTCACATATTCCAAACACGCTGCTTCACACAAGTTAATCGTTAAGCTTCCGGTAACGTAATTAATTTTCATCTTCCTAAAAGTTAGTTTGTAAGCGTTCGGCGTACGTATCCTTTCTGTTAATTTGCAAATTATACCGCGATATTAATTACATTGAGTTGTGGATGTGTATATTTCATTACTACACCACCGAATAACGTTGCAATTGTTGCCGGCAAACATGATAATGTAATAACAAATTATGTGTTGTATGTAGCACAGTTTGGATTAATTAAACAGGCTCAACGGATAAATGCATAAGTAGTTTCAGGTTTCAATCCGCATTTATGCAAATACTAACAGCATGTAATCTGTTTTCACTGGGCGTTTATGAGTCAGTGATGGGATATAGCCTTGATTTCGGAGAACATATGAATTACTACAACGTGCAATTAACGATTTCATTGAAAATAGTAATCATAAACATGTTGATATCAATTACATTCTAACAAGGGAACACCAGAAATACTCGAATCCGATTTTCATAAAACTTTATAGACTGAAAGGCGTACCATGATAGAAGCACTACACATTTTTCTTCTGCTTCCGCGATTTTTCAATTTCTGCGAGTATCTCTGAAATTATAACAGTTATAATAATAATAATAATAATAATAATCTTAATTACCCAACGATAAACAATTACAGGGTAAATATAAACAAAATTGGTTACAACACGTAATATAACATAAAAAGAAACATTAGCGCCATTGCAAAATAAGTACAAAACCAAATCAATTACATATTGCAAACGTTAATCAGGAATATAATTGATATAAAGAAGCAGAACTTTAAAAAAACAACTAATGAAAAACGTCCGCAAAATGTGAATTAGCAATTCTTAACATACGATGCACAAGTGCATTTCTACACATATTAGTAGTAGCCAATGATAGGACAAGTACAGTAGTAGAAAAGCGTACTGATGGACGAGGGACATGGAAGTTCACATAGGTTAAAAGGTAAAGGGAATCGATTAAACCATGAATGAGTTTTTAAATAAAGTTGGCTGCATGATCTTTGCGGCGATCAGCCAAAGATCGCAAACTATGCCTTTCAAGAAGGGTATTATAATCAATGCCTCTTGGAGGGTAAGCACCATTAATTATAAAAGACAGAAAACTTTAAAAAAATTCGCTATATCCGTTCAATAGCAAGTTCATGGCACAAATAATAAGGTGACTATACAGGGGATGCGTATTCCTCATACAGGAGATGCGTATTCCAACGAGCTAACAACAAAAGGAAAGAATAATGCCTTCAAAGTGCTACAATCATTGAAATGCTTTGCCGATCGTATTACAAAGTCTAAGTTCTTCATTGCTCGTGAACATATATACTGAATGTGTGGTATAAAGGTGAGGCAAAAGTCAAACCATACACCTAGATCCTTGAAGGTTGTGCGCTTTTCAACAGATTTATCACCAATCATATACAGTGAATTGATCACATTACGCCTTCTGGAATATAACACATTGATCTTCAGCGAGTTGGTGGTGCACCATCCAGACAAAGCATTCAAGTTCTGCTGTAAATAAGCAATATCTTGCGGAGATTCAATATATCATCTGCATACGGTAATACCAGACATTGCATGTTAAGTAAATCATTAATATAAGCTATAAAAAGCAGGGGACCCAAATTAGAGCTCTGGGGTACGCCGGATGTCAAAGTAAATTCATGAAAACTGTAGCCATTAACATACACATAACTGATTCTATTCTGTGAGTAGGACGTTAGCAATTTGTTAAAGCTGGGGCTCATGCCCAAACAGCTAAGCTTGTGAAGCAGTATTCTGTGGACTATTGTATCAAATGAAGAAGTCAGTATAAATCACATCAACTTGCTTTTGCTTATTCAGATGTTCAGCGATGTAGTGCGTGACTGTTAGCAAATTGGTGATAGTAGATTTATCTGGCAGAAAGCCTTGTTGAAAACAGAACATTTTAACACAGTTTGCAGCAGATTACATCTTCCACGATTGTGTGTATATTCTGTCGCAAGTAACATGTTAACAGCTATATTAGTTACTGTCATTGCACCAGACACCAATTTTACGCAGCAGGAGAAACAATACACCTCTTGAGAAGATCGTCTTATACACGATGGCCAGAAAAATGCGGACAAACGCCACGTAGGACAAATCTCTTGTTTAATTCTGAGTCGATAATCTTAATTGAGAAAGGTTGTACAGTGCTTTCTTAAGTCACGCGAGCAGCTCAAAAGAAATGTAAATTTGGCATCACCTAATCAGATAAGTACTGTGGCAGTAATCATTTAGTTATTTATTATGAATTAGGTAACAACGAAAATTAGCAAAGAAAAATTATGTTAACATAGATAAAAGTTTTATTCTTTATAATAACTGTTCAAATTGGTAGCCATCAGTTTCAGACAAAATTGTAGTCTTCGAAAAAGCGAATTCAAAATGCGTACCAACATATCGGGGGTGATTAGTCAAACTGCTACCGTAATTTTATCAATAACATCCTGTTCGTTAGTTGGAGGCGTTGCATAAATCTTTTCCTTTAAAAAACCCCAAACGATAAATTCCAGAGGATTAATATCGGGAGATCTTGCTGGCGTTCGTTTAACCAATTCCTCAGAATTCTGGCATTGTAAGCAGGCGCACCGTCAGGCATGTATAAAATGTTGTGTGTGAGATTCAATGGACTATTATCCAGTACTTCTTCTAAAACGTTAACGTACTCAATCCCATTTAGACGATTCGGAAGAAATATTGGTCCAACAACTCGGAGGTTTAAACACCCAAACCAGATATTTACGAAAAATCTTCTGTGATCTGTCTAATTTCCTTAACTGCCTTAGGATTTTCATCCGCCCAAAAATAAAAGTTATGGCTATTAAAAACTACCATCTCTCGTAAACAAGCATTCATCGCTCCAGAGAATATGCAATAAAAAGTTGGATTCTTTTTTTATTGGATTTTATTAAAGAATTATGAATCCTTTCTAAAATACTATTACAAAACATTCTTCTGTGCACATTATCGTTCACATACAAAGATTGCACTTTTCTTGCATGAAACGGACGCAAAAGATTCTTAGATGGAACTGAGTATACTGTTGTTTTGCTAGGAATATTTAGTTCCCGAGCTATTTGTCTGGTGCTGGACATCAGATCTTCATAAACACCATCCAATATTTGTTCTTCTAATTGAACTGTTCGATGCTCTCTAGGTCTACCGCTGTAATATTAAAACGTGCCAGTTTCTCGATGTCGCTGATCCAATCTACGGAATGTTTTGGTGGATGAGTGTCGCCGTTGTTGGTACCGTGTTTGATAAAAATTTAACATCATCTATATGAATAGCTGTCCCGGTTGAAAAAGCGACATAAACGTTGTTAAATAAATGTTGGACATTCAAACTTTTTTTCTATTTCTCACCGTTTAAGAATTATTTTGGATAAACGAAATACAGGTCGAACTTCAAAGTCAAATCGTACCCCCTAAAGTTGAAGTTGAAGTAGCAACAGAGAGTGCTCCTGGGTAGCCCTCCATGGGCTCTACAAAAGCTGATAAAGTTTCATTGAAACCTGCAATTTGAAGTTCGCAAGGTTCCCTGTTTTGTGATCTGATATACGAGTACTAATAAAATTTATAACGTCATTAGTAGAGACCGGATTATATGCAAAGAAAAACTGGAATATATGCGCATATATATGCATAGATTTTTGAGAAAATATGCATAAATCTGGGGCATATATGCAAAAAAATGCGACAATATGCAAAATTTTTGCATAAAATAAATAAGAGCAGAAATTTAAACATTAACTTTATTGCACAAAATTTTTTCACAACATATTTCTAAAACAATTTATAATTAAATGTTTTTCAAAATTATGTAAAAGAAAATTTTGTCTTCTATCAGAATACATATGTTTCGAAATAGAAGAGCTTTTTTCAACATCCACAGATGTAATTGGTGCATTTTTTAAATTTGCAATACATTCTAAACTAAAATTAAAGTCGAAATCGTTTACTGTTTCACCTTCCAAAATTTTCTTAACTTTCTTCAATTTCAAATATCCCGCATTTTTATTTATCACTTTTTTAAAGTTATCGTATATAGAATTACCTATTGTACCCTTAACCTTCTTACATAGCATATTAAATTCGCCTACTATTTCGACTGATTCCGAGAGCGACATCTCTTGCGTTTCTAGTTTACGAATGGAACTTGAAACAAAGCTATAATTTGACTTAATATACAAAAGGTTTTGTAGCAATTCTGTTGATGTTACTATCTTTTTACAGTTTTCTAGAGCAATGCAGTCAGCAGTGATTTCAAGAATTACATTTTTTATTGCTTCAAAATTATTGGCGAAAAAAATTGCAGCCTCTAACCATGTACACCATCTCGTAATAATCGGTTCAAGAGGCAACTTAACACCGGGAAGTCGCTCCTTATAAAATTGGATTCGTGAAGGTGCTTTTAAAAATATTTTTTTGATATTGCTAATTAAATCATTAATCAAAGGGAATTGATTCCTAATGTCTTCGGCTACACGATTGAACCCATGAGCTAAACAAGTGATATGAATAATGTTATTATAATTTTTTTTTAAATTTTGTGCGGCTTTTATCATGTATGGTGCAGCGTCGGACAACATTAGTAAAATTTTTTCACAAAGTATAAAAGAAATTTCATAAACCTTCCTGAACGAATTGGGCAATTGTCACATTATTTGTTTTTTGAAGTTTTTTACAATAAATTAAATATGATTTACCTACAATATCTTCATGAAGAATTCTTATTAACAAATCGGCAATATAACGGTCACACTTATCCGTACTTTCATCCACCATGATATAAATAAAATTATTCCCTACCAATTGTTGAATTTCTGCTATTGTTTGCTGGTAACAAGATGTGACAAATTTTTTCGTAAGGTACTTTCTTTAGGTATATTATGTTTGCAATATTTTTGCAGAAATGATTTCAAATTAACATTGTTTAATCTTGCTAATGGTATGTTAGACGAAATTAATGCGTTACAGAGATCCGTATTATATTCTTCTTGTTCTGAGTTTTGTGAAGTTGATGCTATACATTGACGTGTAGATTGCTGCACACATGCGGATCGCTTTAGTTTTTCACATTTTCCAATATGTGATGGAGTTTTAGTGTGTTGATCAATCAGTTATTTTCTCTCAGAAGACACCCACAACAACAATTGTCATTTTATATCAAAAGTTAAAGAATTTAAAAACAATTGTAAAGCTTTTAGTAAAATCAAACTCACCAGTATACTGCAGGCTCGACAAAATATTTTGTAGCCATCCTTTACCAGTTTAGGATATGGCTTAATTCATAAAGTAATTTTGTTCGCTATTCTCATTGTATGTACACACAGTATTTAAAAACGTAACACAATTACATGCTGTTTCGCTCAAAGATATTCAATGAATGAATAGTTTATTTGGGAATTAATAATAATAAAACGTATTTACCACATCCCTTCTGCTAGGCGAAATTAAACACGTGCAGTTCTTGGAAAAAAGTATTAGAGAAACCAATGTAAAAGATTTATCGTTCTGAGAATTGTCGGTTGTCGATCTACATTAGGAATTACTAGGAATTTTTACTAATAGAAAGGATAGGAAAAAGCTTAAATATGCAATAAATGCAACTTTTGTCAAAATATGCATAGAAATGCCTAAATATGCAATATATGCATTTACTAATTAGCAGCTAATTAAGTTCAATTAGTGTAATACGTCTACATATAGACCATAATTAAAGATATGCAAAAAATAAAATGTATGCACTTTGCATATAATCCGGTCTCTAGTCATTAGTAATGCGTTATTGTTTTTTGTCTTCTTACAAACTACTTTATTTGACGATACTAAATCTTAAATGATTGCTACAAAACAAAAAATTCACAGCATTAACTAAAATATTCCTATATTGCAACAATCTGAGCTACATATCGTCACCTACAATCGAAATCACTTTCAATTTAAGAAAAACCAGCAGGAGTTTCGGCCATTTTAGTAGGCCGCACTCTCAATTTCTTCGGCTGTTCGGCTTCGTCTACCACGCATTCTCCTCTGGGCCGTATTTTTTTCCTTTTTGCTTCTTTATATGCATGAGCCGGCTCGTCGACGGTTCTCTGGAGGTCGCAGCGATTGCTCACGTGTGAACGCGGCTTTGGCCGTCAACCTGGTCAGGTAGTACCCGTTTTCTTCTCGCGGAACTGGTTCTCGGCTCGTAGTTATGTTATGGTCGTTAGTTTGTAATCGTTAGAAGTCGAGGTGAACGAACGCGCCGGTCGCCGGAAAGATGTGAGTATTGTAAGCATGTTTGCCATTTGATTCTCATCTAACAGCAATGTTTGCGTTTATGAAAAAAGTTATATCGGTCGCGTTTGCCATCTGGCGGCTTAATCTTTAAACTAACAGCAGTACTTAATGAAGAATATAGCAAATCTAATTGCGTTTACAATTTAGCAGTAATATTAACTTCCTTTTGCGTAGAAGGTTTTTATTCTTTATTATCTTTAAAGATGCGTCACAAATATAAAATCGAAGATATACAGGGCATTCCACGTAACTGGTTCATTAAAAGTTTATCATGTTCTATTACTTACTTATTTTTGAGATTTTAGCACCAGTATCTGTTCGATTGGAACTACAAATGTAAAATACCTTAACCAAAATATCACTTCCGGTTGACCGGAAGTGGATGTCAACTTTGTTATTTTAAATAGAATTAAAAATAGATTTTAGAAGGTTTGCCCATAGCTTGTCGAGTAGATACAATTCTAAATTAAGAAATATTTAAGTAAGGAGAGCAGCGGGGTAACGATAACAAATAATTGTTGTTAATGTACTATATTATTATTATTACAATTATTTTTATTATTAATCCTCCAAATTTATTACCATTGTTTTCTATGTAAAAGCGATCTTTTTTTGATGAATAATGAATAAACTTATTATTAAAAAAATGCGGGGGTATGGGGTACCCCGTCCCCCGTTATTAGCTTTTTATGAAGATATCTACCTTGAGACCATGTATTATGCTGGAAATTATGTTAAGGATAAAAACTTATTTCTGTTATAGTTCATTTGATTTATATCAACAGACAAGTTTATTAATTTTGAAGCTTTATTATTATTTTTCTATTTTTACAATTATTAATTTTCTAAACTTGTTATACATCATCGTATTCTATGTAAAATCGGCCTTCTTTTGATGAATAAGAAAAAGAAAAATTGTAAAAAAAATGGGGGTACGGGGTACCCCGTCTCCCGATATTAACTTTTTGCGAATACGGACGACGCCACCCTTAGGGCCATGCAATATGCTGCAAATTATGTTAAGAAGAAAATTTAATATCTGTTATAATTTAGGAAATATTTGCAAAAATTGAAAAATCGTCCAAACTTTGGAGGGGGCCGTACCCGAAAATCGTGCGGATACGCCGATAAAAAAAATACATGTCTCTTATTTTAAGGTACTCTTTCGATCTGTTAAGTTTCATCGAAATTGGAGGGGGACACCCGCCGGTGTTCCCTTGTAAGTAGCAACCTGGTTTGACAAAAAAAAGATAAACAAAAACCCTTTGACGTGCCATTTTTAACTTCATAAAAATAAATTTGAATCAGATTTCTTAATTTTTCGAATTAGTTATTGTTAAATATCTTTTTATTGACAAGGAATAAAAACTTGGAAATTTGGTACGCATGTGTAATTTGATATAACCTTTAAGAATAGTTATAAAAAATTAGGGCTACCATTTAAAAAAATTGTCGATGACGTCATATCTCAAATTTGGGACACGCTGTATAAAATTTTCTCAGATGAAAAAGTGGGCAATTTAAAATACTAATCGACGTGTCCGAGAATATTTCCGGAAAAAATACTATCTTCGCTTTACTGAATTTATTCCAGATTACAGACTCACACTGTATATATAAATACTATGAAATAGCGATTTTCGCCTTTTTCCATTACATGTTGTCGACTAAATTTTCACACGAGACGACGGACTTCCTTTGCTTGTGTGTGCGTGGCAGAAATTGCCTATGGTAGTCGCTCTCGATTTCAAGTACGGAAGCTGTTGAGTTACCCTTTTCATAACATCTGTCGCTTTTGACACCACTTCGCTGGAACGAAATTATCGCCTATCACATTATTTTAGTCTGTTTGTACTGATTCCAATTGTGTTTGTCTTCGACGAGGCGTCTAATCTCCGCCCTTGCCGAGGAAATTTCGACGCGTTTGGCTCAGCAGCGCCGGCATCGATGCAATACAAATATTTGCCAGATAAATGTTTCTTTATGAATCCCATTCGAATGCAAATATGACTTTCATATTGTGTTCTGTGATATCCAAGCATGCAGGGTGTTTACGATCTTTTTTATATGTTTTATGGGGCGACAGTGAATTTAAAAAAGGAGTTAATGAGCCTTACTAAAGGCGTCACATAAGCTAGGTTGATAATTATTTGATGTTTTGTCTTAAATGAGTGATTGTTTTAAACTGTACGTTGTACACAACAATGTAATTTTACTGTAAGAAACGTTGGCAAACTTTGAACCTGCAGGAGTGAATTTGCTTTGTAATGTAAAATTGTATCTGTAGTTGTAGCATTTAAACAAGGCTGCATATTTGATAGTTTGACGTAAAATAAGATATCTTATGTTCATGCATTCATTGGAATTGAAGTAATTTTACATATCACTGCAATTCAGGTAATGAATTTTTTATTTGGCAAAAATCATCGACGCTGATTATTTTGTAAATTTATAATTTGTGGTATATATACCTAATATATTTCTGTATGCACTGAGAAAAATGGTTGGTTTAATCCAACATAAAATTTTGTGTTACAATTTTTATGTTAGCCCAAAACAAAATAGTGTTAAAGAAATCCGATATTGTGTTTATCTAAAACATATAAGGTCAATCGGGGTAATTGGAGACACTTATTTCAGTATGATATATTTGCCCTTATTACAAAACTATTATGTAATTAAATAATTTCAAATATTAAACAAACTTGGTACAATTAATGTAGGTAACACTGCTTTGGTAAAATTTAAATTAAAGAATGCGTTTAACTGTTATATTGTTTTCTTCTTCTAACTGGAACCTGTTCAATTGCTCCATATGAAGGGTTTGTAATGTAATGTATGTAAATAGAAGGGTGATGTTACACTGCGACCTAAAAGATCTGTTGTTAAAAGTCCCCTATTCTTGCTGCTTTATAGCTGGCCTTCCAATCTTATTCCTTTTAGAAAGTGTAGGATGTCAGAGGGCCCCAGTCTAGGTAAGTCTCCCTCTTCGATTTCACATGCTCCCAGGTGCAATGCCCTCGAGTTGCACAGTGCTACGCAATTTGAGAGAAGGTGGATGGGTGTTTCATCCTGTTCCCCACAAAATCTACATTCAGATTCCCTTTACAGTCCAAGCTTACTCAGGCGTTCTTTCAGTCCACAGTGGCCAGAAAGTATTCATGTTAATATGCGAAGTTGTTCTTACTCAGGTTGATGCGTTCTGTAAACATCTTCTGGTTATAAGTTCCCAGAAGAATTTTACTTTGCCTTATTCCTTGGAGATTTTCCCAGTAACTGGATTTTCTCTGCTCCATCTTTATTTTTAGTTTCTTCAGTATTGTACTGCTACTTAACCCGCAAAAGGGTTTAGGCCCTACGAAAGATATTCCAGCCCCTTTTTTGCGAGATTATCTGTTATTTCCTTTCCTTCCACTCCTGTGTGATCCGAAACCCACAGGAAGGCTACTTTATTCCTTTTGCCGGGCTCATTTAATTTCCCTAGGCATTCCCAGACCATCTTGGAACTGATTTCATATGAGCTCAGCGCCTTGATGGCTGCTTGACTATCAGACATGATGATAATCGCCTGCTTTCGATAATTTCTATCCATATTGAACTGAACACATCTTTCAAGAGTGTGTATTTCCGCTTGAAATATACTTGGATATTTTCCCAAGCTTTCGAAATATATGGTTCTAGGCCCATATATTTCTATTCCAGTTCCCTCTGCCGTTTTAGAGCCATCAGTATACCATTTGATGGCATTTCTATTCGAGTTCAAGATGGTATTATGATCCCACTCGCTCCTGTTACTAAATTTTATGATTAATTCCTTCACAAAGCTGAAATATGAAGGGTAAATGGAGGCAAAAGCATTTTCATATATAGAAAGTCGTTTAATGTTTAATAGGGAACAAACGTTGAAGTATGTTTTACAATAAGTGAGGATAAAAATAATGTTAGAAGTAAGAAAGTAACACTTTATTCTTAATAAATGAAGGTCGTTGAAACTTAAGTTTCTCTCTTTCAAAACTTTTTCCATTTTATGTCTATTATTTCAATAGAAGGTTCAATTTCTAGTTTGAAATCGCCCTTTAATTGCATGAAAGTTACAAAACAGTCTATAGATACACTTTTTCGCATACGGGCCACCTTTTTTTACGGGCAATTTTCTGGAATGATTTTTAGTATAGGACCAACAGACTATGTTTTAAAACCACTGCTTTGGTAAATTCTTTCTTATTTTATTTATTGTGTAGCAAATGTTTAAGAAACATGGAGTACCTACTTTTTTCTCTGAATTACCTAAATTAATTCTTTGACACATTCAATCTTAAAACCTGTGCAAGGTTGAAAAAAAAAACTAAAATAATTTAATCTTTCTCTCTACGAAAAGAACAGACTAAACGATAAAATCAAGACATTCGTTGCGTATCAGCAGAACAGATCCGATTGGGGCATTTTACTTGAGCGCCTAAGTAATTAAAAAGCAGTTAACGCTGTCAGGGGAAACTTTACAATTTCTTAATTAATTCAACTCGTCCTAGTAAATATTTAAAACATCTCCCGCTCAGTCATTTATCGCGCCAATTTGGCAAACTGAGACTGGGGAGGTTAGAGCGGTTCGCCAACCGGTTGCTCCGTGGGAGTTGATAAAAACCCCAATTCGAGGACGTGCACCAAATTCGGCCGGAGAAAGTAGACGGCGTGCTGAAATTGTTTGCCTTTATTAAGGCATCCACCCTCGCATTGTGCCACGCGTTTCACGTATAATGGGAACAACTGTACGATTTTCTCACGAATGTTCTATTGTTAATGGAGAATTTTAATTTTGACTTATTGGGAATTTATAATTAAGAGTTCTATTATATTTACAATGTATGTACTAGGAATAATTGGAGGTAACGAAGCGATCCTTTCGCGCAACCAAATTGGCACCGCTGGTAATTTTATAAATAGGCCCCATTCCTCCTTCCCTCAATAACAAGCTGAAAGTTATAAAATATTTAATTACTCACACTTACAGAAATGTTACTTGCAAAATATTTTTCCAGTAAAGGAAACAATTATAATTAATTCATAAATGTCGATCACTGGTGCTTTTTCATTTTCGACTGATGGTCCACTAAATCTTTTTTACGCAATTGTGCTGCTTAAATAGTTTTCATTAATTTTAACTTAGAAAAGGATCTTTTTGCAGTTGCCACTGCACTATTGAAAATATTATCGGTGTTGGCGTTAATTTTGCGCTAGTCAAACATTTTAGTGTTGATTTTTACAAACTTTGCCAGACGAATTGACTACGTGTGTTTAATAGAACAGAAATCACTAGAATTTCGTGTGAATTCTTTGTTCAGATATGAAGATTTACTATTTTTCTAGACATTCAGAAGCATCAACCAATCAAAATTTTTCCCTCGGATAGAAATATATATAAATATATATTGCATTATACGCACCACGTGCATTGCACGTGTATCTGTTTTCGAGTTTGTTTCTGCGTATTAACAAATCCAAACAATTCAAACACACCACCAAACGTGTACTGACCTGCAAAGTATAACCTTGTGTTATTAAACGTTCATTCCAGTGTGCATAAAAACTTTCAACATCTTAAAGATGTATTGGGAACATCTATTTACGTAATTAGTTCAGATTTGAGTCAAATAGCATAAACATTCACTTAATTTTATAATGGTTCCCAAAAATCATTTTAAAATTGGCACGTTTAGTTGAAACCAAAACTTTTGAATGAGTAGTTCTTCATATTTATAATTGAGAAAACGTTTTAAAGAGAGAATATTATAGCACTAAGAAATAAGATTGCATATTAAAAAGACGTCGTGTTTAAAAAACGGTGTTAAATCACCCAATAGACCGCATTCATTTAGTTAAACAGCTAGTAAATTTGTCTAGTCTAGATCAAATAAAATGTGACTAGAAGTATTTTATAATTCCACGTGTCAGTTGGACAAAATAACCTCTTAGCAATAGACAATACTTGACTATCTTTGCTCGTCAAATTTATAATAATAATAATAATAATTACGTGTCAAAAAAGTGTTAAAATTTTCAACAGTGTGTCAAAGAAAGAGTCAGAAATAACAAAAGTACTTCAGCTGTTTCGGGAAAGGTGGAACTTCAATTTTGCAAAATTACACACGGTTGGCGATTGGAAATTTGGTCTGAATACAGGCACTGGAAAACAGAAGCTGAGAAAGAATGCAGACGTAATATCCTGGAAATATTGGTTGGCCAAATTGCAGATTTTTGAAGTTTGCGGTCTACTGCATGTTTTCAGAAATGTAGTTTCAATTTTTTTACAATACTTTTCATAAATTTAGATCTATTTTTTATTTGATTCAATATAATGCCTAAATGAAAAGATTAATGGATATAGCACTTCGCCTAGGAATTATTTTATTTCGCTAGGTGTATGAACTACTTTTGAATTGCACATTTTAGAAGATCAAGCCAAAATAACAGCCCAGCGTCCTTAAAATAATGGAGATCCTATTTTTTTTACCTCAATTAAGTTTAAGAAGGACTGTAAATGGTTTGGCTGTATTGGATAAAAAATTATAACAAACTCGTCAATGCTGTTGACCTATTCAAAAGAATTATCAAGTCATCGCTATGTTGCAGACAAAATGTTATATTAATTTCAAGAATACCAGTAGTAACACAAGAGTTTGTGTCTTATTATTATTTAGTATAATTGTACTTTAGGTACACTTTTACTTTTCCTTTGATCGTTTGTCCATCAAATTTTTTAATTATTGTTCATTCATTCATTCATTCAAGTTAGGGTGGGCACTTGAGCAAGGTGCTCATTGTACCATCCCTATTGATTCTCTTATTTCCATTCGAGCAGCTTAGTGTTCCCTATAAAGCCCAGTATCTTGTCCAGTGGAAACTTGAGGACCTTCGAGGGCTCCAATGGATCTCTCCCGAAGTACTTCTGCCTAAGTACCTTCAGTTCCTCACATGTGCAGATTACATGTAAACTCGTTTCCTCCTGTAGTTCGCATCTTCTACACCACGGTTCGCTTACTCGGCCCTTCAGGGGACAGTGTCCAGTTACCAACCCAGTAATGGTCTTAACTTCTTTCTTACTACTACTTCTTGCGGAATCCTTAGTGATCCCACATACGGGCTCTTTACCGTACAGCAAATAATCAAGCTCACTTTGCTTATTATAAATCGACTAAAAATTAAGTAAACAGAGCTATAAAGCATGAAAAATATGTTTACTTTAATTACAGGTGCCTAGCAAATGGATCATCCAAAGCTATGGAGCGATTTACGTAAAATGAATTGAGGAAGATCTCATAGTGGCTCTACTCTGAGTTTCTCACTGAGATCAATGCAATGAATATATATTTTGCAGGTTTTGTGGTGTTTTCCGTTCTGCCGACAAAGAATGTCGTGCCTCATGGTGAGGGCACCCAAGATTTGCTTTTGTGAAGTTGACTCGTTTGGATATTCTGTAATCTCTTAATAAATTAAAGATGAACACGTGTAGAACTGATTATATGCCCTAACAAGCTGTTATTGACGGATTATGTTGTCCACATCTTCCGTGCATGCATAGATACATCATTTTTCCCGTCTCAATAGAAATCTTCCCTTCTAAAACTTATACCTAAAACGTCGAGCGTGAAAGAATATTAGGATATAAGGCATATCAATATATTACCTACTTTATTTAAGATCTTTCTGCGCTGGTCTAGAACAACAACTGCGTACCTTTGTTAATAAAACGAACATACTGCCATTATATCAATCTAGATTTAGACTTGCTTACAATTGCATCAGCGCTTTGACTCACGTTACGGATGATGTCCTTCGCGCCGCTGATAGAGGTGATATAACTGTATTATGATGTGATACATTGCGATCTGTAGGGCTGGCTGCTTCTTCTCGCTCTCTGATGAGACAATTTTTTTCGACAGGATGAGGATCTCTCATGGTGTCCCTCAGGGAGCCACTCTTAGTCCTCTGTTATTTAGTATTTACACCAGCTCCTTACCTTCTATCATTAAACATTGCAATTACCATTTACACGCTGGCGATTTCCAGTTGTATTTTTCATTTAAACCTACGGAATATCTAGAAGCGAAATGTTTGATTAACGAGGATCTTACTCGAACATCGTCATACTGTGATCGTCATCAATTGCACATAAACACTCTAAAAACTCAAATGATCTTATTTGGACCTAAGAATTCTCGTATGTCGATACAACATCTAATTGACATTAATGTAAATACAAACAAAATCAATCAAATTGAGTCTGTTAAGGATGTTGGTACGTTCTTAGACCTGCAACTTCGTTTTCGTCAAAACACCGATTGTTGTCTTGAAATCTATTTTTGTCCATGGAAGTTGTTTGATTCCCGCATCAGATTCATACTATTTGAGAATCTTGTGTTGTTTTATTTCAACTATGGTGACTCCATTTATTCTTCTTGTATAATAAAGGAGGATAGTCAAAGGATACAGCGAGTGCAGAATAGCTGTGTCCGGTTCATTTATAGTATGCGTGGGCGAAGAGGAGTTTCACGGAAGTTGAAGGACACGAACACGTTAAATATATATATCATAATAGAATCGTTCGTAGTGCTGTATTCTTCTCTAATATAATTAAATTTAGGCAACCACCGTACCTGTATAATAAAGTCAAATTCAGACATCAAACACTCTCGAGGAACTTACAAGGAAAGGTACAAATATTTGCTAACTATACGCAAATATAAACGGAAAATTTTTAATTAGAGTTTTACCGACGACATTGCCGTTGTCAGCTGGCATAACTTTCTTGAATTTACAACAGCTGAAAGCCTTAAAAGTATTAGGGAGCTTGTTATAAATTTTTATCCCAACACATCCAAACTAGCTGCACAGTTTAAAAATGAAACTATGTTGAATTATGTGAATTTTGGGATCTCTAATATTGTAAGAATGCCCGCTATTATTTTGACTTATTATTTTCTCTTTATTTTTATGAACATAACAACAAGCTTCCAAATTGTATAATTCAAAAATAGTCAATACATATATTTAACGAAATGAAATAACTCCTACATGAGGTATATTGATTGATACTGCACATACATCTAATGACAGCTTTTTGTTTAAGAAAAACTGCGTTAAGAATTGCACTCGAGCCCCATAGCGGAATACCGTAGAGAAGCAGTGACTGAAACTTTGCATAATAAACAATTCTCAATGTTTCAAAACTACCAGCAGCTTTTAGTTGTGGCAGCTTAAAAATGACAATGTTTAACTTGGATATTAAGTAGTTGCATTGTTCATCCTACCTAAGCGTAGAAGTAAAGGCTACTCCCAATGACTTTGCAGTTCTAGTGCAAGATATATTATTATTTAAATATATACGAGGATACGAATCGAATCTTTTTTGTAAGGTGTGAAAAAAAATACATTTAGTATTGTCTAAACTCAAGGACAGACCATTTGCACAGCACCAATCGTTAATTTTACCTATCATGATTTCAGCAGCACGAGCAGTATCCTTTTCATTAATAGCATTGATTAAAGTTGTATCATCCGCATGACAGACAACATTATAATCGCACAAAAGATTGATAACATCATCCAGAAATAGGGAGAATAAACTTGGCCCTAAAACGGATCCTTGGGGTACCCCAATGCAGTTGGGCATAAGTGAAGTTCTGACGGTTTGTTTAGTATTAACATTTTTAATGGTTGTTTCTACAAATTGCATTCTATTGCACAGAAAAGATTTTAACCAATCACTAACTTTACCCCGTAATCCCATATTATTCAATTTGTTAATTAATAAATACTTTAGATTAAAAACATTATTGAGTTGTATTCACAGTCAAAATATTTTGCTTCTTTGTTTATCTCAACTGTAATTGAAATGATTACGATACAATATTTTCCATAATTTTTGAGAATATAATTTGAAATATGTGTATGCTTGTTGCTGCTTTCCTTGGCTTTTGTTGTCTGCCATTTTGTTTGATTCGTAGCACCTTTTCTTTCTCTGCTATTGCTCCCTTTGGGCGCAGTGGATTTAGCATTAATCGGACTTTCGATTCGTGTTCTTGTGTGTTCTTCTTTGGAAAGGATTTACTGCAACAAATATCGAATACAATTTAGTTAAATAGTGACATCAGATTGGGCTATTGGGAAACGGTTGTTGCATTATCTAGTGGATTTTTTTGAGTCAACAATATGCTAGATTTATTTATTGTTCGTTGTTTGCCTGTTCTCCTCATTTTAAACGATAAGTTTCCTCTCATTTTTTTGAATTTCACCTCTATCCATCCCATCATTGAATTATCTCTTTAGTGGTTGTGACATTTCCGACAGTTTTTTTCTTATGACCTCATTACGTAGATTCATTACAGCTAAACTATATGTTAATTTGTATAATCTTTTGTTCTACTCCACGAATTTTCGCTGTCTGGATTTTTCAAACACCAACTTTGCTTTAACAAAACATGGAGAACATTTACCAACATTAACTGGCAAATTCCCAGTAAGCCACGGATTATTTTTTTTATAATTCATTTGCCTTCAATATTTGAATAACATCTCTCTTTTTGATCTAGCCTCATTATATTTGTACATAGAGGCGTACGTGTATTCATTACACTCGCCTTTGTACATGAAAACTTCACCCAGTGTCGGCTTCTAACAAGCCGACATTAAAGTTTCCCTACTACTAAATTAATTAAATCGAAAACTTTATTTTTACGCGGTCCTTCCCTCGTTAAGCATAGCTCGCTGTGAATTATTCGCCGCTATATCGCGGCCCCAACCTGTTGCGAACTACATTTTAATTAATTTAGTGGAAGTTGACCTGAAAAGTACAGGCAATTGACTATTGAATTTGACGATGCACTAAAAAAGATACGAAAAAAAGTATGTTGTTCCAAATCCACTGTCGTAATTTAACTAGAAAGTAAATTTGTCGAAAGTGGTGCCATCTATAACAGAAAATGTTAATTACGTGCGCAGCGTATCAAGCGAATCTGTCAAAATTCAGCAATAATGAATCATTATAAAATGTTATATACTTTATAGCATTCTTCGAGTTGTTCATAAAATATGTCTATTTGATTCCTTGTGCTCACTGATGCTGCTGGAGCGTACACTTGCATAGTGTTTAAGTCTTGGGGTTTTGAATTAATATTCAACATTTGACGTTTTCGGTTGAAGTAATGAGGGTACCAATCCAAGCAAGCATATTCCAACCGAGTTCTCGCCAAAGCAAAATAAAGACATTTGAGTACCTCAGTATTTGAAAAGAACTTAGTATGTCGAATTATAAATCCTAATGATTTGCTTGCCTGTGTGCAGATGACTTGAATGTGATCGTTAAATAACAGCTTATGGTCAAAAGGTTATCCTAAATCTTTAACAAGATTAGTACGTGTTAAATTAATAGAATCGATAGCGTTACTATAATCAATTGCATTGAGCTTGTGTGTGTATAGGTTATAATTTTACACTTGTTTATGTTTATTGGAAGACTGTTCCACTGATCCAGGTCAGACTGAAGTTCTTCGTATTCAGCAGTATCAGTTATACAACGATATAATTTCAAATCATCCGCGAATAGAAGCTTGCGTGACTATATTGATGTTCGTAAGATCGCCAATGAAAATTAGAAATAGTAAAGGATCTAGGTTGGAGCCCTGTGGTACATCTGTAGTAGCAATAAAGTGCTCCGAAGTATAGCCAATGAAGAATAGAATCACAATCACGGTGCAATAATATTATATGTATAATAATCTATGAGTGGGGCCACAGGAGTAAAAATGGAGTTTCTGTGAGAGTTACGGTTTTTTCCCTTTCGCCTACCTCGCATTTGTTCGTGTCGAGCTCATCTTCTCCTCAGTTAGCTCTTTTCGACAGGCTTTTGTAACCCCATTCCCTTCTTCTACCTTCAGAGATGCTCCTACGTCTTGTAATTTCACAACGTGAACATTATCGTTTAATTTTTGGTTCCTGAATTGTATATCTTTCTCCTGTTAGGACACCTCGCTAGAATTTGTAATCTTTTATTCTCATTTACTTACAGATAGATTCTTATACTTAAAACGGTCTCAGATTTTCGTTTAAATTCCTTTAATTTCTGTGTTAAGGTAGTTTGCTGTTGACGTTTCTTCTTGAAGGTTAGATCCGGTTGTTTTGGACAGTGTAATAATTTTTCATGTCGGTATTATCGGTTCCACACATCCATTCGTTTGATTGGTCATTTAGATCCGTTTATCTGTGTTTACACCTTTCCGACGTTAAAGGGCATTCTCGTTTTAATTGGCTGTCTTCTGATTGGTTGCGTGACATTCTTCCGTATCCTGTTTCTTCTTGGTTGTTGATAGATGCACTCTCACGAGTAAATCTTCCTATCTGTGGGAATTTTGGATATTTTCACACATCTGTGGATTTTATTGGAAGTTTTCTTGAAATAATCATTGGCCGTATCTTCGCTTGTGTTTGAAGTGGAAATTTCGTGATTATTACGGCGGATGTGCCTGATATTTTGGGATATAATTGGAGAACCACCGTCTCCAACGCCATTTCTGTATCTTGCTTCTTCTCTCCGTTGAAAAACCTCGTTAATTAACGGTAAGCAAATTTTGTCACTTCTATTTATTTCACTAATTATAGGGTATTTGTTGTTTTTAGAGGTTTCTTTGATCCCCCTTTATTCTTAACCTTGGAATCTTCCCATCGTTTTGTGTGAGGTTTAGAAGTGCCCACGTGCGGCTGACTTCTGCGACTTCTTAAGTTTTTCGGAGAATCTACCTCCTTTGGAATTACACGGACCACCTGTTTCGGTTGCTGCGAGTCAGTCCTAGAGGCCACGGCTTGTCATATACAGGGTGATTCATTCACCATCGATATAGTTAATTCAAATATTTAGTTTTATTTTTGCTTTTATTTGTAACTGTAACGTTTTTTTTTTTTTGAATTTCAATTAACCTATATTGTAAGTATTTTTTGTAAATTTTATGTGAGCTGATTGCATTGGCCAAAGCGTTCGGTGTTCGCGTCCTACTCGCCGACACCGCTTAGTAATACTGAGTATCGCTTATTTACTTTTTGGATTATATGTCAAATCCAATAGCATTTTACTTTTGAATTTTATGTTAAATCTAATGCTACTATTTTCTTTTTGAATTATATGTCAAAAACAATAATATTTTCCTTCCTGAATTATATGTTAAATTTAATAATAAATTTTAATTGTTTTATCAGTAAACCCATTCTTTATTTTTTTTTGTATGAGTTTTTTTTTTTGCAAACCACTTTACCCCTCGATTTTCATTTATCACCGTGGATTCCTGCTTATCTTGGGGGCATGACAGGGGAAGTAAACCTAAGCAGGTGGCGCCGAAATTTTTAGCCGCACACACCAATTTTTTTCAGCTCAATCAGCGATAAGCTGAAATGGCCGTCCACTCGTGTGTTTACTTTGTTCAGACTGTGACAAATTTTCTTATGCAATAAACGCAATCCCAGTTTTTTTTCTGGCTACGCCCATGCCTGTTAACGTAATTAAACTTAATAGTTTTTACTTTATTCATAGAACTTGATTTGAACACAAAGCAACTTTGCGCATCATAACCCAATTATCTCCATGCATCCTCTTATTTCCATTCCTATCTCCTTAAACGGTATTTCGCACGGGCCGTCGGCCTCGTTAACCTTTATACTCCAGTTATCTGAAGCAGTTCGAGAATACGCACGTAAAAACGTAATCGCTGCTCTTTTCACATCTCGCACCGGAGGAAGAAGACTAGTGTAAAGCAGGCGCAACCTCTGACTGCCTAATTCCGAATTTCGCAGCGTCGAAGTCCGTGTGGAATAACGACCGTCGATAGCGAACTCGTCCTGTCCCATAAAAGTCGAAGTTTTGGATGCGCCGAAGCGGAACGGAAGCAGACGAAACGACGTCAGATAGCCGGGCTTCCGGTACTTGAGGAGTCCTCCTGCCTCTCGCTTTCTTCTGCCGCGCGCACCCTGCCCTACCTCTGCCCGCGCCGTCCAGAAGAGGAGCCATCATGCCGACCGGAACTGAAACGGCGTATACTTCCTGAGAGCTTACTTGTTGCTGCTCGCTGCGTGCTCGTTTTCTTTCTGACGCTGTACACGTAGCGGCACTGTTGCATGAACGCCAGTCGGTTCACTGGCCTTCGATTCTGATACGTGCAGAGTTGGGTACGCGTGCGTTTAATCGGAAATGCCTCTTTTTTTGGTTCGATTTTTCTACCATCATCGGAGCGAATCTTCCTCCTATTTCGAATTTTTTTATTTTCATAGCGTTCGGTTTTTTTTTATCATTTCCACGAAACAAGAGTTATCGATTTCGGGACGATAAATTCTTTATTTGCAGAACTGAGAGAGTTTTAAAGTTGCAATTGGGTTGTGTATGAAATACAGTCGCGAGCAAATGTTATAGGCACCTTTAACAAAACTAATGGGTTTCATGTTTCTTGCATTTTTTTTGTGACAGTTATTTCAACGTTTATATAATCGTCTTTATGGTTACAATAGTCTTTATAGATACCTTTTGTAAATGTATTATTTTTTTTTAGATATTTTCAAGTCTTCGAGATGTGACTTTCCCCCTCCCATCTAAAAAGTATTATAGCTGTGCTAAAAACACTCTAATATGCAAGCAAATTAATAAGATCCCTTAAAATACTACATATTTATAATGTATTACCTACAAGTTTTTATTTTCTCATTTCTTACTGTGGTATTCGCCCAAAATTTAGGGTGCCTATAACATTTGCTCGCGACTGTAAATATTGTACCATACTACTGGCTTCTTAAAACTTGAGCAATTCTTTCGAAATCTTTGTACAATCTAAAAAATATAAATAATAATAATGATAATATACAATTAGTGTCCAACTGGTTCTCCAATAACAAGACAAAAGAAAGTACATATTTCCAGAAGAAAAGAAAAACATTACATATTTTTCTCAAATACCATTAGATGTAGTTTATATCGTTTTTCATGCTGATTCTGAAACTAAATTTAAATTTGCTTCATCACATCAAGGTTTTGAAAAATTATTTTAAATAACTTTTTCAAAAAATACATTATATTTTACCGAATGTCAAAGTAACTTTTATATAAGAAACATGTTACTAGATATATTGTACTGCGGAGCATTGAGTCGAGATGTCTGAACATGTCCTTGCCTGTTTCCTACGTCACAGCATTCAAACCACCCCATTTGTGCTCTGGAGTCAATGAAATTAAAAATTTGTAGAGTTCTGGCTATGTGGGTGAATAAGGAGCTACGCACGGCTCGTTAGATTCAGTTTAAGTCTGTTTGGGATAGCTGCTATGTATGTGGAGAATACACTACCCAGCCACATAAACGGAATATTACGCCTTTAATAGAAAATTTATATGTTCACTATTTTGGTCTAAAAATTAAATATCAGTACAAGGAATGGGCTCCTCACATTTGCTGCGCATGGTGTGCTGCTACTCTGAGGTACTGGTCAAACGGTAAGAATAGCGCTATGCCATTTGCAAGACCTATGATTTGAAATGAACAAACGAACCATTTATCTGATTGCTATTTTTGCTTCATAAAAACTTTCGGGTTCTCCAATAAAAATAAGAACAAGATTAGACACGCTAGTGTGTATTCTGTTACTCGTCCAGTACCTCATTCAGAAGCCTTGCCAGTACCAAGACTTGTAGGTATTTCGAGTGAAAAATATGCCATTAGAGATGCAGAGAAAGAAATTTCCCAGTTATCGATTGGCGATGATGAATATTTGCCACCGCTAAAGAACAGATCCCACTTAGTAGATCAGTCACAATTAAATGACGTTATTCGAGATTTGAATTTGTCAAAAACTCAAGCCGAAATGCTAGGATCTAGACTTCAAGGATGGAAGCGGTTAGCTCCAGGCACATGTAATTCAGTGTATAGTAATCGCCAGAAAGAACTGTCAAAATGTCGATGATTTGATGCTGACAGTAGGTCATCAACACAACCCAGAAGAATGGCGCCTTTTTATCGATGCTTCGAAATTGAGTTTTAAAAGCTGTCCTTCTTCACATAGGAACCGTTTATCTATTCATCCCGGTTGGCCAAGCAGTCTATATGAAGGAAACTTATGAAAATATGACTCGTCTTCTCGACAAAATTGATTATGAAATGTACAAATGGCATATCAGTGCTGACCTCAAAGTTGTAGCAATTCTACTCGGTTTACAACTGGAGTACACAAAGCACTGCTGTTTTCTTTGTGAGTGGGACAGTAGATCGAGAAATTCCCACTACGTTGTTAAAGATTGACCAGTCAGTGCTCAGTATATTCTTGGACAAAAGATTATACTTCATAAAGTACTAGTGGATCCTGATAAAATATTTCTACGGCCACTGCATATCAAATTAGGTTTAATGAAGAATGGATTCCAATACTTTCAACACAAATATCCCAATATTTCAAATGCAAAACTTAAAGAGGGAATTTTTGTAGGACCCTAAATTAAACGTCTACAACAAGATACACAATTTGAAAAGACTTTAAATGACTTGGAACGTAATTAAAGGATTGATTGAATCGAACAGCAGTTTTTGTGCTACTTTACCTACTATACATCACATAAGTAGATATGCTACAGGAGTTTTGGGCCAAAATCCCATAAGGTTTACATAGGGGGTCTCAATTCACATTTTTTCCCCTCTACTCCTACTTTTATCCTGACTTCATCATGCAATTGGCCGGCTTCGAAGCGCACGAAATTTCAATATGCATGGGGGCCCACGAATGGGAACAGTTGTTCCTAAAACAGTTCCTACAACAGGTTAAGCCGTTCTCGGGGCAACTTAGATCGTTAGAACAGATTAACCTGTTGCAGAAACTGTTTAAGCTGTCCTAGGAGCTGTTTACGCTGTTCCGGGAACTGTTTAATTTGTTTCGGAAACTGTTTAAGCTGTTCCAGAAGCTGTTGAAATTGTTCTAGGAGCTGTTTAAGCTGTTTCTGGAGCTGTTTGAGCTGTTCCGGGAACTGTTTAAGCTGTTTCAGGAACAGGTGTTCCCATTCGTGGCGCGTATTCAAATTTCGTACCCTTCAAAGCCGGCCAATAACATGATGAAGTCAAGATAAAAGTAGGAGTGGAGGGGATAAAATGTGAATTGAGGCCACCTATGTAAACCTTATGGGATTTTGGCCAAGTACTCCTGTAGCATACCTACTCACATACATCAATCCAAAGACGTAATGAATCTTTTATTGATGCTTTATTTTATTTTGATGCCCGCTAAACATAAAGTAGAAACAAAACAGGTCCTAAAGTGGAACCCTGTGGGACACACGCATTAGAATCCTATTAGAATAGTTAAATGCCCTACTCTTGTCTCCCTCATTATCATCAACTGGGGAAGAGAGAGATCTAGAAGACATTCCATTACTGCTGCAAGTGTAATCTTCATTCTTCATATTATTCCTAAGCACCCAAGCCCTTGTATCTTACTAAGTTTATTTACAGCAATTTTGAGAGAGATGCATAATTGATTATGTATGACCACCATGACAATTAGTTAATTTATTTTTTTTTTTCCTCCTACGATAAACCTAATCCTATATATATCCTTTTTGTGTTATATTTGGCGGGTTAGTATTTCTACATATTCGTATATGTTTTTTATCCGTATTCCCCTCTCATTTTTATTTTATATAAATTGTACTTTCGGGGAGAGATAGCTCCTCAGAAATACTTTTCTAATCACTAACTTGCAGTAGCTTCCTTATTTCTTACACGCCTTCATATCATTTGCTAACGGATTTATTAATTACTCTGAAACGTATAATCTTATTTTAGAAATTTAATTATTTATTTATTTATTTGCCCTCTTAAAGTACAAAAATAAAACAACGTACTGACATTACTAGTAGTGTAACAATCTAAATATATCCTTGTAAAAAATATAATGTCTGCAATATCAGCATATATATTTAAAATGAATGAAGATCGTTTGAATCACTCATTGCTTAAACAACTTAAGTCAATTTACTTTACGTTTACATGTAATTGGGTTAAGATGTCTAAGCAATAACCTATTCATTTGTAAATTTGTATACATACACTATGTATTTGTTTTAATGTGCAAGTTTGACTTACTCTCGATCCTTCACGCATAAAACCTCGATGCCCACTTTCACCACTTTATTCTTGTAGATGGTATTATATCAGTTATTAATTATAATAAACTAATATTATAATATTGAATATCGATACATTGTTGACGCAAAATTTAAAACCCTATTAGATTACAAACCGTTCAAGCCTCTATTAGGAACTTGTAGTAATTTAGGTTACTTTCAATGCCAGATTGTACCAAGAATTTACTGTTCTATTTACGGTTAAATTTAATTTAAGACCTGTTCTAAATAATTACAGAGAGAAAAATCATGAAATCCCATTCATCCCTTTATTCGAAACCGTCGTTTAGACGAAGCCAAATTCTAACCACATTTATAAACGTCTACGGTTCGCAACGTTAATGGGGGATCGGAAACTTCGAAAGGCCGGAGCAGATATATCCAACGGTACAAATTGAAACTTCAGTTTTAAAGTCTAACTGCTCCAAGATCTATCGACTTGTTTTCGCGGAAAATTTACGATGTCGATATACATCTAAGTTGTTCTGCGGCATCATTAAAAGAAAATATGTTCCGCTGTGAAATGAAGGAGTGAGTTCACAACCGGATATCTGAAAATACAGTTTAATTTTGATTAATTTCTTGTTAGAAACAGCTTCTGGATTAATTAACTGATTGTTGTGTTGTTTGAGTTTTCGAGTGTCTGTACCTATTTTGATTAATTGGGTTTGGTTTCCAGAATCGACATATATACACTGCCTCCATTTAAAAGGGTACTACTTGGAAATGGTTTGAATATTTTCCAAAACTTTCTAAATATACCGGGTGTCCACACTTAAGTGTGCACTATTGATAACTTTGTTATCTTTGGAGGTACAGAATCGGTCATATAGACAAAGTAGTACTATTTTTATGGCGGTCACAATTGTGAAAACAGAAAAACAATTGAGCGTCGCGTTCTCTAGATATTCATCCAGAATTATTTTTTTCTTAATGGAGAACGCCTTGTATATTATTTTGCAATTTAAAAGAAAATTCCAAACTGAACAAAAAAGTCTTACTACACTATTATAAAAAAATTTCAAATAAAGTAGTTACTGAGAAATCTTTATCTTTGCTTTGTTGGCATGAAGTTGATATACCTATGGAAAATTAAAGCGTCACATTCATTAAACCTTTTAATTTAATAAACAAATAAAAATAAATACAAAAATAGTCAAGAAAATTACTCAAATTAAATGTTCAAAGACACCTCCTTCCATTTCAATACATTTCACTAATCTTCTGTGAACATTACGAGTAGCTCCTAAAATTATAAATAAATGTTTTACCGTCGATGTCGTCAATAATGTTCGACATTCTTTCCTGAAGCTCATCCACTGTTGTATATCTATGTTTGTACACTTGATTTTTTACTGCTCCCCACAAGAAAAAATCTAATGGCGTCATGTCAGGTGAACGCGCGGGCCACTGAATAAGATCATTTGTGCCAATCCATCTATTTCCAAATAATCTTTCTAATAACTCACTTGTGTCACGGTGATTATGTGCGGGCGCTCCATCTTGTTGAAAGTAAATAATCTGTCTGTCTACCACATTTAATTCATCCAGAAAATTTTCTAAAATTTCTGTCAATAATGCCACATATCTTTTTCCTATTAAAGAACCCCGATAGAAAAATGGCCCAACAATTCGGGATCCGATTATACCACACCAAACATTTCAACTAAATCGGTGTTGGGGATTACAAGGATAAACAACAAATGGGTTTTCACGACTCCAGTAATGATTATTTCTTTCATTGAACATCCCGCGATTAGAAAAGTTAGATTCATCACTCCATAAAATGTGTCTAAAGAAATTGTGATTTTCTTCAAAAGCATTGATAAACCATTGAGCAAAAGTTAATCGTCTTTGATAAGCGCCCAAAAGTAGAGTTTGAACAGGCTGATTATTTAAGGAATATATTTATATTTTTCAGAATCTTATGGATCGTGCTACGAGAAATACCGATTCTCTGGACAAATCCCTTACAGAATTATTTGGATGTACCTGAAAATATGCCAACACATTTATTTCTATCTCTTGTGATAATATAAAATCATTTTTTTCCTCTTCTTTATAAAAATTGTTTCGTTGCTTCTTAATCTTCGATAAAGTTTTAAAAAATAGCGACAGTCTGGTACATCACGGTCAGGAAATTGCTGAGTGTAACGTTCTAGCGCTCTATCTGAATTTTTGTTAAACAGCAAGTACAACTCCAACATATCACACTTTTCCAAATGAGTAAATGCCATTGTTACGGTTGGAAAAATTGTAGAAACAGTACTTTTTCCGCACAGTAACTTTAACAACAACAAATGTAAATAATTTGACAGCTACTAAACAATGTGACGCTTTAATTTTGCATGGGGTATATCGATTTCATACAAACAAAACAAAGATAAAGATTTCTCAATAACTACTTTATTTGACATTTTCTTATAATAGTGTACTGAGACTTTTTTGTTCAGTTTGGAATTTTCTTTTAAATTGCAAAAAAAAAATATACAGGGCGTTTCATTAAAAAAAAAATATTTTGGACGAATATCTAGAGAACGCGACGCTCAATTGTTTTTCTGGTTTCACAGTTGTAACCGCCATAAAAAATACTACTACTTTGTCCGATTCTGTACCTCCAAAGATAACAAAGTTATCAACAGTGCACACTTAAGTGTGGACACCCGGTATATCTGAAGATCGGTTTAAACGATATTTATGTTGCGCCAATTTGGTTAATTCCCATATAGGGTCGGTCAGGGTTAAAAAAAAATGCATACAATATATCTCAAACAATCCTCTGCGATGCCGCGTAAACGACAACAGACACCTTACAATTAACCCCTTTCGAACATGGCGCCGTTTCTTTCCCAGAAATTGCCCGCAGTTGTATTGTAATTGTAGCTTGATTAATATTCCACTACATTACGCTGTTGGATCTGATGAATCCAAAATTAAGGTGAAGCATGTACATAGACTAGGTTCAGGTGCACCTACAAGAACTGTTTATAGAGATTATTTCCTTTTGATAGCCTTAATTGTACCTGTATGGAATAGATCACCTTTCTGAGACTGACGCAGCTAGGGAGTCTTGAGGGTACCAGTTCGGCCTCGTGACTTCAAAGCTGAACAGCTTGTATTGTGGAAGGAGTGGTTTTCAAATCTGTGATGCAACGAGGAACTTCAGCCGTATTACGCGAATGCGCAGTCGAGGCTGCCATACAGTGTTGTGCTTTGGAGACAAGCCGTGGACGTAACCAATGCATTTGTGGCACAAAAGGCTTGTATGCGGGATGTGTGGCTTAAGAGGGACATGTCCAAAGTCTTTAGAGGCGATAATATTTTGATTTTACCTTTACTATATGCAGCTGTGGCCAAATGTTAAAGGCACTCTAGATTTTGCGCGAACAATCGCAGTAAAATAAGTAAAAAAAAATAATTTGTATCATTTATTAAAAGACCTTAATAATTAATTTATTCTGCTTTTGTGTGCCTCTAGTACATCAGTAATACTCGTTTTCTTGGCTAAAAAAAAAATGATATTGCGAAGGCTTAAAGATGCACCAATATTCTGTACCTCCATAAAAACTGCTCATCAAGAATGTTTTAAAACCATATGAACGGTTACATAAACTTTCAAATGTCTACCACGGAGATAATTTAAATTCTGATATGCACTGATTTCACCAAGGATGCCCATAGCATTTGACCTGCTGTATATATTAATATGTGCAGTTTCACACATAATAACTACTTCGATTTTTTTGCCCAAATATGACTT
>RXPK01000234.1:3804507-3908057 GCA_004143645.1 Protaetia brevitarsis | reverse complement strand
CCACACGCCAGGAGCAATTAACTATTGCCTATTGTCACACATAGCACATAATGTATTGTTACTCGTTATTTGCATGGCGTGATACCATATTGATACGTATAACAGCTATTTAATGGTATGCATGTTCAAAATCAACGTACGTTCTAATTTATACAATTAATTAGCGAATTAAAACCGATTAGAAGCTTATTAGAAGAAAGTCTGTAACGCGATGTTGGTATAAGTGTCCCGGTGCGCTAACGCCTCAGATTTATCTTATTCGAAGCTGGAAGAAAAAAGCGGCGAATCTAGTTGGCGTATTCGCTTGGGGATTCGTTAAAGTGGATCTCTTTTTAAGACACATAGACGCGTTACAACTATTAACATAAGAATGCACTATTCATTCTTGTCGCAGTGCAGTTACACGGGCATAAGTTGGAAGATATCTTACAGAAACGACGAATTGAAGCGAGATGTTTTGTACAAGAGAAAAACAAAAAAGGAAAGTGTACTACACTGGTAATACACCTCTGTTGTGTCATGTATTGTGTGACCCACTCGGGGTCATATACAAGTCGTTTACGTCTAAATTCTATCTAGGCATCAGCGCCAGTGAAAGTCTAAATTGAAAACGCCATAAGAATTACGAACGAACTGCTTTTAGGTACTTACGCCTCCCATGGCGATACTATAATTTCAATGAATTAATATATATACCGTTTACCCATGTCAAAAAATCTATAAAAAAATAACTGCTCGAATTGATAAACGCACCACTATTCGGATGACTGAGGTTTTTCTGCAAAATAACCCCAGCATTAAAAAGCAAAATTTATGTGAAGCTGATGCATAAGAATCCGTTACTCTTCGTGTGAAGCTACACTCAAGTGATTGGATGAACGTTAATTTAAATCTCAACATTCTAGAGTCTAAAATGATTTGTTGCAACTGAAGATCGCAAGAAGACCAGTCAGGTTCGTGCAACCGCCTCTGTCCGTTAAATATTCTGATCCAGAGCATACTATCGTCCTTTTTTTCTTCTCCATGTTGGTGTGTTTGTCGTATTTTGAATTCACAATATATATTCGAAAGATACATGAGCTTTTTCAGATGTTTCTTCCGCATGAGGAGATATGGATGATGATGTTGATCGCCTCGTACGGTTTGCTTTTGGTCCTTCACATTGACGCTCCAACTGATTTTTGGAACATTCGGCTTTCCATCTGTCCATTGCATCTGTTGCAAATTTTTCTTTGGGAATTACGTCTTTGTTTAGTGGATAGATTCCACCTAGACTGCCAAATTGGGAGAATATTTTCTTTGGTAGTTTTCGTCCGAAATTTTGACGTTGCCAGGCAATCAGTTTTTGCCCCCACTTATTTTTGAACGACTTAAAGACTGCTAGGTCTAGAGGTTGGAGGAGATGGCTGGTATGAGCAAGTAGTTTAATGATGATATACGTTTTCTGATTAGCTGCTTCGATTACTTCCATGGACTACATGGTGCTATGTCCATCGTACACAATAAACAACGGGTCGCTCATTACCAATAGCAGGAAGAATTGTTTTAAGGAAGAACTTTTGAAAACTTTGGTTCTCCATCCATCTTTTCTTGCTGGAGGCGTAAACAGTGCCAGGGAATTCCGTCCCTTTCGGGACTAACCATTGATCCCACACATATGCACCTTTGAAGATAATTAAAGGTGGTGCTTTACCACCCACAGCTTTGCTCATAGGAAGCACAGAGATATTTTCTCTACCTGAGGAACTACATGCTCGCGTCGAAGGTTTATTTACTTCGCCAACGACCTTACTCTTTCGTGGATCTATTGAAAGATTTGTTTCGTCAAGATTCCATATGGGTTCAGGTTTATCAGTTAAATTGTTTTCTGTTAAGACCTTCTCTAAGAGGTTGAAATAACCATAAATTATGAACGGATCAGTAGCTTTCCTTCTTGCGTATTCAATATTTTGAGGAATTTTAAGGCTGAGGTTATGTCGCTTCCTAAAGGACAGGAGTCAATCTTCTCCTGGGACACCCTCTTTGAAATCGTTTTCCTTTTTATTCCTTGCAATATAGACTGGAACTGCTTCCAAGTACTTCCTTGCGTGACATGCCAAAACCCCATTCTTCCATGGTCTTTAGACATTCAGATAATTTAACCTCTTCATCGTGGTCAAGGTAAGTGGGGCGCCCTTTGTGTTGCTTAATATTACCTCGCAGCCCTTTTATGCGGCTATAGAGTGTGGCATAACGTATTTTGTACTGCTTATGCGCCCCATAGACTGTAGCTCTGCTTGCCTCAACCCCTTCTACTGCCCTTCGAAGATCGGTTCGGCTATAGTTCGGACTACTAGTAGTTTTTCGTATATAATTGCGCACCATATCTAAAAGGGGTAAATGTGATATAGTTTATGCTGTATTTGCCCCACAGGTACTTCGCGGCCGGGTAAATGTGACAGTTTAATAAACAAAACGAAAGGCGATGTTATTTTGAAATCGTACGGTTACACTTAAAATGTCAAAGGTAAAGCTGGAAGTTTTAAACACCCAAGAAGTGACCTTCTTTGAGTTTAATCTTTTGCTAAAACTACTTAAAAAACTCCTAAAAAAATGCTATTCCAGTTTCGTAGAACCAATAGCACACATTATAAATGAGTCTTTTTCAACTGGAACTTTTTCCGGATTCACTTAAACAAGCTGTGTTGTTCCATTTATTAAATCGGTGATGTAGACAATTTGAAAAACTACAGACCTATTAGTCTGTTAACAAGTTTTTCTAAATTATTTGAAAGATAGCATACAACCGATTGTTGGGGTTTCTCAATAAGTTAACATCATAAACAAATGTCAGCATGGCTTCATTTAAGGGTAAGAATACGGAAACTGCACTTTTCGAACTAACAAGCGGAATTTTAAATGCCTTGAGAATAAACAAATAACTTTTGCTTACTTATTAGATCTGCCAAAAGCGTTTGATGCATAGACCATTCCATACTTTTACAGAAGCTTGGCACTATGGAGTAAGAGGTAACGCTTAGCTTGTTTTCATCGTACTTAAACGAGCGTCAACAAAAAGTGCATGTTTAAATTAAAAATAAGGCTGCTCTTTCAGGTAACATGACCATAACAAAAGGTGTGCCACAAGGTAGCATACGAGGGTCCATTACTATTATCGTTTACTTTAATATATTTATAATCTCAAGCCCACCTCTTTTGTAAGTAACTTTTCAGCTGTAAATTATGCGGACGATACTACTTTTTTAATAACTGGTAGTACACTAGATGAAGTTATCGATCTATGCAGCACTTATCTAAATACAATTGAGGAATGGTTAACTATCAACCAGCTCAAAATTAACCACGATAAATCAAATGTCATCTTCTTCAAATGTAACAAATTTCAAACTCTTCCAGAAGCTGTGAATATTAATAACTGCGAATATCCCGTCCGCATCTTGTTTAGCTGCTGGGTCTTACAGTCGACGAAACCTTAAAATGGAAAGATCACGTCAATGTACTTTGTAAAAAAACTATGTAGTTATTGCTTTGCGATTCGTCGACTTAGAGATATAGTAAGTTGGCATGTGCTTCGTATTATGTATTATGGATGCTGCTACTCAAACATAAAAATATGAGTCGTTGTTGTGGTGGCGTAGTGACTTAAACAGAGTTTTTTGATACAGAAAAGATTTTACGTGCGATTAATAAACTCGAGTACTCTCAGTCTTGCAGAGGATTCTTCAAACAAACTAACATTTTAACTGTATATGGTATTTACATTTTGAATTGCTAATCTCTTATTTAAAAACAAATACTTATTCGAGGATAATGAATTACAACATGAGTATTCTACAAGGTTTAAAAACGATTATCGCTACCCCAAGCATCGACTCACACTAAGTGAGAACAATTTAGAATATAATTGCCTGAGGTTCTATAACAAATTGCCATCACATATTAAAACTGTAAAAAAATTGTCAACATTTAAAAATTATGTATACAAATTATTATTAGAAATACAGCCGTACAATATAGAGGAATTTCTAACCTCAAATATACATTTATAAATTTTTGTTCTCGACCTGACGTTTGCATTGTTCGTTTTGTATTGAAACACTGCAATAATAAAGCTATTCTATTCTATTCTATTCTATTCTATTCTACTGAGACTATGTTATAGTAGATGGAGTTGATAAGACTCTTTGCGTTTAATTCATTCAAGCCGCTATCACATTTACCCCACTTCACCTTAATTGAAAAAAATTAAAATAGTTGAAACGTTTTACAAGATTTAAGAAACTGTTTTATTATCATCCAGTCAATATATTGCACTAAACCTATTTAAAAAGAAAGATAATATCTGCAAATATAAAGACAATGATACTGATTGTAATAAATGAGGATATAGTTGAATTTGTATTTAGTTTATTGGGTAAATAAAATTAAAAAAAAAAACTGATTCTATCTATTTTATTAAACATATAGTCGACGGAACATATAGTAAGTAGCTCGTATATTAAAATGCGATTAATGATTTGGATGAGGATAATTAATGTACTTTTCTCGTTAAATAACTATTATCACAATATTCTGCTGGGAAATAGATAATTATTTTACTATTTAAACGTTAGAAAATACGTATTTGCTTGTACACTGCCCGACTTATTTAATGTCGTCGTCTATAGCGCGGTGACTATCAAAACTACTTACCATCTGGACAGGTGCTGGCGTCGGCTGTTCCAGGTAAATCATTTATTGGGGTATACAGTTGTAAAACCATCCGCAATTATGCAAATCAGGTAGAAAAATTAGATTATTTAATATCACAAGTAAACGTTGTTATTGGTGTTTTAAATTGAAATATCTCTTTCATAACTTGGACCCTCCTACAACTTAAACTCACATAGAAATAAATAAAGTTTGGTATTCAGAGCAAATCTCGTGTATTAATCGTTTTAAAAACGTACGAAATAGCAAACAATAAAGGAAGACTGCATAAAACTATAACTGCAACAAATATTAGCTATTGTAAGCGTTTATTAATTACTATTTTTCTTAAATGGAGATTTCAATAATATTTAATTATTAGCATTTACTATTGCAGGATCCCACCTACATGTAAGTAACGCTGTAAAATTGCTATTCATAAAAAAATAAAAACTATGTTTGACCTGGTTATATTATTTATTTAAGTAAACATGCTAATTTCAAATATAAAATCTAATAAACAAAATAATCATTACGTAACTGTCATTAAATATACAAACAAAAAATGATAATGTAAAACTTAACCAGAAAAAAAACACATTTTGCAAAAATAAAAAATAAATATACACTTTAAAAAGAAAATTAAAAAAAACGAATTTTATAAAATATATAAACAAAATATACCTTTTATATCACAGAATATTCCCCCCTTCCATATTTCTTTAATTACCCGTTGTAATTATATATGGATAGTGCCATACAATAATGTCTTTCAAGCGACTTTGTTAAATGAAGGGATTTACACCCTAATTGTAATAAACAACAATTTTAATAAAGTACTTCACTTATCACATTATCCAGAATAAAGCTTTTCTTTGAAATTTTAATACCCAAATTAAAAATTCATTACTTATGAGTATAATTCACATTTGCCAAACAATTACGAAACTCAGCCGTTACCATAATTACCACTAATCCTCTATGTAATCCAACGATCCCTAGTGTTTTTGAATGATGAGGTCATATATCTATATGATAGTGTTTAGTTAAGCACTAAACTTTTAAAAACATTTTTTTTTTCATATTTATATTTTAAAATTTATAAAAATATATACAAAAAAAATTACATAAATCTGCAAAAAGGAATCATATAGACTCATGTTGTTGTCTTTACAAAAATAAAAATATTTGATGAATTCATTCTCAAATTTATAATTTTTTTAAACTGTATTCCTCATATTTAATTAATTTGTTGTTGCAAGTATTTCCCTCTAATTCTGAAATTAGGAACATTAGGAGTATGTAGTTTAGTTAATCATTTAAATTAATTATAAATATATAAATATTAAACAAAAGCTTTTAAAAATTTATTGCTCTACCATATAAGTATACGAGCTCGTTATTCAGCAAAATTTGACTCGTTGGATTACATAGAGGATTCATACTAATTGTCGTAAGCGAGTTTTATAATTGCTGTAGATTGAAATGCATATAATGAATTAATGATTTTTTATTTGGCTATTGAAATTTCAAAATAAAACTTTATTCTTAGTAATGTGATAATAATTTATGTAGTTTATTAAAATTTCCGTTTAATACAATTGCCCTGTATCGTATAATTTAACAAAGTGAATAATCGGCAGGACATGTATTTATGATTTTCTTGCCAACACAAATATTACGGCTTTTCTTATCTGTGGGTAATTACAATAATAATATTTATTGAAACTAAAGGTAATGAACTTATGAAGTGTTACTCTCTTGTTTTTTTAATACATTTCCTATTTTAGAAATAAATTATATGTAAATAAAATAAACAAAATTTAATATAAATAAGTGAGTAATTACTACAACTCGATTTGTTATCTATAGATTCACTTGATTATTTTTAAACATAAAGTTTTAAGAATCACTCGGTATCAAGCTGTAAAACTGATATCTCAATTCAAACTGCGTGCAAACCATAATATTAAAGGTTTCCTTTCGATATTAAATAATCTTAGATCTACCTGATTTGCATAATTACAAAGCGTTTTGCAACAATATACCCCAATAAATCATTTACCTGGAACAGCCAACGCCAGCCGAACACGCACCTGTGCAAATGGTGAATAGTTTTGATAGTTACTGCGCTGTAGACCACGACATTAAATAAGTCATGCAGTGTACAAGCAAATACGTATTTTATAACGTTTAAATAGTAAAATAATTATCTATTTCCCAGAAATTTACTTCATCTTCAACAATTAATATACACTGACACGTCAATGACGAGTGAGATGACAAATAAAAACATTATAAACTCAACTAGTTACTTGCCTATTACAATGAGTACAAAAGCATTCTTTGCTTGCATTTAACCCGTTGTCCAACTCTTTGGTAATTAAAATTACCCTTCAATGTAATTATAGTTATTTAAAAGTCGAATAGAAATTCGCAACATTATAACGAGCGAGAAGCAAACAAAAAATATATACACATATACTTGTCAGAGCCACCTTAAAAGTAGGAATGAATAAAATCGCCATATTAATACACAATTAGCATGTCGCAGGACGGGCAAGGATGGGGCGCCGACCAGCCAACCAAACCCGGCTACTTTACATACCTTGCCGAACGCAGCTACTAAAGAAGCATTGTGCATCCGTCTTGTTTATATTTTATTCATTTTTAGTACCACGGGCAGGACAATGTAATAAATGAGTTAGTTAGCATTTCGTATTGTTTCGCCGTGGACATGTGCCAGGCCGAATTATATTATTTCATTGTTTAACAAGTAATTGATAAATTTGTCTTTGCACCCGATGAAATTTAACCGCAATTTATAGGCTATTAAATGTACGAGGAATAATTATAGATTATATGTGAGTAAAATACCACCACAATTAGCCAAATCTATTTAGGTAGATTTTTCAGAAAAGCCGAAAAACTGATACTGAATGAAAATGGGGAATGAGAAAAGTATAATGAAACTCAGTATGTTTCATAATTATTACCTAGGCGCAATTAAATCGTCTTTTCGACACACTTATCTGGGTTAAATGTTAATTGCCACTCCCTGATTCAGTCCTTTAATGTTTCTAAATCTATTAAAAAAATTGTCCCGGCTATACTATGGGATTACAATATAAAGTGTGATCTACAGCAAAAGTAATAGTTGTCTTCATTTTGGAGTATAAATTGCTGGTATACGCTATAAAGATAGTGGCCCAAGAATAGAGCGCCGTGGAACTCCACTCAATACCGCAAATTTTCTGGAGTATTTAACTTTTATTTGCCCTTAGTATGCGATTCCGCCTAGTTTCTGAACGCAATTCACACTCACTCATGGTTTGTTAGAATAGTGTGTCTGCTATTAATTTTCTTTTAGCTTAAATTTTTTCAGACGAAAACATTTTCTATCCCTTCTTGAGGCCGTCATGAATTGCTTCATCAAGCCTAGCTTGACGTGTAAAGGTGGCAACAGTATTTTCGAGGGATTAACCAGCGGAAGTGAAACAATGTTTTTTTCTCGCCAAGTGTGAATGTACCTCTGACTGGTCACTGCTGCCAAACTCGATGTTCCATCCTTGCTTTGGAGTTCCATTTACACAAAAGCAAGGATATTTTGTACAGCCTGCTTGTTGGTCGAGCAATAATCCAATCACGTTGAAAACCCCACATAAAGACCATTCATGTAACTTGGACTACAGATTTTCCAGCAGTAATTTAAGGTTCTCGTATGTCTTGTTCAAGGTTGCAGAATGTGCTATTGGAATTGTTGGATGGTCGGTAGTATTGTGCAATAAAACGTTTTTTAAACTGGATTTGTTGGCATCTTCAGCATTTCATAACTGCCGGAATATCTACACAGTTCTGCTTTCCGATGTCTGTACCACGAGTATCTCATATTAGGACATAGTAAATTCCTTTCCGGAGTCGTGCTTCTAAAAGCTCTCCCGCGTCTTTAGGTAATTCAATGATGCATCAAATCTTTTAGTTAATGTGGGGTAAATGGCACGATAGTTTAATCTTCCATGCCATCTGGTTGGTACATCTTACCACTTAAGTATCGATATCTGTTTGGAGCTTCGTATTGGATGGGGATAGCACAGGGATTGATTTGCTTTAGGGCAGTGGTCTTATGGCAGATGAGACATTGGGATACACAATGTTATGTTGATTGTTTCTGGCTTGGTCCACGAGATTCACTGCGCAGAAGTAGAGTCATTGTGATTTTGTGGCTTACGCCATACCATTGGTACACCAACGGCATTGGTGCCCTATTTCCATTCATCCAGTTCCTCAACCCCTCCACACATGCAAAGCAGCCGCTGTGAGACACCTAAACGTTGTCCTGATTCGCTAGTTTATTGCTGAAGTATTTCACGAGCGGCGAATATTTTGCCTCTACTTTCCTGTCGTATAACAACCACATATGTAGCAAAATGATTGGATGATTTACATAACCACGCTAAACATCGCACACGCCACAAAGAAACAGCGCCTTCTGTGCATCGATTAGTTTTAACACGATCTGCTCCGAATGGTGACAGGTTGGGCATTAGAAGAGAGAAGCATTGGTGGAACGTATGGGTCGTGCTGCCGGCCGTGCCTAGAAATCATTTGGCGTTTTCCATTTAGCGTTGGGTTCAACTCACTTCTTTTTTTGTGAGTTAAGCTACGATCTATCCACAACGAATGGCGAAATCTCTTAGCTAACTGAGCTCATTCTGAGTAACTCATAGCTAAATCCACAAAACTGGAGTGAGCTGAGCCGAACTTTCTGCCTGTGTGAGTGGTGCATATCGTGATAACTGATAACATACAGGTAAAACAAAAAATAGTTGCATTTCTATTACCAGCTATACAGGGTGATTCTCAATATATGCGACAAACTTTAAAAGGTGATTCCTGAGGTTATTTTGAACATAAAAGTTTATATGAGTATATGTCCAAAACGGTTTGGTTTTAAAGTTATTGAATGTTTAATAATAAATTATGAACTATGACTAACACGATATAATATCACAGTTGGTTCTTCAAAAACTATTGTATTGAGAGGGAATTGTTTATTTGTCAATAGTTGTCAGAGTATTGATTCAGTTTATTGCCAGTTTCTGTTTTCTAAAATGAATTACACGAATGCTGAGATGTATGATACGCATTTCGTTTACGGTCTTGCCAATGGAAATTCGCGTGCTGCTAGACGTCTTTATGAAGAACGATAGCCGAACCGTATCATCCCGCATCATTCAATAATTGCTCGTCTTCACCAACGTCTTAGTGAAACGGGAAATTAAAAAAAAAACGGACAACTGATAACGGGCACCAATCTACAGTGAGAACTCCACAAGTTGAAGAAATGGTACTAAATGAAATTGAGAAACATCCTACTACAAGCACCAGAAAAATTGCGTTTGCTTTAAACATTAGTCAGGCCACAGTTTGGAGAATAAAAATCAACTGTTGTATCCATATCACATTCAACGGGTGCAGGCACTTTTGCCGGCAGATTTTCCGCAAAGAGTGGCTTTTTGTCAATGGATGCAACACAAAATCGCACAAAGAAAGACCGCACAAAGACTCTAGAAATGCGATTATTAATTTTCATAACAATCACATATGGGCCGAAGAAAATCCGCACGAACTAGTGAATGCCCGTCATCAACATTAATTCTCTGTCAATGTGTGGGCCGGAATTGTTGGAGGTCACTTGATAGATCCACATTTTTTACCGATGCGGTTAAATGGCGAGGCATACCGCAATTTTCTTGAAGAGGAGCTACCACTACTGCTGGAAGAAGTTGCGTTGCAATTAAGATGTACAATGACAGACGGTGCTCCAGCGCATTTTAGTTTAGTTGCTCGCGAGTTTTTGGACAATACGTATCCATATCGGTGGATAGGACGGGGAGGTCCACAACCGTGGCCTTCTCGGTCTCCAGACTTAAATTCTTTGGACTTTTTTTCTCTGGGGTCACCTCAAATCATTAGTTTATACGACTCCAATTGAAAATGTCGATGAACTGAGAAATCATATTATCGCAGCTTTTCAAACAATTCGAAATACCCCTGGTATTTTAGAACGGACTCGCCAGTCAATACGACGGAGGATAGAAGCTTGTACTGCAGTTGGGGGCGGTCATTTTCAACAGTTAGTATAAGTTAATTTTCTTTTACTAATTATTTTGTTAATTTATAATAAAAACATTAATTATGTTAACTTACTATTAAACATTTTACAACATTAGAACTAAGCGATTTTGGACATATATTCTTATGAACTTTTATGATCAAAATAACACCAGGAATCAGCGCTTAAAGTTTGTCGCATATATTGAGAATCGCCCTGTATATTTAATAAAAAAAAACATGCAGATTGACCAGAGCAAGGTTCGAATCCACGATCTCTAGTAATAGTTGAGACCCTTTAAGTCTTTTGACTGTGGTTGGAGTCTTTAAAGCCGATATTATGAGCATTTACAGTTACTTGGTCGTTAACTGAATCTTTTTTTGTTCTCAGCGTATCTAGAATATATTTGAATAAAAAGGTATCCACCTTTTTACCATGTGCGTAAAACATTCTCTTCTTACTATAACCAAATAGCAACTCTTCACAGACGGTGGCTGTATGTCACGCGTAGAGATGTATTGTAACATATCTTAAATCACTGTTCAGTATATGCAGGTTACAGCGAGAAAAATACATAAACATATATACGTCCCGAGAATCCAAAAGGCAAAGAATAGATCTAAAATGTTTACGTTCAGGAATACTTACGGTCGAGATGAGTTATAGGATATCCTCTATACAGCAGGTTTATGCAGTACACACTACATATAAGCTCACGTGTGTACCTACTTGTGTAGTTGCAATTTGTACAGTTTAGGTATTATTTATAAATCTTTCCGTGCGGGCACATATTTAAACAAGGGTGGTCGCCGCGTCAAATCCATCTGGAGATTATAAACTAAGCGAGGAGTTGAAATTAATTTTCCACATTTGACGTTCTTCGAAGAGAGGCGCGAGAAAAAAAGAATATAAAGTAAAAAACGGGAAAACGCCTAGTTGCCAGGACTCTGCGAATATTTCGTGTGATTTATGCCGTTGTCAAAGGAACCACCCGCAAGGATTCATAACATGCGACTATGAGTTATGAATTTAATCCCCTTGAAGGTTCACAAGTGGCTACCGAGATATCAGGTACGCAATAGTTGTACATACATACATACTACCAACTATAGATGCCTCACGTGGCCTTTACTGTCGTTACACGCACAAATACGCCGGCCGTATCCGCGACGGGGACATTGATTCACCTATGAAATATCGTTAGAATCAAATGTCTAACGCATTATTCCGACTATTGCTTAATACCTTGTCGCGTAGGTACCCCAGTCTGAAGCGCGATTAATAAGGCTAGGATGACAGTCCAATGGGGTTTCACTGCTGTTAGATGCTATTTTTAACGTCTTATACAATGTTTCACCGAATCCACGTGGCTCGCACAATGTCTTTGTACAGTTACATTCATTGGGTATTATATCTTCACGGAGTTACACTCATTTTTATGGCTTGTAGCTTTAAATTCCCTTATATACTGTTCATCCACATTCTTATAACAGTTTGCTTTTGCAATAATGACAGCAGAAACTCTATTTCGAGAGAATTCATTTATTGTATATTGTATGTACGGGCTGATTCATTTTCGATTCCCACCATTGTGATCTCGCTTTGTGATTGAAGATGGACGGTAGATTTAAATTTAACAAAGTTGCTAAAACGGAAAAATCTCATTTTCTTTGACTCCAGCATTTTTATTTGGTCTTGCAGAGAAAAACTAAAGACACTTTCTCAAGGCCACTTCTGATCTTCTATCCAATGATGTATTTGAAATTTTTATAGGGGAAGATGGGAACATTAAGCTTTAGAACACTGCATCAGGATTGCAGATTGATATACAAGGTTCTAAGTACGCTTGTTGTAATCTTTAAACATTTATCTGCTGATGGATGAATTTACAATTTTTCGATGGGTACTCTTGATGTTGTGAGAAAATTTTGAAAAGAAATGTGCAAATACACGATCTTGCCCCACCATGGGGGCAAGATGGGGTTCCAGGTGAGTTAAGAATGGGACGTACCATAAATCTACGTAATAGGTAAAAACAAAAAATAGATTCTTAAAATATTCTTAAAAACATGCAGGAACAAAGCTTAAACTCTAAAGCGGAACTATTTAAAATAAAAAAAAATACAATAACGATAAGAATATTAAACTTAAACTTAACAATTGAGACAATAGAAAACGAACTCATCCACGTTATTCGCAGAGCCTCCATGTACCCAACCTCGCCATCCGTGGCACTGTACCAATACTTCCCCTTGAAGTTTGAGCGTCATTTTCCTCAACAGAAGAACTTGATTATTTCCTTGACGTTTTCTAAAAATCTATCTCTTTGCTTTCCTTACAGAATTCGGCTTCTTGATCTCTTCTGTTTTCTTCTTTGTCATTTTTTTTTCCTTTACCTCTTCCTCAGCACTTCTAGTTGCCTTAGGGATTCTCCAGACTTCTATTTTCTTGTAGCAGATTTTTATACGTAGTGCTTGTAAGGATTGTTGTCTTACCCTTGTTACACTTTGATTGAACCTGTACTTTATTCCTAACATGAGAAATAGGCATTATGTCTTCGAGAAAGCATAATGGCATATCCAGGCATAACGAACCAGACTTAAGAGTGAGATAGTGATGTCCCCATGTTGCCCTATACCAATAGCTCCATCTTGCCTTTTTGGGACATTTTCTGGTTATGTTATAATAACATATTAAATATTTGAAATAAACAAATAACGCACTATAGAAAATACATGCAATACATGTCAATTAGTAAGCACAGTTCTTTCCCGCAATCATTAATTTTCTTATTTCTTATGGGCGCCATATTGGTTTTCGACATCATTGGAATTTCAAAGTATTTTTTGGATTTCAACCATGTGTAACATCTTGACAAAAGTTTTTGATATTATAATCAGAGACACCGTGTAGTCTCGTGCCAGTGCATTGAGGGATCGTTTGCAGCCTCTAACTAGTTTTGACCTAGTTACGGGGTTCGAGACTGCCTTAATAACCGCCTGGCTGTCACTCATTATATTAATTTTCCTCCTCATATAGCCCCCTTTTGCAATCATTTCTGCACAGGCTGCAAGAGCGAATACCTCTGCCTGGAAGACCGTTGTATGTTTCCCCAGGCTTATGGATATCCTTTGATTAGGACTGGGCTCACAAATACAGGCTCCTGTGCCCTAGCTCTATTTGGATCCGTCCATGAACCAGTTATCAATACCAATGATCTCACTACGTGCCTAGTCTCTGTTAGGTATGGAGATTTTCACCTTTTCACCCTGCAGTTGGGATGCCACAGGTTGTTGGCTTTCAGTCTAAGGATCGCATTCATTGCCTCCGCTCTCACATAAAGCTCCAGTGGGGGGAGGCCCACAATGGTCTCCAAAGCGACGGTCCCTGTGCTGTTAATTGCACCAGTGATACCTAGCAATGCCTGTCTCTGGACAGTGGTTAACAGCTTCACTGCGGAGGACACTTCTGTCATCCTCCACCAGACTACTTCCCCGTATGTTATCGCTGGTCTTATCACGGCAGTATATAGCCAATGAATCACCCTCGGCTTTAATCCCCAGATTTTGCCAGCAACTCTCCTGCAGCGCCAGAATAGTTGCGTAGCCCTGGTCGTTGTTTTGACTAATTGTAAGTGATTTTTCCAGCTCAGTGTCGCATCGAGGGTAACACCCAGATACTTTATCCTGCCCAAACAGTCTAACGCCGCCTAGGTCATTGAGTTTCCTCATGTTGGTAAAGGCAACCAACTTTGTTTTTTTGTGGATTAACTGAGAGTCCTTGTGAAAGGCACCACTCCTCCACCATTCGCAGTGCATTACGTATGATGCCCGCCACCACGCCCGGGAACTTTAGCTAGGATGACAATGTCATCAGCGTATCCCTGCGTTAACTTTTTTAAACAAATTTAAGCCGAATGTAAGTATTTCCTCTTTATACTTAAATTATTCTTTAGGTTAAATTATTTAAATTGTTAGGTCTGAAGAAGGGTCAAATTAAGGACCCGAAACGTCACTAAGGCGAAAACATTGAACACAATAAAGAACCCTTATTCTGCCAAGTATTCTGACAGTAATTTTATTTAATCCCAATACAAGGAATTTTCGGTCACGGATGCTGAACACATCCTTCTGGATTTTGTCTCCGCTACTAACTTTGTCTATATATATAATATGTACGTGGCTAATGGCTAACATCAAGGCCAATAACAACAACAACAACAATAACAACAACAACAACAACAACAACAACAAAACAACAACACAGCATTGCAGAACTGTTAAAATATATTCGTTGTCTTAAAACTAATCGATTCCTACTTTGCCAAACAACAAAGTTTTGGCTGTTAAATCGAATCCATCATTATATTAGTCATAGCTCTTTTGTTTTTCATTTTAAGGATATACTATTATAACAATATTCCATACAGAAACTGATTTTATATCAATTGGTGACAAAATATACAGGGTGATCCATAAAAAAAAAGTTTATCTATTATATCTCGTAAATGCAATTTTTAATTGTTTTTTCTGATTACACGATTGTAATCAGCGTAAAAAAACCCTCCGTCTTTGATGGTTTAACCAACATCGTAGCTGCGATATTAACACAGTTAGCAGTAGTGCACCAATAACTTTGAACAGCAAATGGTACTTTTTCTGATCTTATTGGTTACTTTGAGTTTGTGTTTATTCTAAAGAAGCTTACTATTTAGAAAGAGGAGTTGATATTCCACCTAGATCTTTCTATCTATCTCCTATCCGTTCATTTTTGTTTCCATTTATGCAATTCGCAACGGTAATCTTAGTAGTATAAGTCTTATAAGATTAGTCAAAGGAATCGGTTATTTGCGTTATAAACGTAAATTTTTAAGCATTTGCTTCACAGAATCGGTCATTACTCATTTTTTTTTAAACGTGCGGTTTCGTCTGTATGTTCTTTTCCTTAACTGTTCCTCATTAGTAATACCCATCGAAAATAAGAATTATCCCCGACGATAGTGAAGAACAAATTCCACGGGATGACTGTCACATTCGCATAAGACGCTATTTCAATAAATTCCCTCATGGCCCGGCTAGCTCTTATAAGTCACTCATTAGCTTCTCGTGTATTTGTTTTTTGCAGTTTGCGGGATTAACTGTAATAAAATCTCTCTCATCCCACGCTCGTTTGCCGTGTTCGTTGTTCTGTCGTTATTTAGGAGATCGACCAGCTCGGTAGGTTGGTAGTCAAAGACGTCTTACCAATTATACAAGGACGTCTAGTCTGTGAGAGGTGTGGATAGATGTTTTTTTTTTCGCTCATTTTTCTTACTAAGCGTCGTATTATGTGTTAAACAATCTATATACATCACACACATCGCTCCCATAATAAATCATTGGCGAACACGTGAGATTGACATATGAAAATTGCCCGGCGAATTAATAATACCGACAAAAAAGAAAACAGCGTTGAAAAACGGAGGCTAAACTCAGTGTATCAAAGGCGTATGATCATATTATATATCCTTTAGCGAAGATATATTATCGTTGCGAATAGTGAATCAATTGCCAATCCCCGGGTTTAATCATTCAATAAATACGTGCAGTGGCTTTTAAGACAAATTTATTGTTTTATTTATTTTAATACGTTCAATGGGGTTGCTACTGGCACATAGATTTACATATAGACTTCTTGAAGGAAAAAATGATGAAAAAAAAAAAATGGGCCCGGTTCAATGTCAACTTGATTTTTATTCAACTCTGAACGAGTATGATTTTGAATATATAATATCGTAGACCACACCTAGATATTTGGTCATATTAGAGGAATCCATTAAAAAAAATAATTATTAAAATTGTGTGGACGTTGTAGCAAATTCTAGTTTTCAAGTTTTCATAGATCCTTGTGCTGAAAAATACCAATAGCATAGTGGATATGTCACGTTTCTGACATACGTACATATTATGGAATCTAATATAGATAAATTGTAAAATTAGATTAGACAGAAATAAAATTAACATACAAAGACACTGAACATTATTGTACAGGTGCACTGTAAAAAAAGTTGCAGTAAAATTACATGTAAAATCGTTGGTAACAAAGTTGCCTACAATTGCCTACAAAAAAAATGTAGTAAATTTCACATGCTGATGTGTTTTTCAAAGATTGTACTGTAAAATTCGTATGTAATAGTTATATAAACTCTATATTTACCAAACACTGAAGTAATTTTCATATGTATTTTTATAAAGAGAGCAAGCAACTTACCTAATTCTTTTATAGCACCTAAATAGGTCATACTGAATCGCTCAACCAGGGATCAAGAATGAACACGCTTACGCGAAACCTACAATTGTTTGTGACGTACATGATACCATTGAGCCAATAATAAGTTCGACAAACGAATAGAATTACCTACGCTCACAGATAAACAATCCAATAAACTAATCACATTGCGGCGTATGAATTTCGTATTTTCCATGATATCTATAGTTTTACCCGAAAATTCAAGTAAAAACAAATAAATATAAAAGATCCTCATATTTTTACAGCAAAATTAATAGTTCACTAGCAACATTACTTTTAAAGGTGCACTAAATACCCCAAAAAATGTCAATTTTACACTTTAAGTAAATTTTGAGAGTAAATACAAATTGTACATGTTTTTTTCCTGTATTTTCCTTTTGAATTTTTGTTACATTCTTAACTTACATGAAAAGCTATAAATTTTACCGAAATTTCTTTTTCCATGTTAAATATCCTAGAAAAAAACATGTAAAACAAAATTTACATGATTTATTGTGGTAAATTCACAACGTTATTACATGTAATATTCCTGATTTACCATGGCAAAATTACTGTAATTTTTTAGAGTGTGTTTCATCGAAGACTGGTTCTTTGATTACAGCTCTATTTTTTGACGTCAGGAGAAAGTCTTTTATACAAAAGTTTTATAGAAATCCATGCTGCATAATCTAAAAATATTTTTGACTATACAAGGTGTTCCGAAAGTAATAAAACCCATACTTATTCCGTTATTTTAAATAGAATACCCTGTATATTATTCCATTTTTAAATTCCATGAAGAAAAATAGCATCACTTTATATAAGTTACTATATGTCTATCTGTAAGAACAACGGTGTTTTGTAAAAAAAAATGCCCTGCTGTAAGATTTGGGTTAAGGCGGCGTAGTTTGTATATACATTTGTTTTAGATATTCATATTTTAAACATCATACATACTTAGTTTGATACAATAGTGGAACTAAAATCGATATAATTACGTACAGGTGTCTACCATAGTCCTGAATATTTGCTAAATTTTAGCTCAAAGTAACTTGGGTAACTTCCCAATCGATTTAGGAGTTTCTAGTATTGTATGAGTGAACCTCATAATTTAGCTGAAATTTATTGCTATTCTTGTAAACATACATTTAAGCTTTCTAGAATACGTATACCAGATAGGAGTAATATAGGTACCAAATTTTTAGAACCACGGTCTGCATCTTTCATTGCTAGTAATGCCTAAGATGCAATGAATTATTCGTCTTTGGGTAAGAAAACCACCATTCATATAAGGCGAATAACCCCAAAAGACATTACCGTACGACACATTCTGATGAAAACTTTACCGTAATAAAATATCACCAACCAGTTGTGATTCAATACTGCCTTAAGATTTCGGATTTGATAGCGCGACGTATTAATTGACGGCAATGGTTATACCAGCTAAGAGTTTCGTCCCAAACGCACCCCAAGCAAGAAAACAGCAGTTTCGCGTTTTAATGGGTCGCCATTTAAGGCAATGTTTACGTCGAAATTCATGCGCGATTGAGAAGTGCGAAAGAAGGTGAAAAAAGTTTTTGAAGCGTTAATGTGAAGTTTATTACGTTGAAACCATTCACACAGCTTAACAAGGAGGACATACGCGCGATCGCGAATCTGTACAGGATCGGCTTCAGCAACCAATCCGCTAGTGTCGTTCTTTATATGAAAATAAAGAAAAGTCAATGATTCCGCTTTGGCATTAATAAAAACAGCACTGGGCTTAGGACCGAACCCTCAGGCACTTCGTCAACACGTCGGTAAAATAGAAGAATGGAAATACTTGTTGATATTTTTCGATCTGAAGGTAACTTTGACATACCGCGTACGATCAGACAGAAACGTTCGGAACTAATCTGCAAGGACGCCTCTTACACCATAATACTCAAGTTTCCCCATTAACGCAGTCGGAAGCTCGTGTTAAGTCACAGATCTTCTTAACAGCAGCCGGTGCAACCGAACACATGTACTATGAGATTCAAAATGATTGTCGTAAAAAAAAAAAAAACTGTTTTCCGGAAAAATTTATCTATACTTACTACCAATTTAAAGAGCGAAGTTAGCTACATACAAATTTCATACATTAAATGAATTTTCTTGACATTTAGCGACATTGGCGTTCGTGTTGTAGTATCTTTCGATTATTTATCTTATAATTTTTTTTTCAAGCCGTTTATATTTACATCTAATATCACCAACAATAGTATTTCTGAATAATGTAAGAAAATAAGGGAATTTATCTGTGGTAATTAGCTCAACAAACAGGTAAAAAAATCAATATTAACATTAAGTGAAATAGTTTATTACATTTTATAATTTTATAGGCTTTATCATACATTCAGTGCAACGAGCTGTCAAAAGAAGTTACATTTCATCCTATAAAGTTTCTACGGTACAGGAATTATTACCATTAGATCACGATAGGCGATTGGAATATTGTCATTGGTTTAATAACAATTTAAGGGACGATGACTTGCCAAACAAATCATTTTTCTCGGATGAAGCCTGGTTTCATCTAACGGGCTATATCAATTCACAAAACTATCGTATCTGATCTGCAGAAAATCCACACGAATTTCGAGAAACGCAATTGCATCCCATAAAAGTTGGAGTTTGGTTACGCTATTGTCCAGGCAACGAAATAATAGGGCCAATTTTCTTCGAGGAAACTGTAACAGCCCAATGCTACCAACAGATGTTGGAATTGTTTATTGCAGAGTTATAAGAAATGAGCTTAAGCAGGTTATTTTCAGCACGATAATGCTCCAGCACATACTGCTCGACAAACCTGCCAATATCTTCAACAGTTTTTGTCTGACAGGGTCGTTAGAGTACAAGGTGGCACCAGATCGCCTAATCTAAACCCCATTAGATTACTTCATGTTTGGCTATCTAAAAATAGGATCTATAGAAACCGCATGCATACCATAGAAGAACTGAGAGATGCAGTTTTGCCACTTAATAATTCTACTAATTGTATGTTATAATTTAAGTTAATAAATAATTTAGTTAAACACAGTTAGTGCTGAATTATAAAATCATAATTTAGTAAACTTAAATTATTACATTTCATTTTTACAAGCAGAAACACCATCCCATAGTCGTTTTATAATGCGAGTTTCAAATATAGGTTTACGTTTCCTTATTTATGACAGATCCGTTTTACTTCTTGTGTTCCAACACTGACTTAGTTCAAACCTTCATTACAAACACGCGGCATATATCTACACCCTGTTACTATCTATAGGAGCGGAATTGACAGTCTTTTTGAATCTCATAGTATGTCTCGTGTGATTTAGTAATAGCATAATTAGGATTTCTTTTAGATATTTTTTTTCTTTTTTTGTGTCTCTTTGTCAAATGTATGTCCAATTATTTTTCAAAACTGTCTTAAATCTTAATTAAAGAGGGTGCTGTTTAATCAAATTATTTCCCCTTTTGTCAACACTATATCGCATTGTTATCACAGGTATGTAAGAATGAATGCTGAAAGAAGGCAAAACCACAAAATCTATAACGAGACACGCGCTTTAATAATCAAAGAAATAGAATAGAATAGAATAGACTCTTTATTATTAATGACACAATGGTGTGTATAATATGTCAAATCAAAAAACAATATTAATATAAAATAAATAAACATACTGAATTACATAACATTAACAAAATAACATAATTCTCTTATGCAAAATAAGTGGCATTGCATTAAAAAAAAAAAAAGTATTTATAAAAAGAAATCATTTAGAGAATAACAAAGACGCCCAGAGAGGTAGGATTTTAACCTGGTTCTAAATACGGAGTAAGATTTAAAGTTCTTTATTGCTTGTGGTAGGCGGTTAAATATTTTGATTCCTTTAATGTGTACACTTTGGCTAACAAGAACCATGGAGATGCTGGCAAAGGGAATCGTCTCTTCTTCTAGTATATAGTATTCATGATAGGTAGCGTTAGTAAACTATTATTATTTTCTTTGTATATATAACTGGCGGCATCGAGAATGTATATGCATGGCACAGGAAGGAGTTGAAGTTTCTGGAAGATCGGACGAGAAGAATCCTTAAAATGCGCTCCTACAATGCACCTTACTATAGCTTTTTGTGCTAAAAATACATGTTGTGCTGCTGCTGAACTGCCCCACAGTAATATTCCATATTGGATTCTGGAGTATACTTCTGCGTAATACAACGAAACCAAGCAGGAAATAGAGATTTCAGATCTTAAACAACGGAAGGCGTAAGCTTTAGAATGCAGTTTCCTCACTAAGTGATCACAGTGTTCCTTCCACGATAGCGTCTCAACAATGCTAACCCCCAAGAAATTGGTTTGTTGACATCTATCCATAAGTCTTTCATCAATGCTTAAACTATATCAGGTACTCTTTTTGCCTAGCATGAAATACCATCATACTTTGTTTCTCGATGCTTAAAGATAATTTGTTGCTACAAAACCATTTGTTCAAAACATCCAAAATGGCATTCACTGCGACTGTGGATGTTGCTATGTCTGCTTCAGGTGCTATGAAGATTGCAATATCATCAGCGTAGATGGTAACATATGCATCTGATAAGAATACACATAATCATTATATATATGCTAATAATATGGGTCCTAAAACAGATCCCTGTGGTATGCCGCTATCAACAGGTAACCAGCCGGATGATGCCGTTGCTGTAGTTCTATTATTGGCCTTAAATTTTATTTTCACCATTTGGATCCTGTTTTCAAAGTATGACGCAAACCATTGTGCCACATTACCTCTGACTCCATACGCATCAAGTTTACTTAATAGTTCGGAATATTGTACACAATCAAATGCTTTCTGTAGGTCACAAAAAACAGCAATTCCCATTATATGTTGATCAATGGTACTCAATGACGATGGTAATTCGCCAGAACAATTTAATGTTTTCCCGAATACTGTAAGAAAAATTTACAAGACTTACGGCAACAACATGGGGATGGTAGATGACGGAACCTGCAGATTCTACCAAGAGGAGGAAGAAACACCAGTTCATGTGCTGTGCCAATGTGAAGGTCTGCGAGGATAATGTTTCTAGTAATGGGGGAGGAGAAACCCACAGCTAGTAGCTACACGAAGAAGCCGCTCTCAAAAATGATAGGCCTAATTAAGAGGGCGTCATCTAGGAAAAAAGGGGATCACAATAGATCTGAAAAGGTTGTGGTGAAACAGGTCCATAAGCCACGCTAATCCTAGTCTAATCTAATTTAAAGTTTAGCTGGTTAGTAAAGGAATACATACATATTGAAAAGAGAAGAGGTCCCAAAACAGAATCTTGCGGTACACCAGCAAGAAATATCATAGAGGCAACATAATACAGTATTATTTAAAACGGCACTCTGATGACGATCCGATAAATAACTTTTTATAAGCTGGACTGATGCGACACTTAAATCTAAGCTGTTTAAAAGAGAACATTAAGCATATTAACATCCGAAAATTATTATTGCTATAATGTCTACTTGTTGAAAATCTAAGTTTAGTTATTTCAATCAATTCTGTGTGTAAGTTCTAGATTTCAGCGTAAATCTTTGTAAGTCAACATGATCCGCAATCTCGCATTTAATAGCACGACTATTAGAAAGGCACTCGGTGAGTATAAGGCGAACAACAAAGCAATAACAGCCTCGAAACCTAACCATTTTGCAATCGTTTCCCGCAGCCACAGCGATTGAATGCGGCGACCGCTCGATCTAACTAGGAAATTTCTGTCTCATGTAATGCAAGCATAGGCAGGCGGGCATAGGTGCTCCTATAAGAACTGGCGGGCGACACGAAAATTTGTCGAATGTGTGAACCCGTGGCGCACCAGCTGCCGCCACTTTCACTGGCGCTGCTGAGTACGAACGAGCCGCGCGACCTTGGACGATATTTGAGTCGAAAAAAATCGCGAAATATCGCGTACGAGTAGGGGAAAGTAATTAGGATGTATGGATGAGCGAAGATACGACCTGATTTGCAGGCGATTCAATGCTAATTCGGTTTCTTTTCGCCTTCTTTCTGGCGTGTATAAATATGTTTATGTTGCATACTCACCGAAAACCGTCGAAACCGTCATCTGAACCGTTGACCGTTAGCACGGGTGCCCTGGCGTACGCCTTCGCGACCCTCCTGTTTCGTTCCAGTACGATTACTTTGGCCCAAATCTCGTCGTCTATTTGCGTCCATTTGTCTAAAACTTCTTGGATATGGTCCTGAAATCAAAAGAAGGAGAAATGTTTTAAACAAATATTCAGAACGGCACACAGTGGTCCAGGGCCGGAAACAAAATCAAAAATCACTTTTGACAAGTATGAAATCTAATAATATATTTGCCGTAAATAGTTGCTTAAATGTTCAAACTCCATGAAAAATGCTATTTTGCAATATTTATTCGTAATAAATTATGCAATATCCCCGCTCAAAGTTGGCGTAAGTAAAAATCCTGAAATAACCACATATTTTTGTTAGAATTAATAATGCTGTATTTTAATAAGTTGTTATCTAAAGTGAATATAACTTCTGGATTTGTTCTCATGGTCCTTATAGTTTATATGACTGCTTAAAAAAAAAAATTTGATTTCCATTTGTAAAATGCTTGATTTTATCAACAGTTTTCTACAATACTACATTTATACATGAAAAAAAAGTTCAGGTAGACTTTTAGTGGTCATCGGCAATTATCGACAAGCTGATTTTCATCATGTACATGATCTCTATGCCTCTAGTATAATGTCCAAAAAGTATCAGCTGCTCCTTTTTGCTCCTCTCCGGAGAAAATCACATTAAATTGCGAGCATGTTCTAATAAAGTTAGCATTCGCCATTGTATTATGCAGCCGACAATGTATCTCGATATATCTATAGCTACTTTTCTCTGTGTATATATTTATGTCAATTTGAATGTGTATATGTGTGTTCTTGTATATAGGTTATCTTGTCTATTGTTTTTAATTCAGACAGCATGTTTTTTTTTTTATTTCACTTATCTGCCACGAACGGATTTATGCATGGAAGTAACCATATTAATTCTAAAATATGTCTAGTATGGTATTTTTTTCAGTATACTGTAATCCTTAAACGGAAATGAGATTTAGAGCTAAATTCGTAAACGCTCCTTGAGGCTTCCTCATCCTCCTCTCATCCTTATAGCGTCAATTCCTCAGTTTTTCGAATTCTTAACAGTTAGTAAACTCATCTGCACCTCAAGTAGAACTCATAATTTGAATGAAAAAGTGAGTAACTCGTGAAGTGCCTGACAGCTACCTTACCTATACATATCTCGTCGATAATACATAATTACATATATCCTAAGCCATTTTTTTTTTTGTTTTCTCTTTTTTTATATTCTTTGCAATTTAATGGATGACTTTACGATTTATAGAGTATGTAGAAAATGAAGGTTATTGAACGATATCCAAGGTAAAAAAATGCAAATACATCTGTAATATATATAATCGCAATATTATAGAAATATAATACGGACATGGGGAAAACCTCTTTGAAAAATATAACAACAATTGTAGCTATTTACAACGATTCCGTTTCTCAAGACAAACAATTCAACATATTTTGTTAAATTTGTATATCCTCTGGAAGCAGCATTGAACCACCGTGGTGTTACCTATATCACCTACCAATTATGGTTGCATTTCGCTTTTATGCTAGTGTCTCGATTTCAGGTAAAAGATATTTTTATGTTTTCTTTGAATGATAAAATACTACAAGATAGAAGAAGATAATAGTAATACAAGTTCTTTTAAATAATTTTTTTCATCTCCGGTGAAGAACACTTCTTTTAGATTCCATATCTCTAATAATTTGTAATCTTACTAAATTAACACTGTATGAATCGCGTATTGATGTTATATGTATAGTCATATATGTATAGCCTATTGACGTTGTTCTTGTGATTGCAAACAATTCTAATGACACACTATATAGTTTTATTGTTTCCTTTCCACTGCGTGTTGTTACATTGAGAATAACGTTTTGTTCTTGTTGGAGATGAGCAGAACGTCATCAATTATGCATTAACACTGACGTAGTATCTTGTGCATGTGCGCCTCCTTTCTCATCTGTTCCTTACCTTAGCCAGACGCTAACTCTTTTTAATGGATCACAAAATTGAGATGAGGATAAGTTTTCGTTCAATGATGTGAAAGATGAGTGTTAGATGAGATGAGGGTGATGAGGCTAACATAAGTTGCCACTAAGAATTCGCCCTTAGTCTGCCGAGATATATACCTTCTTCGTACTACCAAAAAAATCGTTTTTTTCTAATTTGGTAAAATGTTCTTCAATTATTTCTGCAATGCATGTTTTAGCTCTATTCTTTGGCTATATTTCCTGTGCTTCTGACATAGAAATCACAGGAAGTGGTGCAAATGTATCACTACAAGATCTTAAACGGATTGCGGAGAATCCCGACAGCATTTTACGATATTGCCGACCTAAAAAATTTGAATATGCGAAGAACCAATTGAATAAAACTAATGCGGAAGGTTAAAGCTGTGAACGATCAAATGCGGCAACTTCCACATAACAGTAATAATGCTTCTTAGAATACCCCATTAGAGTGACTTTTACAAAGCTTGATAGAAAACTTGCGCAAGTCATAACAAATACATCATCAGCATCAAGATGAAGCTACCTATGCAAAGTACCCCAAAAAGAAATGAATAACCTGACTCGTATTTATCAAAACCTGTATCAGAAGAATGTTTTAAATTAGGTCTCTCACGCGCGCGTATAAAATTTATGGATGCATATTACATATATCATATAGAATACCGATACAAAAATGGCCTGCTGTAATACTAGAACAAAAAACAATGACAGATAATACAAAGGAAAAGATCCAAGACAAGTAAAGAAGAAAAATGGGGATTAAAGTAGATTTTGTGCAGCAAGGTTCAGGAATCAGCAATCATGGCAATACGCTAGGTTTTTTTTCGAAATCCACAAATGACTACAGCTATAACAGGGTTGATGTTAGAACTAATTGAAAGATTTAACGCAATGTTGCAAGTAATAACAAGTAATGCAGTAATTGATTCGATAAATTGAAAAGTACCGCGCGTGACACTGCAGAATTATATGTAGCTAGGTATAATTGAGTACTATATGCCTGTAACCGTTCATAAAGTTTTAATTAATGGCAAAGATATAAAGACCAGAGCTGCTTTTACCTGTAGGATTATTGTCAGAGGAAGCACAAGAAGCCAAAAAAAAATTATAAAAAGTATAGAGCCACCATTCGCGAAAATTTTCTCGTAAAGCAACAAATGAGGACATTGTGCATATTCTGCTACTAACATCCGATCCGCTTATTTCAAATGTGAGACGTTTGCCTCCTAAATTTTTTTTGAATTTCACGATGACGCTAAAGATTAACTTCGAAATGATTTATAGATTATACCTCAAATTACTCTCTATGGATATACTTATGAATATCCAGTTGGTCTGGTATTGGCTTTCAGTGCTTTTTTTACTGCTTAAAGTGCTTTTGCCATTTTTATTGTTTTTTATGTAGAAATCATTAATTTAATTACTGCACTGATGTAGGTATGTGAATCCTGTCAGATTGTTTTTAATTTTTAAAAATCTTTGCTATTAATTACAATAACAATTCATGTGGTTCTGAGGTACCTGAAAAATTTAAATTGATGCATTCTAAATATGCTATATACACATACACGTTATGATACATATGATTTTGTTTTCTTTTACAATACGGCTATTGTTTAAGAATATGAGCGAATGTAGTACTCTTGGGACGCAATAGCAGTTCCTCTTATTTTGGACTACATACTTTCTGACTAAAACCATTTCTCTAATTCAGTATCATTTCTCTACTATTAGTAATTAGTTCAGTTATGTATTATTAAAAAATATCTAACCATTTCTGTTTGTTATATTAATGATAAACATTTTAAGCATGGCAAGCGGTATAACAATTCTTTCTGAATATTTTCTCATTTTCTGAATATTTTGCCGTTTTTTATTATTATCATTGCTATTTTATTGTTAATATTATTATATGTATGTATATTTAACTAAAATAGTTGAAAAAAAAACGTTAATGAATAGAAACGCAATACCTAACATTATTTGAATAATTTATGTACTTCCGCCAATAATAACCTCGTGATTTTATATTTAGTTTTTTTTTTTCCTTTATGCAATTCAAATCGCCTATATTCAATCTCATTATCCTGAAAAAAATATTAAAAAATTTCAATTTTATCAAAAGTTACAGATTTATTTCCGCAAAAGCGCGTTTCTGGACCACTGGGCGGCATAGAGTACAAAAAAAAATATATAATATTTGTTATTATAATAAAAAGGTTGCCGGTTTAGCAAAAAAAAAATCAACGTTCTACAAGAATCGCAATTGATAGGTTTTAATTTTAAGTACAATTCACAAGATCATGTATTATTTTACAAAGCTAAAATAATAAAAGGCGCAAAACTCCGATAAATCATTAATTTACATACTAGTTACTAATTACTGCTAACACGAACGTTCCGGTGTTTCGGTAGCGACGAATAGTGTAATGGGCTGTAGATTTTGGCACTCCTAATTCTTCTGCTACCGCACGCACAGAATGTCCTTCCTCGTGTGATGTGACAATAGCCGAACTCTCTTCTACACTTATCGGCTTTCCTTTCGGCATCTTTTTAAATACTATATCAATTATTCCCTGATACGGTGGAAGATCTTTAGGAGACACCCAGGTGAAATTTTACCACCCTGTCGACCCACCTCATTTATTAATTTCTTGATGGATCGTTGCGTTTGCTCGACTTCTTAAAGGTTGTTGTTGATAAGTGTTGTACCTTGCTAAAGCTTTCGGATCGTACTCGTTATTTGGAATTACATGGCGATTGAATGGATGAATTCTTGCTTTTTTTAATCTATTTCTGGAGCTGTGTTTTTCCAAGTTTGCTCGACAAGTTTAGAGGATACATTCTTTGGAATTTTTCCATTGCCAAGTCACAAGTTTTAAATCCCTGTTGTTCTTTACAGACTTAAAAATTGACAAATCTAAGGGCTGTAAGAGATGACTCGTGTGCGGAGGCAACTTTAATTTGGTAACGTCATATTTGATGAAACTTTGGCGTTTGCGCTCGGAAGAATGATCTCCTTTCTGGGGGTCGTAAGAATATTTTAATCCTTTTAACTAGTTAAAATTGTCACAGCGTTGTTAAATGAGAATACTAGTCAAATAAATTATTTCTGTAAAATTACAAATCGCTTGGTTACAGAATGACGAAGAGTAAGTAGCTTATTCTGTTATATTCTGTCGTGAAATCTGGAAATTTATGAAAAAATTCTTGAACATGTAATGGGTATTGAGAGTGCATCTTTTAATGCAAAAATTGACTAACAATAAGTTATTTTGACCCGCTGCCCTCGGGAGCTACTCTCTTAACAATCTTAAATGAAAAAGGGAATCTACTAATACCTTATTTTAACGGTCTTTTAAAACATTGCATTTTTGGGGTTTAGGGTTTGTAATATTTGATGATGATTTGTTCGTAGCCGTTATGCTATTTATATGGTTTTTCCTTTTTTTCGTGAGGGTAGCTCTTCATTTTTACATTTCGACAAACCTTATTTACTGTTGTCTTCTTTAGAAAAATGTATATTATAATTTAACTTTTTCTTTTTTATATCTAAAATTAATAATCAATATTGTCATTACTTATAAAAATATGTGTGAGGTTTTTTTTTACTTACATTTAGGGACATTCGCAACAACATTTTAAAAACTTATTTAAAAATTACATTTTTTTAAAATTACTGGAAACGTAATCAATTTACAAAGTACTGTTAGCTTAACATTTTAAATTCAAACTGCCGAAGATTACATTTAAAATAACCCGAAAGGCGAGCTCAGCGATGGGCTTTCTTTTAAAATTGTTATACTAAAAATTGTTGTTTATTTATCTCTTTACCTACATATATTAACGGCGAAAAGTATGTTTAAATGATTGGTGCATAAATTTTTGATAAACTTTCTATTTCTGTTTATCGTTTACTGCGTTTTTATGTTTGTTTATTTGGATCATTTCTAAAATGCATCGCGCTTTATAATTCTTTTCCTTATTTAAAATACTTGTATTATTGAAATTGAATGTATGAACTATGTTGATTGTATGTTTTTTTAGAGCAGTGAGATTATTCTGATATTTATGACCTTTAATTCTATTATGAAGTTGTTGTGATGTTTGTCCTATGTACACACCATTGCAATTGTTACAGGGGATTTTGTAAACTACGTGACTTTGGTTTTGTAATGGAATACTGTCTTTTAATTGTGAGAAACCAAATTTCAAATTATTGTGGTTTTTATGTGCAAGTTTTATATTATGTGGGTAAAGTATTTTATTAAGTTTTTCGGACAATTGAGGAACGTATGGGATGCTAAGATATTTGAAGGTATTTGGGTTTGTGTTTTTTGTGTTATTGACTTGTCTGGTGTTATAATATTGATGTATTTTGTTTTTGATGGTTTTTTGAATTAACGTTAAGGATAGTTATTTTTGTAAATTGATTTTACTGTGTTAAAATTTCTGTTCTATATTTTGGACAGGTTAATGTAATGGCTCTATTGATTAAGGCAGACATGACATTTTTTTTATAACTAAAGGGTTGGGCAGAGTGAAAATTTAAATAACGACCAGAAAATGTTGGTTTGTGATATAATTTTGTCAAAATTTTATTATTTTCTCGACTCAATGTAAGATCTAAATAGTTTAACATTTAATTTTTTTCTATTTCAAGGGTGAATTGTAATTTCGGATGAAAATCGTTGGAAGACTGATGAAGTTTTGTGATTTTGTCTTCCGAATACACAAACAATCGTCCACATACCTTTTATAAAATGTTGGTTAAACTCTAAATTGTTAATTACCTGTCTTCAACTTCTAAATTGAGCTTCTTGTGCTTGATATGGGTGAGTCCATTGCGGCAGCCTATGACAAAGTGATTTCAAGTGCATTCAAAATTCATCTAAAGGTAATTCTGTGTGTGTGAGTATTTTTTCCAATTTTTTCTTATAATATTTAAAGCATATCTATTGGAATTTGGTGTGTACATAGAGAAACATCAAGCGATATTAATCTGTCTATTATTTTATTTCCTGTACTGTCAATAATTTTTTTTAATCAAATGAATTTTTAAATAACATTCGTTGTTATTAATTATGTTTAGATTGGATTGGCAGATATTTTGATATATTGTTAAAAGGGACTTTGGATTACAGGAAACTATTGGCCTGAGTGGACGTTTATTTTGTGGAGTTGGGAGATCATATATTTTAGGTGTATTTGCATTATGGATTTTTAAGTTTTTGGCTTGTTCTGTAGATGTATAGGCTTTTTTCCCAACGATTAACTAATTCATTTCCTTGTTTTTGATATTTAATAGGTTTGTAATAGATACATTCGTTTTTGAAATACCTACTTAAGAAAATTTATTTTGTTTTCTATTTCTAGCTGATTTTAGCTATATTTTACACAGAAAGAACTTAAAGAGATATATAATAAACCAAACACATACAGTATTATATTATAACAAAAGTCAGCACCTTAAACATTATTTTTAATTTCAGTTCTATAGTTTTAGGGGCTTCTAGAGTTCCGGAAATTTAGATTGGGAAGTTTTCAAACGAACATTCTGTATTTAGGTACATATCGTTTGAGGTTACTATGAAAGATAATCACATGCAGCTAAATCGTTTTAAAAATCCAACTACTGTATCCATAAGGTAGCTTTCAGAGTCGTCAAAATTCATGGGGAAACCTCGCCATATCGTAATTAAGTATTTACATATGAAACGTAATTTTTTTTTTCCTTAGCGGCAACATGCACTTAGCACACACCATAATGTAGATATTTTAATCTAACTTGACCAAGGTAACAACAGCACGGTTGGTGAGAGCATAAATCACCGGCCTCTCCCACCGTATCGCGGCAAAAACTGTCCAAATTATCAAATGTAACGCCTAGCGCCTTTAATTACCATTCAAGTCAATTAATGCGAAATTTATATCGTCGCCGATTCACGCTAAGCGTACTAAAAATACTTTAGAGAACGGCTTTATTTCAAGTTGTGCGGTACGTACGAGATCACGAAATGGTTCTAATAAAACAAAAAAAAAAATACATGCATACATACTGTACATATATATATATACGCAGAATAAAACGCGAACTGCTCACTCACACAGCTTAAAAAGGGGAGAAAAATGAAGAAAACGTACGACCTCTCACTGTTGTGTGTACTGCGTGAACGAAAAAGTGCCAGGCATCTCGGCGCGGCGAGGCCTTTCAGCGCACGTGATATAAAAATACGCATAATAACATAAAAGTCGGTCTTAAAACAAAGACGTCGGGGACGGGAATATTAAATAGTGTACCCCATCAGGTTCGTCTGTCAGGTTAATAAACTGGTATTTGATAAACAGGGGCCCGTTGGACCGTGGAATGAGGATTGGCCGACGTGATAAGCGCCCGGGATGTCATTCGTTTCTTAATGTTCGCGTTTACGAAACGGAGAGACCACAATTGTCCGGAATTTACGTTTACCTGCGGCTCGGATCGTTTCGCTTGTAATGCGGAATATTTTTCGCTCTTATTAGCATTTATAACGCTGGAAAGGTTTTAAAACGTAAATAGTTTTAATGTGACCCCGACGAACCGCACTGTCTCAATCCATTGGCGTCCGTTTACTTCTCGTTTTAACGCAACCACATTTTCGTAATTGCCAATATAAAATTCACATATATAACTATCACTTCTTTTTCGTCGTGGGAGTCTCCAGGAACACTGTACCCTTCTTGATTATTTCTTAGATACAAAACTCTTACTTTTTTTTTTATTCATTAGATTATACCAGCTGTTTCACTATGCTGATATTCAGTACTAATTGTTGTATGTATGTCCAAATGTATGCCCAATTCAATTTCTTGAGTGCTTATCTCGCAGAAGGGTTCAGACACTAAGATTGGTCCTTCAGTCCTTTTTTGCAAGATTTTCCGTCATTTCATCAGCAGGGTTGCATTATTTCTTTTGCTTAGCTCATTTAATTTCCCTAGGCACTCCCAGACCATTTTGGAGCTGATTTCGTGTGAGTCCCGCACTTTGATGACTGTTTGACTATCAGCCATAATGATAATTTCCTGTTTTCTGTAATTCCTGTCAATATTGAACTAGACGCCATGTGGTAAATTCTTTCACAAAACTGTTTTTTTTTGTTTTGACATGTCCCAGATCTGATTGATCACTGTTAGGAGATTGAGGTTTATATCTACGATCGTTTCTTCCTTGATCATTTTGGCCATACTCTCCACCACAACATGGAGAGGGGTGAGATCCAGTATTACCTCGATAGCTGCTGTTGGGCAGGTTCTCTCATAGCCCTTCGAGAGGTTATTTCTGGCAGTGGCCAGAATAGTTCTCTGCTCCAAGTTACTAATGCATAATCGCTCTCACTATCGCTGTATACATCTAAAGCTGTATTTTGGGGTTGCATTTCCAGCTTACCCCTGCAACGTTTCTGCACAGCATCAGGGCTTTTTCGGCCTTGTTGGTTACCTCAAGATCCTGTTTCTTCTGGAGGAATTTATTATCTAGGGTAAGCCGATGCATTTGTGAAGCTTTAAGATTGCTTTTTCTTTTCTTAGTGAATGATACTAATTGAAATACTGACACCATGGTCTCGTGAAGTTGAGTCTTCTTTCAGCTAAATCGCCGTTTTCCACAGCCAGATGATGCCTGGCTCTTCTGGCGAAAATTACCGATAAATTACTCCTCAGATTAGTTTTGTAATTGTCCCAATCTGTTTTTCTGGGATGCCTCCTGAGTGGCCGGTTTGTAGTCATCGTTCCTAACTTGAACACAGTTATTCTGTCCACTTGATACCCTCCAGTCTTTCAGCAGATTCTTTAGGTTCAATCTAATATCTAGCACTTCCTCCCTTACCCTCGTTAGAAACGTGGGATTATTTCCGATAATGTGCATGAGTTAGTGATTACTAAGACTATACTCTAAAAGTTGCTCCGTTAGTTTTCAGCTTGCCATAAATTGCCTGTCCTTTAGCGCACAGAGCATTCACACAAGATGTGGTAATCGGTCTTTGTCATACTTGTACCACAATCTGCAGTTGGCATTTCCATTTGTGAAATATGGTTACATCTTGAAGGACTTTCTTAATTCTGGTACGATTCAGTCATGAAGTTTTGCACGTTGGTACCAAGTGCTACATTCTGTTTTTCCTAGTGAACAATATCTCTAATTGTTTTATTGGGGTTGATGCTCGCTGCTGGACGGCCATTGCTACAAATGCCCACGGACAGCATAGCACCCGAAATTATCTTCACTGAAAAGGTGAAAATCTCATACCGAACAGAGACCAGGCACGCAGTGAGATCACTGCTAACGAAACTGGTACACGGATGGATCCAATCCAGCCAGGGGACAGGAGCCGTATTTGTGGGCCCAGTCCTAATCAAGGATTATTCATAAGCCTGGAGAAACATACAAACGGTCTTCAGCCAGAGGTTTCGCCCTTGCAGAAATGATTGCAAAAGGGGGCTACATGAGGAGAAAATTAATATAATGACTGACAGCCAGGCTGTCATTAAGGCAGTCCTCAAACCCTGTAACTAGGTCAAAACTAGTTAGGACTGCAAACAATCCTCAATGCACTGGCACGAGACAACACGGTGTCTCTGATTGGGTGCCGGGATATGAGGATATAAAGGGCAACGTAATAGCCAATGAACTAGCCAAGGAGGGCTCTAAAGAGAACTTCATGGGTCCAGAGCCGTATGTGGGATTTACTAAGGATTCCGCAAGAAGGGAGATCTGACCTGGTTAGATAAAGAAAGGACAAAGAAATGGAGGTCGACTGAAGGTCAACTCCATACAGAAACGCTGATAGGGGATGGGGATGGTAGTTTCTCTGATAACCTACTCAAGCGCAGTTAGAAAGAAGTTAAAACCATTACTGGGTTGGTAACTAGACACTGTCCTCTGAAAAAGCATCTATACAATACAGGCCGTGTAAGCGAACCGTGGTGTAGAAGATGCGAGCTATAGGAGGAAACGAGTTTACATGTAATCTGCACATGTGAGGAACTGAAAGTACTCAGGCAGAAATATTTCGGGAGAGATCTACTGGAGCCCTCGAAGGTCCTCAAGTTTCACTGGGCAAGATACTGGGCTTATAGAAGACACCAAGCTGCTCGAGTGGAAATAAGAGACTTAATAAGGATGGTACAATGAGCACCAAGCTCAAGTGCCTGGACACCAAGTGCCCACCCTAACTTGAATGAATGATGGGGTTGATGCTGCAAATTAATGACCTATTGGAGGGTTGAAGAAACGTACTTACTTCTTGATCCTTTTAAAAGATAATTATCACAACAAGATTTATTTATTTTTACGCTAAATATATTTAATAACAGTCTTTCCACTTCTGCAAATACTGAAATTGTTCTTCAGAAATTTGTACCGCCTATAAGGTCCCGTACTTGTGGAAATATCTATAAGTTATTAAATTACATATGTATGTTGAACACGTTGGGATCTGGACGTCTACAAGTCTAGATTGTCACGTCCATATATGGGCGCGTTTGAATTACAGCGTATTGTTCGTATTTCTGATTTATTGCCATTGATACGGCGGCTGGGATAAAGTCATTGGATCGAAATTTAGCAATTATAATAAAAAATATCTAATTATTTCGATATCTACCGTCCGTATAAGTTGAGCGTAATCTGGCCGTGTCACCAAGTGCATGATTTAGAAACCTTTTACTAAGATAACATCATTTTGCACTTGGCAAAGAACACGAGCGTGTCAGTTCGCCTTAACTCCTATTGTTCTATTATATATGGCCGGTGCATTTATGCTGAAACTGGATTCCATGTCGCAATAAGTGTGTGACATTGTAATAATTAAAACCTCCGGAGAAAAATCGCTGCCCTCCTGCCTTTACATTTGCCCCGTATATCATTTCTAAGAGTGGCCCGAACTTGTTTTGCAACGTTGACGTCTTTATATACTATATGTGTATGACTGCGACACAATAAGAGCAAAAATATATATTCGTATTTATGGAAGCGAAATATTTAAATAACGGGCACATTATAAAGCCACCTACGATATGGCAGAGACAATCCTCGCAATTTTTAATTCGAACGAGTATATTTTCACCTGAAACTGAATCGTTTAATGTGAATGTTGACATGGAAAAATTGCATTAGAGTGAGTTGCATTAATCTGCATGCAACAGCATGGATGCTAAAGTTAAAATAAAACAACATGGTCTTAATTAATGACCTAACTACCCTCTTAGGTTAACAGTCACAGGTTAGATAAATATCGGATCACTCCGCGCTACAACAGATTTTATTAATTCGCGTCAATTGTTTCTGGAACACGTAGGTTCTTATTGTCAACCGGAGACCGAATGAATTAAGTAAAAATAAGAAATGACTTATCTCCCTTTAAAAAGGAAACTTGTTTACAAGTTCTTTTTCTACACCTACCCTTGACCCTTCGAAATACCAAGAATTAGCGACAAATGTGGAACTTTATCTGCCCCCAAAAGTCAATGAAACTTGAGTGGTGGAGGAGTGTTACTTGCTTATTCAATAAGTTATTTTAATGTTTGTTCATATATACCGTTTTATGTGTGTCTAACTCTTTCGATGACTGTACATTTTTCACTAGATTCAAGGTCGATTTTATGTCCGATATCGTTTAATATGTTGCAGTAACGTCGAAGTCTACCATAGCGATATATTGCCATGTGTTCCTTAAACCTAGATCCGATCTCACGCTTCGGAAAGCTTATCACACCCGCGACAATTATGCTGAACACGATCTTTCGTTGGGAAGGGGTTTGTCTTTCGCGTATAATATTAGATTTTTTTCTTTAAAAACGTCGTCCAAATCTGTTGAAATACGATGGAAAGATAATTTAACAAACATTTCTTCTGAAGTTAAAGTTTGTGGGACTTCTTACATAGTAGTTATATTGAACTTTCTTTACACTCCGGACTACATCTATTGAAGAGTAACAATTATTGATCGATCGCTACCTTTTTAGTATATTACAATTCTTTGTTAAATCTCGTTTTATTAAGTGGGAATTTCATAAATCTATTTCTTAGGAAATTAATGCCGGTCTTTTTATGTTATCCACAGTCATCTGAATCGGCCATTACATATAGCGGCGTCTTTCCTGCTGCTGTGAAGGTGTCTGTTGTTCATCCGATTCATAAGAGGGATGACAGGGACAGTGTGGCGAATTATCGTCCTGTTTCAGTGAACTCTAGCTTCACGAAAGTATTCGAATATGCGATGCTTTTCAAGGTTCTTGATCATCCTGAGCGAAATAATATTATTGTTGACAGACAGCACGGTTTTCGGCAGGACCATTCTACTACGACAGCAGTTCACTCCTTTATCAACGACATTGTGCAGTCACTTGACCGAGGTATCTTCTGTAATCTTTCTAGAGCTTTTGACTGTGTTGACCACGGCATTTTATCGGGGTAGTTGGAGCGTTGTGGGGTGACCACAAGCTGGTTTATTTCATTTTTGATACATTGATTTCACACAAATCATCTAACAACGTTTTAAAACAGCTTCCTTCTCTATATTTACCTGTTACTTTAGGTGTGCCCCAGGGCTCAATTTTGGGCCCTGTTTTGTTTTTAATTTTTATTAACGATATGGTTGACCTCATTTGTTTATTTATGCAGACGATACCTCTGCAGTTGTCACAGGAAATGATCCTATCAATGTACAGGACAGGGCAAATACATTATTGTCTGAACTGAATCAGTGGTTTACAACTAATACACTGCATCTAAATCTTTCAAAGACTAATTTTATGTTTGTTCACATGGTGAGATCTAAATTAAACTTGGATGTCAATTTTTCTGTTAAGAACTTTTCTTTATTGCCTAATAGGAGAGATTAGACTTTAAGCTGGGAGAGACATCGTACCGTTGATGTTATTACTGAAATGAATAAAGCTTGGTATCAAATTAGGAACTTGAAAAATTTATTGCTCTTAGAGACGATACTATCTTTTTACTATAGTGAGGTGTATTCTAGGCTGAAATATGGCCTTCTGGGTGTCGTTGAGTCATGCACGTGGGTTTTTTCTAGGTCAGAAAAGAATTGTCAGATATATCGCTAATATTAATACGACAGGTTCCTGTCGACCCTTTTTCCTTAGATTTAAATTACTTCCTGTTCCAGCGGTTTATATTCTCGAAATTCTCACTTACATATTTAAAAATAAAGACGAATTTGTAAAGAACAGTAAAAATCACGACTATAATACCAGGAGAACGGATAACTACAGACATCCCTTCAGCAAGCTTAATACAACGTGGCAGGCACCATCCTCAGTGGGAGTCAGACTCTTTAATCTCCTGCCAGAATCTTTAAAATCATGTACTGGAGAAAACGTATTTAAGTCTAAACTAAAAAAGTTACTAATGCAAAATTGCGTATATTCCATGGACGCATTTGTTAGCGTGTTCAACAATTATACTTGTTTTATTTATTTTTTTTTAATTTTTAAGCTGTTATGTGTAATGTATTACAATGTAATGTGCTACAACAGTATCTATCTTTGACCTGCCTAACATTAGTATCGAGGTAGGTCAATAAAAATTATTATTATATCTATTTGTATTGGTTTATTTTCTGTAAGTGTTTATTTCCAATTTTTTTTTTTCTTATCACTAAACTGTTCTAGAAAAGGTAGTTGGTTGTTCATCTCTTCTTCTACAGTAAATTTTAATAATTTTGAATTTAGTTTTGAGACAAAATCCGCGATAGTTACTTTAGTGGTGTCGAAAATCGTAAAAATATACTTCAATCAAATTCTAGAAAAATATTCAGTGTCTTTTTCAAGTCTGTTTCAAATCTACTCATGAATAAGTTACCAATGAACGGGGACAATGGCGTTTTCATGCCCTTCCTCTTAAATTTACATATGTACAGGTTACGACATTCAAGATATAATATATATATATTATATATATATTATATATATATTTTGTCCTTTCGATTAAACGACGTCCACACATTGGTTGGGGTGCATTGCATGTGGCGTCCACCGTCATATGACGTCCGTATATGGACGCCACAAAACATTTCTATGCTAATGTGATGTACTGACTGCCTAGACCTTGTAAAACGATTTTTAGCTGGACGTTATTTTGGTGCACCGATAAAAGTTATGTGTATAAATTAGTTCGGCGAAATACTGTAGTGCGGCGCTGCGGAATTTCGTATTATACACCAAATATACAAATTATGACATCCTTCCGCGTATGCGACGTCCAATCCTAAAATAATGTTTACAATATTTCGCGTACGGGACGTCCGGTAGCTCTGACAACATTGTATGCGTAGTTATAGCCATTGATAGCGAGGCGGGGTGTTAGCGTCTTATTAATTTTACATCGGTATGGTTGTATTATGAGTTTTAAAATGCTTAGGTGTAGTATGTTTATTCTAGCCTATCCGCAGAACTACGCAGCTCGCAGCTCGCTTCATCTCCTTACATTATTTCTACAACATCGGGATGTTACAGAAATATAATTTATACAAACACGTTTAATTCACTGTCTTCGACGCGACAAAAAGTAATAATAATTTAATCCCAAGGCCATTTCTCGGGTTGTAAAAAATGGAATTCGCTCTCAGTAGTGTACAAAATAATAATAATAGTTTTATTCTTACAGTATTTTTTTTTGATTTGTAAATTATGAATAAAAACAAAAAGTTTTAGCTAATAAAAAGAAATAAAAAGAAATAATATTTTTTCAATTCAATCCAATCAATTTAGGGCAATCCACTTAAGTTGTTAAAATTTATTTACCTATTTTATCTAGGATACATTAATAACAATACATTATTACATATTAATTATTGATTTTTTTTTTCTTTTTCTGTTGAAAATTCTTTGTTTAATAGCAAATTTCTATTTATTCCATACATCATTCAAACACAGTGATAAACCTGCAAAGAGTCTTATTATTATTATTCTTAAATAATTGGTGTCTAGTTTTCATTTTAGTTTACATACAGATGTATTTTTTTCGAATTTGAATAACGTAAATAGTATCCAGAATAGATGCTTTGTTAGTTATTACAGCGATTTTGTATGAAAGGATTGATGCTATTCTCGTACTACCCGTATAACAAAATATTAGACATTTTTGGAGCAGTTCTCTAGATCTTTATTTTCAAACACATTCATATTTCTTATAAAAAATCAAATTAATAATTTTTAAGATATAAATGTTCCATTTCGTTAAAATTCGTGAACAATCGGGCGGTGTGACTAGCAGTTCTGCTCTTATTGGTAATTCGTTTTCCTTAACATGCGCGGTGCTGGTTATACCTATGCGGGTTACGGGTTGTATTCTTCAGCTATTTTTAGCTTTTTTCACCGTTTGCTGCATCTCGTGAGTGAAAGTTGTCGCGGTACACAGGGCAACGAAATTAACGTGTGCGCATTTTGCAAACGTCTGAAAAGCAACCGTCATCGAAAGAATCCAATGCTATTACTTCAAAAATAACAGCCAGTAGTACGTTGTGTGGGTTGGAATATACAGAAAATTGACGCACATTGAATTTTACACTCGTCATAACAAACGGGTATTAGTGTCATGTGTAAAGTTTGTCCACGCAAACCGAAAGTGGGTGAAGTGTAATGAAATAAGAAATCAAAACGCATAGACTACAAAATTATCACAAGCCCAAGCTGATACAGGAAATAATGGACTATTAGAGTTCGCAGTTCTATAACAGTCCAACAAGTTTCTGAACTATATAAAAACTATGAAATAGGTATTAAATATCTTGGTAGAATTGTGAAACCGCATTTTCTAGACAATCTCTTTATACCTTTAGTATTTGTTCCACCTTTTTATTTTATATTGAAATTCTTATACCTTAAACTATTTTAAATATTATTCGTCAGGAGATTGTATTCTGTACATCAGTATATGTTTTAGCTCATTTTCATACACATATAACTGCTTCTAAATGTCATTATAGTTTCTACTGCAGGTATGTAAGTTTCTTTCATGCATTTTCTTGAGGTGTAACCTTTGTTTATAAATAAGATTTGAAAAATAAACAAATTTCGAATAGATAGCGTATGACAAAAATGTGTTATTAATGACAGAATTCAGAATAACGTCTTACAACAAGAAAGACATTTTGTTTTTGTACAAATTATGTGTAACAATTACTTTAAACTACATTTATGTTTTTGATATACAAATTATCGCAAAATATCTAACCAACGTTATGACATTAGAAGATCTATATGAGTATGATCCGGGTTTACCTAAGGATTATATAAAACCTATTATATATAAAATTTGATTAAATGTCTACTATTAGTTATTAATTCTTGACGATCTTAATAAATATTTTTTGCATTATAAACATGTACAACAACCTTTATCCCATTACCCTCTTCAATTTTTAAAAGTAATTACATTTCGCATTGGATTTCTGCTTGTATTAGCTCTCTAAAAAATTAAGTATTGAAATATATTAGCAATTGTAGAAAACTTTAGTTTTGAGAGTAGGTAGCAGAGCAAGAGAAGGCGGTGGCGGCAGAGTGTTTTTTTATCTGTATTGTTTAATTTTAATATGAAAAATACGATCTGTTGTTTGTTAGTTCATTAAGTACATTTTAAAAGAAATGAAGAAGGTTATTTCTTACACTATATTACTACACACTTGTAGAATATTACTGCAGTTTATTTAGAAAATCCACATTTTATACACCCTACGATAATATTCGGCCATCAGACTAACAATTTGTCCTCGTCACGAATGCTATTATACTAATTTGTATGAATTATCATTACAATAGTGTTGATATTTTCTTTAACTTTTATCTATGTAATAAATTGAGAAAAATACGAGATTTTATTCCATCTGGACAACAACAAGAATCTGGAATTAATTTATAGATGTAAAACTGTGTGCCAAAAAAATTGCAACATCTTAAAAGAGTCATAAGGCTGAAGTTTCAAGTAGTAAATTCATAACTACTAGTTTTCAGTAGTAAATCATGGCAATTAGAAAAAAATACAACAATTAGAACAAATTTATCAATCAGAATGTTACATCTGAATGAGATGATTAATGGTATCTTATGGGATCTCATTCCAGGCATAATGTAGATGACGACGATACACTGTTGAAAATATTACGGTGTTGGCGTTAATTTTGCGCTAGTCAAATATTTTAGTGTTGATTTTTCCAAACTTTGCCAGACGAGTTGACTATGCGTATTTAATAGAACAGAAATGACTAGAATTTCGTGTGAATTCTTTGTTCAGATATGAGGATTGACTATTTTTCTAGACATTCAGAAGCGCCAACCAATCAGAATTTTTGCCTCGGATAGAAATATAGAAACCCCACCTATTCTAATACAGTATTGCATTATACGCACCACCTGCATTGCACATGTATCTGTTTTCGTGTTTGATTCTCCGTATTAACATATCCAGACAAACCACCAAATGTGACTGACTTGCAAAATGTAACCTCGTGTTATTAAACGTTAATTCCAGTGGACATAACAAATTTCAACATCTTAAAGATGTATTGGGAACATCTATTTACGCAATTACGAGTAGTTTAGACTTGAATCAAATAGCATAAACATTCACTTAATTTTATAATGGTTCTCAAAAAATCATTTTAAAATTGGTACGTTTAGTTGAAACCAAAACTTGTGAATGAGTTGTTTTGCATATTTATAATTGAGAAACGCCTTAAAGAAAGATATTATAGCACTAAGAAATAGGAGTTGCATATTAAAAAGACGTTGTGTTTAGAAAATGGTGTTAAAACACCCAATAGATCGCATTCATTTAGTTAAACAGCTAGTAAATTTGTCTAGTCTAGATCAAATAAAATGTGACTAGAAGTATCTTATAATTCCACGTGTCAGTTGGACAAAATAACCCCTTAGCAATAGACAATACTTGACTATCTTTGCTCGTCAAATTTAAATTTCTATAGTTCTCGACAAAATAACACGAAAAGAGTGTGGACCTCTCCTGACTATTAAATTAGTCAAAAAAGTGTTAAAATTTTCTACAGTGCAGTTCCTGCAAGGTGTTTGCTGCTTATGGTAAACACCTTATGTAGCAGCAACCTATCATATCCCACACATCCTCGATCGGGTTTAAATCCGGTGAGCGAGCAGGCCAGGAAAAAATTTCAATTTCCTCTTCGTTTATGAAGTTCTGACAGATACGGGCGATATGATCATCAGCGACTTTTTACAAACAGCCAGTTGTTTTGTTAAGATCCAGCTTTGTGAGTGTCCTCCTTCGATATGTTGCATTTTTTTTTTGGCACGTATTTCATTTTATTTGCCTATACAAATCTAATGTGATCAATTTTATTCCATTTCAGTAAAGAATAATGGTAGTAATAAGTTTAAAAATTTGGATATTGTATTTTATATATATAGATATTTCTAATTCGGAGATATTAGCCGTTCTCCATAAACTTATATTTTATGTAACCCCATAGCAAAAAGTCAGAAGGGTTTAAGACTGGAGTTCTGGCCGGCCATTTTACTGCCCACTTCGTCCACTCCATAGGCTGGGAAAAATTATTCTGATAATTTCTGACCTCTAACAAAGTGTGGAAGAGCCCCGTTGTTGAAACCAGAGGTTATTGTAATTGAGATAAATAGCTTGTAATGTCGGAACTACGTTTTGGGGTCAATAAAGTTTATCCATTGGTAACGTGCCATTGATATCCCTGCCTAAACATCAACTTTCTAAGGACGTTGAGAGTGACCTTCTATTAGCCATTTAGGGTGTTCCTGAGCCCAATATCGACAATTATCTCTGTTAGTTAACATATTCATTTAACATAATTTCGTGGCTTCGTCAGAAAACAAAATGTTGTTTCAGAAATCCGAATTTGTTGGAACGCATCCCTCATGATTTCACAAAATCGCAGTCTTCTATCGAATCATCTGCCTTAGTTCTTACACTAATGCACTTTTTATGGATGTAATTTCTCTTTTAAGCACTTTACGAACAGATCGTTCTGAAATATTATAGTCACGTTGTAGATCATTGCACGATATCCAGGGTCGTTCGTTCACCGCCAGCAAAATATTTAATGCAGCATCACCACCAGTAGCAGTTTTTGGTCTTCCCGTCTTAGACTTTTCCTTTACGGTCGGGATGTCTGCGTAGGAAATTTTTCTACGTACAAATAATGATGATTTGGTAAATAGTATAAAAAGTATACATAATTATTCAAAAACAAAACAAAAGAACTGTTATTTGAAGAAAACTTAGATTAAAACAAGAATAAATAAATAATGCCATTAATCAATACTTTTGCCGGAGATGCGCCTTGTATTGTAGGCTCTTGTATTTGTATGGATACATATAGAATATTAAGAAATAACCAAACGTTTAGTAAAATCGTAAATCAAATGGGGCTGTAAAAAATAGATAAATATGGCAACATGGCGGAGTTCATTCTAACGGTATTATGAAAGTAAGTATATTTCCTGGTTGCTATAAAGCGGTGAAACATACCGCTGCATACCAAGGACGTCACATTAATTTCATAATAAAAGGAATCATTAATCTCATAATGGGGAGATAGATAGCAATAAAAAGATAGAAGTGTACAGCGTTATATGTTGACAACCCTTATTACAATCCAATCGTCAAACTTCAATATATTATTTTGCGCTATCAGGTGGACGCAATAAACGCGGTTCGGTGAAAAGACGTCACAATGATAGAGGGATGTATATATATATATATATATATATATATATATATATATATATATATATATATATATATATAAAATAATATATTAATATTATATTATATATATAATGAGTCATTAACTGAAGCACAAAAGCTAGTATCTGTCAATCAGTATAAAACAGTAACGCGCTTGCATCATTTCTTATTTCACTCAGCTATTTCCAATATAAAATATGCGCAAGTTCCTTTAATTTAGTTTAAAAGTTTATTGTTGTTTTAATTTTGCAAACTTCTTCTAAAACCCTCACCACAAACTGCATTAAACTGATCAGTGTTTTTGAGGGATTTAGAAGAAGTTTGCAGTATTACCAGTCCTACAGTTTGGAGTATTTTTGCCATCGTTGTTTTAATTGTTATTGAGGAAAAATCATCATCCAAAAACTTAGTTTAAAGTAGATATATGATGATATGACTAATATATGGAAAAAGTCCGCAGTGCGAAGTAGTGGAATCCAAAAGTTCTTTGCAAATACCTTTTTAACATTCATCAATATTCATGAAATTGTTCTACGAATATTAAATCAGTAATAAATGTCAATATTCGACATTCCTGTTCAAGGTTGCATTATAGAAAATAAAAAAAATGTATGCAATTAAATGACATTGCGACTTATAGTAATTATACAGCGGGACTTATGTAATAATGTAACGATCACATTAATAAAAACTCCCATCTTTTAATTGTTTATTATTCTAATTTTTACCAAGGTGTAATTTGAAGTAAAATAACATAGAATAACAAACTTTTCTTTTATATATAAGTTTTATTTGTTACATACCGCTGATTAATAACAACAAAGACAAACTCTTCAATCACATTTCGGAAAAAAATCACTGCCTAAAATTTCGGGGGAAAAAGTTTAGGTACGAATTTCAGATTTGCTATTTTCCAGTAAAATTGCAACTACTCTTAGATCATTACTTATATAGCATTTATAAATTATATAATGCACCTTATCAAGGAGGCGTGTCATATTTTCTTATCATCATCAACTATTAGGTATCATTATCAACATTATTGCAAAATGAAAAACCATTTTCGGAGATAACAACTTCTATCCTTGCAGTCTTGATCCTAATATGAATTAGGTCGTCCAATTTCATTTGATTTATTAAGTGGAACGTGTATCTGTATCAACATCGTCTTGGTTCAAAACATCGACAAGGTTTGGTTCTGGTGAAACTTCGAAATGAAAAATTTTTACACTAGCTTAGAAAATGTCACATAAATTTTAAAGAGAAATTTTACATATTATATATAATCGTAATCCCAAAATACCTCTCGGTGTAGGGATATATTATTCTATGTTCTGCACACTATTTTCCACCTTCCTCTGTCCTTGGCTATATTTCTTGCCTCCTCCACACTCATCCCTCTTCTCCTTATAGCCTTTGCCACTGTGTTGTCCCAATTTTCTGGAGGTCGTCCTCTTCCTGTTCTTGCAATCACTCTTGCTTCCCATACTCTCCTCGTTTGTCTCGTTTCTCCCATCCTTTGAACGTGTCCCCACCATCCCAACTGTTTTTCTTCTAAGAAGTCTAATATTGCTTTTGTTTCCAATTCTGTCCTCACGTCTTCGTTCCTGATCCTGTCTCGTCTTGTAATTCCTTTAACCCCTCGTGGTACTTCATTCGGTCGCCTGAAGTTTACTTTTCCATGTCGTATTTATTGTCCATGTCTCACTACCATACATCAGAGTTGGCTATATACAGTTTTAAAAATTGTCATTTAGTTTTTCTAGTTATTTCTTTTTTCCTTATAAATGTACGGTTAATTGAATGATATAATCTTATTGTTTTTTCTATTCTTTCTTTGTATGTTTTATCTTGTTTTCCCGTCGTTCTGTATAATTACTCTAGGTATTTATATTCTTCACTTGTTCTATATTCTTTCCATTGATTTTAATGTTAATTTTCTCTTTATCTTGCATTATACCATTACTTTCGTCTTTCTGTGGTTATTATCATGCCATATCGTTCTAGTGTCTTATTCCATATGTTAATGTTTGTTGTAGTCCTTCTTCAGTTCTTGCCATTATCACCACATCATCTGCAAATGCACATTCTGATATTTCTACTCTCTTCAAATTTCTGTATCCAACTGTTAGTTTTCTCATTTGGGGTTGACATTCCTTTTGACTTGATCCAGCAGTACATTGAATAGCAATGGACTTATAACACCTCCTTGCCTAAGCCATCCGTTGTAAGAAAGGTTTCTGACTTCATGTTTTGATAATATTACATAAGTCTCATTATCTTTATGAGTGATTTAATTGCCTCAATTATTAGTCGACTAACCCCTCTTTGTTCTAATATTTTCCACATTCTCGTTCTAGGTACTCTGTCGAAGGCTTTGTAAATCGATGAATAGGAAGTACGCTTTCGTTTTGCTTTGATCGACTTCTCTATATATTGTTTCAATGTGAAAATATGATCTTGCGTACTTCTTCCTCGTCTAAATGCACTTTGTGCCTCTTCCAGGGTAGGTTCTATGATGTCTCGTAGTTTCTTTCCAATATTCGTTCATAGATCTTTGCTGCTGTGCTTAGTAACGTTATACTCTATAATTATTACACTCTTTTTGATCACCGTTCTTATATATGGTACAATACTCCTGTTGTCCAGTCCTTGGTACCTTTTTCTCCTTCCATGCCTTATTACAGATTTTCCAAAACATTTGGTACCATCATCGCCCATGTTCTTAAACATCTCTGCTGTATTTTATCATGCCTGCGCCTTTCCGTTTTCTAATCTTGCTTATTGCTTCTTTGACTTCTTCTATTGGTGATTTCCAGATTTTCTTTGGTTTTGTCTGTCTTCGGGGAGCTCAGTAGTTGTTTCTTCAATTGGCTGCGGGATTTGTTGTCTTAGCAAATCCTGGAAGTATCTTTCCACCTTTCCATAATTTGTTTTCCTTCCGTTATATTTACTATTTTTATCTTTTATTATATTTCTCATCGTATACTTCCCTTTCCTAACCTTCCTTAAGACTCCATAAAACAGTTTTTGGTTTTCCCTAAAGTTTTTTTCCAGTTTATCACCAAATGTTGTCCAACTCTTTTCTTTTTCCATTCTGATGGTTTCTTTAACTTTCTTCCTCTGCTCTTGTATTTATTGTAATTATCTTGTGTTCTGTTTTGTAAAATATATCCTCCAATTCTCTTTTTTACACTTGACCTGTTGTTTCACACTTTCATTCCACCATGTAGTTGCTTTCCTATCTTTTTCTTTCTTATTATCCCACACACTTTTTGGCTGCCTCATTGCTGTCGCCTTAAAATCCTCCACGTTTCTTCAATATCTTCACCTCTTACTGTCACTCGTTTCTTATATATTATCCTCCTTACCTCCTCTTCATATTTCTTAGCAATTACTTTCTCTCTAAGTTTGTATGTCTTCACTGCTTCATATTCTTTTATATTATTCGGTTCATTCTTTCTTACATCCCAGCTTTTATTACGTATTTTTCCTATGAGCATGAAATGGTCGCTTCCAATCTCCGCTCCTCTATATACCCTTACGTCTGTAACCTCTTTCCTATTATCTCGTTCTATCAGTATATAATCAATTATTGACTTTTCGGTGCCCTTTTTACCAATCCTTGTAACTTGTGTATGTCTGTGATCATAGAAAAGTATTTGGCCACAATCATTTTATTAAGCGTACAGAAAATCTATAAGTCTGTGACCATTGTTGTTTTGGTGTCTTCACCGTGCTTCCTATTACTTCATTTTTCCTTAGTCCTCTACCTATCTTGAATTAAAATCCCGCCTATGTATATTTTACCTGCACTGCTTTCCGTTATTATATTCAGATCTTCCCAAAATTTATCTTTCGTTTCTGCCAGCTCATCATTATTTGGACCATACACCGCTATTAATGTAATTTTCTGCCCCATGTTTATATCCAGTTCCACTTTCAGCATCCTCTCAGAATATGTTTCCCAATTACTAATATATTTTAGAAATTTTACATACAAAACTTTAATAATAATTTTCTATTATGTTCATTTCTTAAGTAATTAAAATTAATGTTATCAATTTTGAAGAATGTGGGGTTTCAGTTGTATAATTGGTAATTTTGAAAAAGTTGTGGTGCACCACAACGAAATGTTAATTAAATCATTTCCTCACAACTTGAGTACCTATTGTTTTTAATAATATATCCGCTAATACTAGGCTCAATCAAATGCCTCTCTTCCTCACTTCAAATTAATGGCATAGTGATGCTCTTGCTATTTAATCAGCTCCTCAAAGTTACAACATATCGCGCGCAGCAGGTATTGCAGATCAACGTAAGTGTTATAATAATTTTTAATTAAAAATAGAGATTAAACGCCTTTTTTCTGTTAAAGTAGCTTTTTTTTCGTTTATGCCGTTGAAAATAATATACATAATAAAAATTGTTGGGATATTTAACACCCACACAAGAGACTAGGGAATAGAAAATACGTTTAACTAGAATTACTATCATAAATCGGCTTCATTTGAGGTGTATAACCAGTCTGCAATGTCTAATATGCCCACATACACACAGATCTATGTATTTAATCCATGATTTGAATAAGTCCTCTGATATAGAAATCAAGGCCAGACATGTTGAAAACCTGGGTGTCACAATGATTACCTTTTCATATATTTTAATAATAAATTAAGGTATTTTAAAACCTTAATTTTAATATATTAAAAATAAAATTTCTCAGAAACCTGACTTTTTAAAATATTTTCTGAATTATAGAGCAAGAGTTGTTCTGTGTAATAATTGAAAAAAAAAGTTCTTAGGTAACCATATAAAATTGTACTGACCGTCCGCATGTTCTCTCTCTATCTTGGGGCATAATAAATATCTCTTCTACATTCTAAACTAGCAACGCGGGAGAAATATATAGCCACACAGAATCGCGAACATGCGAACGTGTTATACCTTTATTAACGAGGTACTACTTACCTGTGCGCCTCTGTAATAATATTCGTGTATTTATCGTCATTGTGGAGCATTAACTCTTTTCATAACGGTTGTATTTCTTTAGTATATCAAGGACAGCTGTACGAATGCAATACCGTTTAGGAGAGGAACATCTTTTCGTCGCATATACGTATATGTAGCTATGTTCTTTGTACATTCCTTAGTAAAAAAAATCTTAATATTCTAATGTTGTCTGCCCAGGGACATCCAACAGCATATATGTCATTAAAATATAACAAGAAAAGTAGGGGACCAAGAATAGTTCCCTGAGGAACTCCGCTATTTACGGTAAGAACATTTGAAGTGGCGGTTACATATTTTGTACGAATACGAGTTACTTGCTTTCTGTTCGAAAGATACGAAGCAAACCATGAAAATGCAGTACCTCTACTAATACCGTAGCAATTCAGTTTATACAGGGGCCTTTGATGATATATGCTGTCAAACGTCTTTGACAGATCCAAGAAAAGACCACAAGGGATCTTTTTACTTTCAAGTGCAGCTAGTACATACTCGGTGTAGTCAAATAAGGCCGTTTCAATACTTTTTCCTTTTAAGAAATTTGATGATTTTTGTTTATAATATCAAAAACGTAAATGAAGCCACATAACCGATTATATACGATTTTTTCAAATATTTTTGAAAGCTTGTGAGAAGACTCACCGGTCTGTAATTACTAAGGTCGTTAGGACAAACTTTCTTGTGGATCGGGACAACAAGCGCATATTTTAAAGATTCAGGGAAGCAGCCAGTGAGAAATGAATCATTTATTATATGATAAACCGGTTTTAAAAAAGTGTCACTATATTTTTTTTTTAAGAAATACATAGGAATCTCATCTATGTCAGAGGAACTTGAACTTTTTAGGGATTGCATTACAAGTTTCAATTCATCCTCAGTTACAGGATGGAAATATATACTCTGTGGATTATTGAATATGGAAATGTTATCTGTACCAATAGAGTTATGATTAGTGTTACCGATAAATACGTCGTTAAATTTGTGTGAAAGTGAATTCAAGTCCTCGGACGTAGGTATCACACTGGGATTTGTCTTACCCATATGACTATTAACAACGCGCCACTTCAAGAGTATTTGGGTGTGCGAATCACGTATATTTGCTGCTAGCAAGGAGTTATATAGTTTTTTTTTTTATAATAGTTATATATAGGTTTGTAGTCATCATTAAATGTAGCTAGAGTTTGTAAAGCTGATACACTGTTTTTAAAATCCATTAGTCTTCAGGGATTCTATGATGTTGTCAGGTGCGTAGAGTCTTACTAATAAAGAAAGCTTGACGTATCTCGAGAATATATTTAGAAAACAGAATATTTTTCGTTTGTAGTGTAGCGATCTCTATAGACATCTTCCCAGTTTTCTTCTTTAATCGCAGTTTCGAAACTGTTGATATTCACATCACTGAAATTTCGCAGTAGGAGAAGAATCGCAATGACGATTGCACTTTTGCGATAGCTTAATATGAGCAACTATAGCTTTATGATCTGAAAAATTCGTCAAAATCGTTTCAGAATTGAGTAGCTCTATAGCACTTTTATCGCCATCAAAAATAAAAATATTGTCTAAACAGGTACTAGCAGTAACTAACAGCTTCTTGCGGGTTTCGCCGTGTGTCAAAACTTTCGCTCGACGTTTCGCTATTCATACTGACAGCTTCTTCAGGATAACTGAATTGTTCAGTATGAACAGCGAAACGTCGAGCGAAAGTTTTGACAAACGGCGAAACCCGCAAGAAGCTGTTAGTTATAGTTTCACCGGCCGTGAAAGCCTACGCAGTGTTAGGTACTAGCAGTCTCGGAGATGCGCGTAGGTTCGCTGAACACTACTTCTGCACCATAAAAATATAAAATATTTGTTTATTTGCCCGCAATTTTCACTATCACCAAGAAGGATGGCTTTCGGAAATAGCTGATGGTAGAGATTCCCGTTGAAGAGAGAAAATGATTTGAATTTGGCGCCATTAAATCTACCTGTATGTTTTGAAACTATATTCATAGTAGTATCATGTAGTATCTAGGATGTAGAATCTAACGTTATTTTATTATCACATTTTTACGTTATGTTACGTTGTTAATAAGTTTGTAATTCGGACAATAAAGAAAATCCAACTAAATTTGCATCAGGTTATGGGCCCAGGAACCGCTTAGAAGGGTTGAAGGCAAGTAGTTGGTCCGTTTCTTGAGATAACCACAAACATAAATCAAAGATGTCGAATTCAAGCTTGCCCTTAATAGAAAAACTAAAAGGGCGGGAAAATTATAACACCTGGCAATTTGGAATTAAGAGCTACTTAGAACATGAAGGACTGTGGTGTTGTGTTGAAGGGACAGATCCAGAAACATCCGCCGAAAAAAAGAAAGAACGAGATATCAAAGCAAAAGCAAAAATTATTCTAATGGTAGAACCGACAAATTATATACATATACAAAAAGCAACTTCGGCAAAATAACTATGGGACACACTGAAAGATACGTTTCATGATACTGGGTTATTGAGGAAGGTAAATTCGATGAGAACATTAATTACTACGAAATTAGAAAATTGTAATTCGATGGAAGAGTACGTTGGTAAAATAATTACCACTGCCCACAAATTGAATGAAATTAAATTTGAAATAACCGATGAATGGCTAGGGACATTTTTACTAGCTGATTTATCCCACGATTATAAACCAATGATAATGGCTATGGAGAGCTCGGGAATGAAGTTTACAGCTGACTCGGTGAAAACAAAACTACTACAAGAAGTTTGGACTGGCAGATCGATTAGTATCAACCATTTACGAGTGTTTGGGTCTAAAGCATTTGTTTTTATACCAAAAGAGAAAAGAAGAAAGTTGGATAGTAAATCAAAAAAGTGCGTAATGGTTGGCTACTGCTTAAACACGAAGGCATATAGATTGTATCAGCCTGATACTAAAGAGACAATTATAAGTCGCAATGTTACTTTTATTGAAGATTTTATGAAAATAGACTGCACTAATGCAATAACTTTAGATTTTGACAAACCAGATGAAGTGGGAGCAGTAAATAGTGATTTAGAAGAACAATCCGAATCTGATATCGAAGAATCAGGGAGTTCAACCCAAAATGACTCATCACCTATGGATAGAAGTACTGATGATCCAGACTATGTGGATCCAAATCAACAAGAAGATACCCTACAATTCGACAATCACAAAGAATCCCACAGCCAAAGAAATTAGAAGATTACTATTTATACAGTGCAATCGTGAGTGACTTGGAAGATCCGATTACCTATGAAGAAGCTTTAAGCAGACCAGACAAACAAGAATGGCAGGATATCTGTAGGGTCAATCAAACGTTAACAGAAAACCTTTTTGCTGAGTATACTCACAAAATTGGTGCATATTTTCCTCTGCCCAATAGTCAAAGTTAGTATGGTTAATGGAAGACTCCATTTCTATTATTAAGTATGCATTGATTGCTCCATCATGGGATATCATGGGGTTCTGCTGAGATCAACAATGTTGATTTATTTTATTACGCATACCTTTATTAGAAGAATTAGATGTGTCCGACCGCAAAATATGTTTTAAATTATCTGAATGTTCGTTGAAAAAATTAATTAGCCCATTAATCTGTTTTCTGCATCTCTTGGAAATACGGTGTGCACTCTTTTCTTTTTTATATGGATGAAGTGTATGTTTCTTGAAAATAAAGTTGAACTGTAGATCTATTGATATTCAATTCTCGAGTAATATCTCTAATCGAATTATGAGGAAACAAGATTGGAGCGGTATTTCGCCCACAAGTTAACGATGTAATGGTAAGAAATAAAACAATTTCAGGATTTTCAGCACATTTTTGCGAATATCTCGGAAATTGTTAGAGATATCGAATTCTGGTTTTTGGCATACGATTCCCCGTTAGAATACGTATCGGATAGGCCGTACTTCGCCCACAAGTTAAAGATCTATGGGTGAAAAATAAAGAAATTTAACGATTTTACATTACTTTATATTTTCGCGAATATCTCGGAAACGGTTAGAGATCTCGAATTCAGGTTTTTTGGCATTCGATTCTCCGTTATAATGCGCATCGGATAAGCTATACTAGAACAAAATCGGAGCCATATTTCGCCCACAAGTTAAGGATTTAGGGGTGAAAAAGGCGTATACAACTAATTAATTACAGGAAACTTATTGACATTTTATGTAAGAACTTTTATTTTACGAGATATTCCTAGCCTACTTACATTTCATTATAATAATAAATAAGGAGTTCAGTGAGTTTTAATCGCTTATTCCTAAATTTAGGATAATACAATGTGATTCAAAATGATTGTCGTAAGAAAAAAAACAGTTTTCCGGAAAAATTTATCTATACTTATTACCAATTTAATGAGCGAAGTTAGCTACATACAAATTTCATACATTAAATGAATTTTCTTGACATTTAGTGTAGTAGTAGCGTGTTGTAGTATCTTTCGATTATTTATCTTATAATTTTTTTCAAATCGTTTATATTTACATCTAATATCACCAACAATAGTATTTCTGAATACTGTAAGAAAATAAGGAATTTATCTGTAGTAATAGCTCAACAAACAGGTAAAAAATAGTTTAAAAATAATAGTTTAATAATAGTTTAAGTGAAATAGTTTATTACATTTTTAATTTTATAGGCTTATCATACACTTCAGCGCAATGAGCTGTCAAAGAAAGTTACATTTTCATCCCTATAAAGTTTCTACGGTACAGGAATTATTTACCATTAGATCACGATAGGCGATTGGAATATTGTCATTGGTTTAATAACAATTTAAGGGACGGTGACTTGCTAAACAAATCATTTTTCTCGGATGAAGCCTGGTTTTATCTAACAGACTATATCAATTTACAAAACTATTGTATCTGGTCTGCAGAAAATCCATACGAATTTCGTGAAACGCAATTGCATCCCGTAAAAGTTGGAGTTTGGTTAGCTATGTCCAGGCAACGAATAATAAGGCCAATTTTCTTCGAGGAAACTGTAACAGCCCAACGTTACCAGATGTTGGAATTGTTTATTGCAGAGTTACAAGAAAATGAGCTTGAAGCAGGTTTTTTCAGCACGATAATGCTTCAGCACATATTGCTCGACAAACCTGCCAATATCTTCAACAGTTTTTTGCTGACAGGGTCGTTAGAGCACCAAGATCGCCTGATCTAACCCCATTAGATTACTTCATGTTCGGCTATCTAAAAAATAGGATCTATAGAAACCGCATGCATACCATAGAATAACTGAGAGCTGCAGTTTTGTCACTTAATAATTATACTAATTGTATGTTATAATTTAAAGTAATAAATAAATTTAGTTAAACACCAGTTAGTACTGAATTGTAAAATCATAATTTAGTAAAGTTAAATTAATTACATTTCATTTTTACAAGCAGAAACACCAATCCATAGTCGTTTATATAATGCGAGTTCAAATATAGGTTACGTTTTCCTTATTTATGACAGATCTGTTTACTTTCTTATGTTCCAACACTGACTTAGTTCAAACCTTCATTACAAACACGCGGCATATACATACACCCTGTTACTATCTATAAGAGCGGAATTGACAATCATTTTGAATCTCTGTGTATACTAATAATGTTTTGCTTCTAACTTAATTCTTTTCCATTTAAAAATATGTTTCTGTGAATATCTCAAAAACAAACTATTTAATTGTTACATTCTGTTTACCACCTTAATCAACACAAAGAGTACAACTAGTTTGTTAATTTAAACAACTTCATAGCTCCAATAACAACGAAGTTAGCAATGGTGAACACTTAACTTCAGACAACCTGTATAATGTGTTAGCTGTATACTACACTGGCAATCGCAAACGTAAAATTACGTATTTTGTTGCAATAATTTAAAATCATTTCAATAAATCATGAATAATTAACGTTGAAAGAGAAACAATGTTTCTTTTTTGTTGGTTAATTCTACTCTGGGCGTATCCAATTCCACAAACTCGGACAAGTGTTAAATGAAAATAAGAGTGGTTACGAAGTAGTTGAGACCAGGTCCGAGTGAAAGTTGTTTCTTATATATAAATTTCACCAAATAAGTATCAGAACCCGCCAAGCTACTCTCGACGCTTGTCCCGCTTGTATGATCCGAACGTTTTGTGACCGTACAATGTTTGTTATATGTATAGATGCGACATATTCGTTCTATAAATGCACGGAATCCATTTACATGTCAACGTTTCTAACTTATCCTACGCGTATTATCTTGTAGAGCATTCCTGAATGCGTTGCACCGCAATCAAGATGGATTTGAACGATGTCCGCGGCGACAAGATGTTTCAGCTATAATATTACACGATATACATACGAGACAATCAATTTGTTCCGTCATTACGTCAATCCGGGCAAACATTACCGAGGTAGCGGAGTGACATTCGTTTAAACCAAGACATTTTTTTGTTAAACTTTCAACAGTTGACAATCGAGTCTATAACCCTCCGTATATTGTCGCAATTAAATTAAAGAAATCGCCGGGAAGGCCTTGAAATTTAAACCAAGGAGCTAAAATGTAAGAATTTATGTTCAGATACTTGCACATATAAAAAACTGTATATGTATGTATATCCGCTGATTTATTATACTACCGCGCTTAATACCGCACGAACCGCACTGTATCAATGCAGTGACGTTCGTGTTGTTCGATTTAAATAATAAATAAAATAGAAACAAGGCGAACAAACACCTTCTCATGTTCAAAAGAAATTCATTTAAAACCTAGGTGCATGTGTTGCGAATGTATTCGTGTGAAACATTCCGATTTTTATTTTAGTTTATCCATTTACGCTCGCCGTACAAAAAGTATATCAGTATGTGCATGCAAACACCTCGCAATTGATATAAGATTAAATGAAACTAGTTACTCGTATACGGCCGTAGTTGGGGCTCAGTGTAGTTTCTACGGTTTGCGTTGGCATGCGATGGCATGACAATGTATGTAAGAAGTTAGCCTGTTTGTTAATCTACGCTTCATTGATTCATTGTTTATAATAGAGCGAACGGGTTCACATGAGTTTCATATCTAAAATTTGAACAATAAATACGGTCTTGGTTGCATAATTCGAATCATTTTTCAACCGGCAATGAATGCCTGGTTCACATGTATATTTGTATGTGTGTCGTACATAAAATAATAATGCATTAAGCGCTGGTAGGCACTCTACGGCCTGTGTGATGTAATATTATTCGCTCGAACATTATATAATAACTCACTTGAATACACAATAAAGATTTTTCTTTTCATTTAATAATAGGCGCATAATTGCATAACTATCGATTGTGTACACAACGAAATGTGATGGCTCACGATTTTGAGAAATTGTGATGAATGATTTAATTTGTTCGCTTTTAAAACTCATGACGTGAAAATGGTTGACGGCGATTTAGTATTTGGACTGTCTGCATCGTTTGTGATATCTTCCTTAATATCTAGTTCGTTCATGTGTTTAAGTGAGATATTTAACTTTTATTACAATCGAAGTTGATCTGTGGAACTCTGTGTGAACTTTTCGCTGATCGTTTACGCTTGATGCAATATAATACATATCAGAGTATTTCTCATATTTATTACAAGGTTTGTCTGATGATGTTTAGAGATTATCAAATTGCATATAAATTCATATTAAACCATAATGTTTTACTTTTTTTTTAAATTACAAGGCAATTAAAGCTTTAATCTTATCCCTATATTTCTGTGTAATTGTAACAGATTACTTACAAATACAACCCTAATAGCCAAATTTAAATTTCCCGCCACTAGTTGTAGTGACTTCAACGTAAACGCATTAAAATAACTATTAATGTAGTACAAAATGGTAGGTAATTTTATGTTTCAACACTGACGTTACTAATAGTAATTGCGGGCAATTTAAATTTGACTATGTGGGATGGAGTTTATAGATCATTTGAAGCACATAGCTTAATATTATTGGTTTGTTATGTAGAATTAAGCAATTAAATATATGGACAGCTCTCTAACTAAATGTATGACAGTAGAATACATAAATATGTATATTCTAATTAAATCGAACCAATAAACTTCAACTGGGATTACTGCTCTAAAGTAACTAATTTAATTTGGACGAAAGCATAGTTCATAAAGGCTCTGCTCCGATGAGCCATTGAAAAGTGCCCCTAAAGGTATTGGGCCGAAATTAAAGCAGGATTTACTTAAGCTATCACGTTTAACAAAATTATGTAAGTAAACACTGAATATGGGTATTCTATAAAAAATCAAGAACTAATTTTGTGCACTCAGTTCAAAGTTATCACTATTTTCCCCTTTTGAGGGGTGGTTTTTTGAGTTTCGTTCAAGGTGCCAACTTGTTTTTTGTTATATTAGACTGTATACTTTTACGTTTACTATATACTTTTTTCAGTTTTTTCTGTGTGGTAGAATATGTAAATAAAAAATAAAATCTCTTCGAAACCTCTTAGTAGGAGTAATTTGTTACTGTTTATTTTAGGGTTAAAATAATAATGCGAAAATATATGCTTTAACCAATGACTTATCTGTTTATGTCCGGGGCTCATCCATATATAGTGCTATTTGTATTCTTCTCTGTTGGTTATCTCAATATAAATATATTGTCCTGAACCCCTCTACCTTTCCTAAATTCTGACTGTCAATCCTCCAACTGCGGGTCAATCTTGTTTCAAGTATTCTTTCATATAGCTTCAACATTGTGCTAAGCATAGTAATTCCTCTGCAGTTCTTCCACTCCATGTGCCCTCCTGCTTTAAATACTGGCATTATCAACCCAATTTCCCAATCCTCAGGTATCCTTCCTGCTTTCCGAACTTTATTAAACAGCTTTGTTATCATTGCTCTTCCATTTTCTCTAAGGTTTATTATTGTGTGTGTATATTGGGAGGGTGATATTACACTGCGACCTAAAAGATCTATTGTGTCCCCTGTTCTTGCTGTCTTACAGCTGGCCTTCCAATCCTATTCCTTTCAGAAAGTGTAGGATATTAGAAGGCCCTAGGTTAGGTCTCCCTCTTCGATTTCACGTGCTCCCAGGTGCAACGCCCTTGAGTTGCACAGTTTGAGAGGGGATGGATGCCATCCTGTTCCCCAATCTGCTCCAGTCGTTTTGTTCCTTCCTTGGGAGATGCTCTCCCGTTGGAAGGCTTCTTATGGAGGTCCTGCTCCAATTTCTGTTTTAGTTGATTAGCGGTGTCATCCTGTTAATAAACGTGCTTCCTCCATGGTTGATTCCACGAGTAGCTAGGGAAGAAAAGGTCCACCTCCACAGAGCCCCGCATGCAGAGGTAAGCTCTGTGGAGTAGCTACAATGGATTGCGCCAGGTGCCGCAAGGTTGGACCAGTAAACTGGTCTTCTATCCAGCCACGCATCCCATCAGTCTTGTCCGCCACCTTAGGATTTAGGTTTTTATTGAGGGTGTCTCCTCTCGGTCCGTGCAGTTAAGCCAAGATTCCCATCCCTTTCGGGACCTGGTTTAACAGTTGGGCTTTCGGTAGCCGAAAGCAACAACTGGCACCGTTGAAGAACCCTGTGCAAGCCCTTAGCCACGTCACGACAGCTCGGGCGAAGGTTTATTATTATTTCTGAAGTTATTCCGTCATAACCTGTTGCTTTTCCACGTTTAAGTTTTCTGATTGCGTTATTTACCCCTTCTGCCTTTATTTTCTCAGTGTCATCTCGATCCACCCCAGTTAACTCTGTTGTTCTAATTCCTCTTTCTGGTTTGTCAGTCCTATCCTCAGCGTCTCTTCGAAGTATTCTTCCACCTTCTTATTAAGTCTCTGCCTTCGGTTAACATTTTTCCGTCATTTGCTTTTTCCACCCCATTTTTGCATTGGTTTCCTTTTCTTAGGTTGTTTAGCACTTTATAAAACAATTTCTGATTTCCTATGTCTCTCCATGTTTTTTCCAGAGTCCTTCCACGATTTTTATTTAGACTCTTTTATGATTTTTTTAACTCTTTACATTAATTATAATTTTTACCATTCCTTCTTCCAAGATATAGCCTTCATAATTGTTTCTTCAATTTTATTCCCACCTTTATTTCTTCACTCCACCAGTTCGATGGCTTTCGTGTTTTGTTTATTTTAGTACATCCGCATACTCCATTTGCTACTCTTGCATTGTTTCTTTTATGATCAACCATAGTTCTGTCTCTTATTTCCTTTGTACTGCCATTTTCACGTGGTCTGATATTTTTATTTATTTCCACCATTTTAAGCTTTATTTATGCCAACACTATTTTCTAAATTCCTGGACCTACTCTAACCTCTTTCTGAAGAGGATAATTCATTATCAATGTATCCATCTATAATCGCTAATAAACAAAGACTTGAAAAAGAAAAAAAAAAATATATAGTATATACGAATATAATGCGTAAATTACTATGAACACTTGAACGGTATTTAAAGGGAAGAACAAAAACTGGCATCGTTGAGAAACTGCGACATAAAGAAATCATACTTAACGCATTGATTCATCCGTCTTGACACTTTTTACGAGAGTTACAGTTACCGTAATTATAGGCGAATCTCACTCACAATCAGTATATGCTCTGTATATACATACATATATATTCCCTACGGTATAAATCCACGGTTGCTAAGCAATGTAAAGAGATGCCGAGCTTTGCTTGAGGTCGTTTATTGCCGTTATAATCACGTCCTTGATGTTCTACTGCTACAGTGAGAATGCGCGTGAAATATTTCATTATTAAAATGTTGCTAATAGGTTATTGGAACACAACACGCTATGTTAGATTGTAATTTTCAAACGGGGGTTTATGGTAATCGTAAAACTCTCAAGTAGGTATGTACGAACACTTTGACTTACAACTTTATTAATTTTAGATTATTTCTTTTACATGTTAATTTTTTCATATCATTTCTCTAATGTAGTATCCCAGCTATATATATACTGGGTGAGTTTTTTATCTTGAGACAACGGCATATCTCTAAAACACTGCATCAATCAAAAAAAGATCTTAATAAGATTTGTTGTAATGTAGGGGGCTCACTGAATGGTGCCAAACTCGATCCCCTCCCCCTCTCCCCAGCGTGGGAGGGGGGACAACTTTGAAATATTAAATGGAAACCCCCATTTTGTATTGCAGATTCGGATTCTACGCCATCAAGTATGTAGTTTTTGTTTGAAACTTTTTTTTCTATTCCTAATAGATTGCGCAGTAATCGAAAAAAAACATGATTGTGAACGTCTAGAAAAAATACACGAAAAAGAGAAGCAAGCAAACATGATTTTGTGTTTTTTCTATTTTAACATCAACTAACATTTCACAAAGTGTTCGAAACTGTGCCCCTTCACTTCGATACATTTATTTATTCGCAATTGGAAATGCTATTCAACGATACAAAACCGCACTTTATTCAGTAACTGACAAGCTGTGAATACTTACACATTGTCCGATCCCCATTTAGATTATTAATTATTAATCCAATACAAATTAGTTAGTGTTGAATATTTGAACAGTAATGGAGGCTATAACATTACAAGAGAGAATTGAAATGATTTACATGTATCGAGAAAGTGGTAGGAATATTGATGATGCTGTTAATCTTTATTCACAACGTTTTCCCGAAAAGGTACGATCGCGCGCTTCTTTTTACCGAGTCGTTCAACAGTTCTCTAGCGAAGGAACTGTACAGCCAAGAAAATGTAATCGCCGAAAAACAATTGCTGGAGAAAATAATGAAATCGCGGTATTAGCTGCAGTAGCTAATAATCCCCACATTAGTACTCGGGAAATAGCTCGCGGATCAGGAATTTCTCAGTCCACTATCTGCCAAATATTGCAGCGTAGGAAATATCATCCATTTAGAGTTTCCATGCATCAAGAACTTCATGGCGATGATTTTCAAAATTGAGTGCGATTTTGCGAATGGGCGCTTTAACGGATACAAAATAATCCCATTTTTTTTTTGCTCGAGTATTATTTTCTGACGAGGCGACATTCACAAATCACGGTACGGTAAATCGCACAACATGCATTACTGGAGTATCAAAAAATCCCCATTGGTTGCGCCAAGTTGAACATCAACATCCTTGGAACGTAAATGTTTGGTGTGGAATAATTGGCAATAAGCTTATTGGTCCATATTTCATCGAAGGAAACTTAAATGGTGAAAAATATCAAAACATCTTGCAGAACGAACTTCCAGTGTTACTTGAAGGCCTTCTCTTGGACGTACGACAAACAATGTGGTTCCAACATGACGATTGTCCAGCGCATTATTCAAGAATAGCACGAGAAGTATTAGATCGAGCCTACAATCGTCGATGGATCGGAAGAGCTGGTCCAGTGTCTTGGCCTGCAAGATCGCCAGATCTTACTTCCCCTGACTTCTTTTTGTGAGGCCACTTAAAGTCTGAAGTTTATACAGAAGTGCCAACCACGAGGGAAAACATGATTGAGCGAATCACCAACGCTTGTTCAAGGATTACGCCGGAAACACTTCTCAGTTGTGTGCAATCATTCCAATTGCGAATAAACAAATGTATCGAAGTGGAAGGGTATATTTTCGAACACATTTTCTGAAATGGGTATGATAAAGTAAAGTTCTTCGTTGTTGAATGGCTTTTTGAAATGTTATTTAATGTTGAAATAAAAAAAAAAGACACAAAATCATGTTTGCTTGCTCTTCTTTTTTGTGTATTTTTTCCAGACGTTGACAATCATATTTTTTGCAAACTACATACTTGATGTCGTAGAATCCGAATCTGCAATACAAAATGGGGGTTTCTATTTAATATTTCATAGTTGTCCCCCCTCCCACACTGGGGGGGGGGGGGTATCGAGTTCGGTACCATTCAGTGCACCCCCTACATTATAACAAATCTTATTAAGATCTTTTTTTGATTTGATGCAGTGTTTTAGAGATATTCCGTTGTCTCAAGATAAAAAACTCACCCAGTATATATATATTGCTATGACATAGCTTTTTAATATTAACCAGGTCCATATAATTCTTTAAGCTAATTTATACTGGTTTCAAAGGCAACCTAAGTAAAAAGTACATACCATAATAATTTACGAAGCACATACATAAGAGTGGAAGATTTTAAATTATCTAAAATGAATCAATTACTTTCCTCCTCAACAAAAAGTTCAAACCTTGTTTCACGATTGAACGATTCCGTGATATTGCTGGGTGCTGTGTGCAGGTGTTATTGGTTTCTGTTTTGGACCTTCCATCATTCAGTCTTACCCATTAGTGGAGTCTCGCTGATGTGCCAAAAACAAAGTATCGGAAATAAGAAAAAGAATCGACCTTTTTTTTAGGGGCCCCTTCTCGTTTGATTAATAGTACAAGAGATTCTCCCGATACACTTTCCTTCTCATCTTACAAAATGAATAACGTTATAATAATACGAGGTTTATAATAATAATTTTTGATTAATAACGGCTAGGTTTTCTCCTACCTGCTGGGCGTATCTGATGGTGTAAATTTCGACCGTTGAATCCGACCATATAGCCGTAAGACGTCATCTAATTTGAGAACATAATCTCGTGTGTCCTTGTATTTACGACGCTAGTAAAAGTCGTGGTGCATACATTTTCGAAGGCTAATTATGGAAATCCTTTCGCTGTTCTTAGGTCCTCTCGCAGGCCGAAAATATCTCTGGCGATCCGTTTTGGCCAAAAATAGAAATTACCTGCTCATCACCGGACACAATGGGAAAAGAAGAAAAAACGAATGAGATATCCTAAGAATTTTTTTGACCAGACAATCCTTGAACCTGTTTTTCTAACTAGTTGAATAAAGTATCGGAGTGGCTCTAAAAGATTATTATCCAAATTAGATTATTACTAATCAATTACAAGTAACGTAAACTGATACTTCATTTTATATTTTAATTTATCGCGTCCAAAATTAAGCACTTGTGCAGCTTAATCGCCTTTGCTGTGTGAGTTAAGCCAGACGAAATAACAAATACAAGTCATAATACTAATTTCTTCTTAATACATATTATATTATTAACCTCTATCACCTTTTTCTACAATTTTTATATTTCCTTTTCACATACATTTATTTCACCAACCTTAGATAATGAAAACATTCCAATAAGGATAGCATTACACTACAATAGAAAGCCAGGTCCACACTGATGCACTTATTCCTAAGTATTAGAAGATTGACAGTGCTGCTTGGGGCCATTATAAAACTGGGCCAATTGTCAATTGCACTTGTCAATATTTCATGATTACATCGCTTCGTAATATTATAATCATACGTAATTTGTTATAATCTCCATCGTAAATGCCGAAGTTGACGAACGTCTGCAAATCATTTTGAACATCATGAGGACGACCTTCCACGTTGCTTTTCCACCGCTCATGTTGTATTTGGATTGGAAACATGGCTCTGAGAAGGGTGCCAGCCTTTTACTCTCACCAATTTCTTGTGGTATCATTGAAAGAAGAAGCACATGTTGTATTTGGATTGGAAACATGGCTCTGAGAAGGGTGTCCAGCCTTTTACTCTTACCAACTTCTTGTGGTATCATTGAAAGAAGAAGCATTGACATTTAGATGGAGTAAGAATGATTTTTGTACAGAATGTGAAACAATAAAGAGTTTATGTCCAATAGAAGGACTCCAATGCTGGAAGAGGCACTGAAGTATATCTTGCTGCTATTTTGAATGTGACGCACAATGTCCATCGATCCTGCTATTCGAATGGCGAATTCACTATATTTGTAATTGTATTAGGACATACAGTATGCTACAATCATATAGGATTCAAAGGGTACTTTTGAAGTCTTAAGATCGTTTTTCAAAATATTGTCCCATGATTTTGGAATTCCTTAAGGAAGTTTGATGAGTTTGTGTGTTCGCGTTTTATATTTATTAAAATTGCTTTTAGTTAAAGTCCATAGTGGTATGATTCCAAATGAGATGCTGGACTTCTTAGCGAAAACTGCTCTAGAGATGGAATGGATTATGTACTAACCAAAATTATATGTTAATCCTTTAATTGACAGTCACCCTAATCCATACTGAATGTATCTTTCAGGTGTTATGTTGCTTGTTGCTTTTTGGCTTTACGTTTATCTAATCATATTGTCGGCTCCTTCAGATGTTGTTGCCTCTTGCTTCATTCTGGTCAGATGAACGGTATCGTTCGGGGCATTTCCTGCACACCTCTATGAATCACCAGGTGGAGGATATGAAGTTGCCGATTTAGCTGACATAATCTTAGCTCGCACTAGAAGATAGCAATATACAGATAGAAGATGTAGCAGTATAGAACTCGGTTGATTCGTAATTTGGTAGACCTGCCAGTTACTACCAACAAGGATGGTTAGTCATTCATTTTCCATTCATTCAAGTTAGGGTGGGCACTTGATGTCCGGGCACTTGAGCTTGGTGCTCATTGTACCATCCCTATTGATTCTCTTATTTCCACTCGAACAGCTTGGTGTTCTCTATAAAGCCCAGTATCTTGCCCAGTGGAAACTTGAGGACCTTCGAGGGCTCCAATAGATCTCTCCCGAAATATTTCTGCCTGAGTACCTTTAGTTCCTCACATGTGCAGATTACATGTAAACTCGTTTCCTCCAGTAGTTCGCATCTTCTACACCACGGTTCGCTTACACGGCCTGTGTTGTATAGATGCTTTTTCAGAGGACAGTGTCTAGTTACCAACCCAGTAATGGTTTTAACTTCTTTCTAACTGCGCTTGAGTAGGTTATCAGAGAAACTACCAATCCCCATCCCCTATCAGCGTTTTGGTATGGAGTTGACCTTCAGTCGACCTCCATTTCTTTGTACTTTTTTATCTAACCAGGTCCAGATCTCCCTTCCTGCGGAATCCTTAGTAATCCCACATACGGGCTCTGGACCCATGAAGTGTCTCTTAGAGCCCTCCTTGGCTAGTTCATCGGCTATTACATTGCCCTTTATATCCTCATGTCCCGGCACCCAAATCAGAGACATCGTATTGTCTCGTGCCAGTGCATTGAGGGATCGTTTGCAGTCCCTAACTAGTTTTGACCTAGTTACAGGGTTTGAGACTGCCTTAATGACAGCCTGGCTGTCAGTCATTATATTAATTTCCTCCTCATGTAGCCCCCTTTGCAATCATTTCTGCACAGGCTCAAGGGCGAATACCTCTGCCTGGAAGACCGTTGTATGCTTCCCCAGGCTTATGAATATCCTTTGATTAGGACTGGGCCACAAAATACCGGCTCCTGTCCCTGGCTGGATTTGGATCCATCCGTGTACCAGTTTTCGTTAGCAGTGATTTCACTACGTGCCTGGTCTCTGTTCGGTATGGAGATTTTCACCTTTTCAGTGAAGATAATTTCAATGGATGGTTAGTCTTTTAGATCTTTAAGGACATAGATTAGATTAGATTAGTAAGAGATAGTATCTGCATGGTTCGATTAATCGTCCGTCCACTGTGACCACTAGGATCTACTGTAGAGTGGATTGTAGAGTTCATCTAACAAGGCCCTTAAGGTGGCTCAGTACCTTGCTGAATGAGATTGTTTTCAGTCAGCTTTTCCAAACGTTGCATATCTGATTCTTCTAGCAGCAGGGCAAATCTCCTCGTCCTCTAAACACATTAGGTCTCATCGGAGAGCCCGATTCTGTGTAAATGCTTTCTGAATTTACATTGGCCTGTAGAAACATGAGTCGGAGGTTCCTTGTGTTTTTGCTATAAATGTTCAAATCCCTAAGGTCTTTCCACACCTTGTTAATTGAAATTATTCTTCATACTATGCTCTAAATACGCTCTTATTTTCTCGTCTTATAGCTGAAGTTACTAAATTTACGCAAGCTTTTGTAATATTCAACATGCTCCACCTTTTGTGGAAGTTTCGTTACGCAAAGTGTGTTGTGTAAAGTTCGAGAAAATCACTACAACTAATTTAAAAAAAAAAACCCTGTTCTTCCTTATATTAGGTGAAAACAAAATAAAAGACTACAAAACTATTTCAAGTTTTCTTCTTACAGATTGAAATTTTGACGGTGTGACGAAGGTTTCACTGTGGTAACATTTTCTAAAAACGAAATGTTTTCTCTAAGATTACTTGTATAATAAACTTGATCATTAATTGAGTTTGCTGTAACGCGAGATAAAACGTATCCACATATAAATCTGCTGCCTCTAAGCTAGTTAACGTAAACGCGAATGTTGCCACTATAAGCAGCTAGGGGACCAGTGGCTCCATCGACTGATGTAAAACGCTACCAACATGTGCGATGTGCGAATCGGCCCTTTCTTGTCGCCTGCGCCTGCACCGAAAGAAAAAGAAGCCCTGTTTATTTAATCTGGACAGATCTTAAGCGGGAATATTTCGGACTATAAATCGACGCCAATTTAGGTTGGTAAATCGTAACTAAACAACTCTTAGCGTGGGCAGTGAATTATATCCATACGACTTAAAACAAGACGAAACTTCCAATACTAAGAGAATATGTATCATTATGAGAATAGAACCGAATAAATTTGAACTAACTTATATAAATAAATAAATAAAAATGTATATATACAGTGTGCTCACGATCGACCTGTCAATGGGTAGTCAGTAACGTTTGCTGGACTAATAAGTACGCTGAGAATGATCGTCATGATTCTACATTACTAAATTAGGGGAGGGTGGGGCAAGATGGGGCCACGAGGCATGATGGGGACATCGTCTTATCTACAAACTGGCAGTAAGCATCTGTCAAATAATAGCAGACCTAATATTCACAAGTGCTGTTTTATGTTTGTTGTTAATGGAAGGAAACTTACTAGTCGTAATAACAAAGTTATTGCTGTTTGTGCGTGAACTTTGCAATTTCCAGAATTTCGTTATTGTTTTGATGGTGAGTTCAATGGCCAGTATCGGAAGTATAAGTAAATTATTTACAATTACACTTTTTGGTGCATATTACTTGACATGTATTGCATGTATTTTCTATAGTGCGTTATTTGTTTATTACAAATATTTAAGATGTTATTATAACATAACCAGAAAATGTCTTAAAGGGGTAAGATGGGGCTGTTGGTATGGGGCAACATGGGGACATCACTATCTTACTCTTCAGTCTGGTCTGTTATGACTGGATATAGTTGGATATTTAAACATAGAATTAAATCGTTTCATTACTTGCAACAGGGTTGTCGTGGGTACAGAAGAGAAGAGAATGAGTATGAGGTACCACAAAAAAATTCTAGAAAGAAAAGTGGAAGAAGCTCGTCAACTTGCTGGACCTCTCCAAACCCAGAAAATCATTAGGTTACAAACACTTTTTTTTCCCTAGAAGACGAGACACAGATAGTAACATATTTGAAAAAAAGGAATTGGGTCTCAACAATTCTAGATTTAAGAAACCTTGCTTATCGATGGTCTGAAAAATTGGGGAAAGTTTGTTGGAATTGTGCTGAGACCGGTGTATCAATTGCACCAAAAAGCAGAAGCTTATTTACCCTCTAATGCGTGTATTTCCACGCGCTAGAATGAATTTATAGCTTATGAATAATTGTTCTCCGAAAGCAGGGGCTGAAGTTCATTGAAGCGGTTGGATGCAAACAAATATCTATTCCTCATTTGAGAAATGCTGGACGGACATTATACGTATAGTAGAAATATAAAACTAATCTATTATGCTAAAGGGTATGGAGTTGTGTTTCCAGGCTCTTAATGATAGCTTCATGAACTCTAGCTACGGTTCCTAAATGTTCTGTTATTGGTAGAGTCTCCATTATGCTTTCTCGAAGACATAATGCCTATTTCTGATGTTAGGAACAATGTACAGGTTTAATCAAAGCGTAACAAGGGAAAGACAACAATCCTTACAAGCACTACGTATAAAAATCTGCTACAAGAAAATAGAAGTCTGGAGAATCCCTAAGGCAACTAGAAGTGCTGAGGGAGAATTAAATGAACAAAAAGACAAAGAAGAAAACAGAAGAGACCAAGAAGCCGAATTTTTTGTAGGAAAGCAAAGAGATAGATTTTTAGAAAACGTCAAGGAAATAATTAAGTTCTTCTGTTGAGGGAGATGATTATGTCTATCTTTATATTGCCTCAGAAAGTACGGTGAAGATACCAAAGGGGATGTATGGATACAATGCCATGGATATCGAAGTTGGATACATGGAGGGTGTGCGAATAATGTGGATGACTTCGTCTTCTATTGTCTCAATTGTGAAGATTAAGTTTAATAATCTTATCGTAATTTTTTTTTATTTTATTTTAAGTAGTTCCGCTTTAAAGAATTTTAGCTTTGTTCCTGCATTTTTTAAGAATAAAATCTGTTTTGTTACATATTACCCAGATTTATGTTACAACCCATTCTTAACTCACCTGAAACCCCATGTTGCCCCCAAGATGGTGTGCTTACATATTTCTTTTCCAAATTTTCTCACATCAGGAGCACCCATCGAAAAATTGTAAATACATCCATCAGCAGGTAAATGTTTAAAGATTGTACAGTGTACTAGTACAGTGTTTTCTAATATTTTACTATCAAATATTTATGTTCACATAGGCGTGCGTGGCGTGTATAACTTTTGCTTATTGCCGTTTTCGTCCGAAGTCTACGCATTCATTCCACATTGAGTACATAATGTTTTTTTTTTTTTTTTTTGTAAAATACCATTTACACTAGAGCAAGGTACGTTTATTTTGGAGACAAGTTTTCGGAAGGGTTGTAAATATGTATGTAAATATTGATATGGACTTCGCGGAAAACGGAATAAAATCAGGACAGTCTCGTTACCCACTTCCAACTCACGTGCATTCACTCGGTATATAAAAGTAACCTTTTTTTTGTCCGAATCTTTGTTGAACCGCACAGTATATTCGCACAGCAATTGCGCAAACTTGCGCGTAGGATGCGACCACTAATGTAATATTAAACGAAGGTAAACAAGAATTCGCTATTACATAACCAGTGAAAGATTTATCCTAAGTAAGTGCCTTTAAACTACAACACTAAGAGTTATCAAAGCCAATTACGTATGTATGTATGTACGTACGCGATAGGTGATACGTTCGGGCTTAAATCGCTATTGACATTCATACGAGTTCTTGTGTTTATTGTCGATTAAATCTGCGAATCGCTGAGGCGCGGATGTGTGAATATTACTGTCGCGGGATATTCATAAACGTCACACGGTTTGAGACGTCCGTAAAATAAAGGGCTGAAGAAACGGTAATAAATGCTATGATTTACGCAACACCTAGCTATCAACGCAGATATTCGAAAGCGTTACTTTAACACTTTATAAAGTGGCAATATTTGAAATTAAAGTGGATTTAGTTTAGGAAATAGATCATCCTCTACTCCCCCTTCAGGTAATTAAAATAGAGTGTCAACACATTTTTGAATTTTAATGCAAGTTACCTAAAGCTTCTTATATACAATATTTTTAACCACACAAAATATCACGTCACTTTGAATTGGTTGAGATGAATATCTTCCCGGTTCAATAAGTTATTCTAATTCTCTCGCTGATTTTACATTTCTCATTAGTTTAAAGTTTCTACTTTAATCGACTTTAATACTAAGTCCGGCGTCATTTATGTGTTGTACCACATTCAATGCTTTTCACACCAATAACTTGCTCCTAAAATCTATTTCTTTCAGCTACATTGTCAAGATCTCCTTCGTGTTCATTAAAAGAATTAGAGATGTGGTAACCGTGCCTAATTATTCCCTTAGATATCCAATTCCTATTCACCAACGTTCCTAAAAATCTTGTATTGACTGAAAGAAAAAAATGCCTAGGACATCATAGAACTACATATTGAAGTTTTTCCTGGAAGGCATTGATTTATATTTCCTCATAATTTAGATATGATAATGTATTTCACGGACAGACTTTTGGTGCTCCTATGGGAGACCTCTTGAGCCGCATTTTAGGAGACGCTGTTAATAGTGTTTTTTTTTTTTTAAACAGTTTTAGGTGAGATCAATTTAAACCCCCTTTTTGTTGGGATGTATGTTGACGATTCCTTCTTAATCACACATTCTGAAGAAGTGCCTTTCTTGTTTAACAGATTCAATTCAATACATATAATAATCGATTTCACTCTTGACATAGAAAAAAATAATAAATCACCCTTCCTAGTTTAGTTATTAATAACGATGGTAAAGTAAACATTGATCTTTATTCTAAACCTATCTGTTCACCTTTACATCGAAAAATAAATATCATTAAAAAGATGAATATCTTTTTATAAAAGTTTTGTAAACTGTAGAAGTTTTTAATCAAAGAATTTTTACAGTGTAATTTGTTTTTTTTTTTTAGTTTTACATATTTCGAATTTAGAAAATCTATAGAAGGCTAAAAAAAACTATTAATAACAGTAAACTATGTCAAATGATATAATAAAACACCTTAAAAATGCAGTTAATAATTAATTAATATTTATTAAATTTACTAAATCTTGATATTTTTTCTTCCAACGATTTGGAAATGTATCCAATGTTCGAAATTAGAATAAGAATGATAACTCTTTATTTGAAATAATATCGTCAAGTATTACAGAATAGAATATATAATAAGAGACATTTACATTACACACAAATTAAATATTAACAAATTAATTAAGTTTTGTTTATAAAATTTATGCAGTTCTGTTTTTAGCTTTTTTAATTCCTTTATTTGTTTAATGTAGTGGAGAAGAGCATCACACGTAGCCACTGACCTGTAGAGAGTCCCTCTTTCATAAAGAGCAGGTTTATGTCTCGGCACTGAAGGATATTCGTTATATCTAGTCAACATACCACTCTGCCACAATAAAGGTGTTTGTTATTGTGAAAGAAAAAACCTAATCTATATATACTCTGTAACATACAAACCGCAACACCAGAAGGAGTAGAGAATTTTTTGGCCAAATTTACCAGAAACGTTTAACTATTACAAGGGTAGCAATTAAACTAAATAAAATTGCAAAGAAAAAGAACAAAATATAAACAACATTTTTATTAATAATCAATGCTTACCCCCTCCCTCCCCCCACCCTCCTCTTCCTACTGGTTACACACCTCCACTCTTGTCGGCATCGATTCTAAATTCCTCTCAAGGTATTGTGTCCCAAGCATCCTGTAATTCGTGCTGAGAGCTTCCAGCACTTTCGGAAGATCCAGTAAGCTCCTCAGTCTCTTCCCATAGGGTCCCAACATGCTCGATGGGTGTCCATGGCAACAGATTGACATTAGCCTCTGCAAAACGCTCCATAGAACGTCTTGCAATATGAGGACTTGCTGAAAAAGTGGGTCGTAAGGATTCAAGCCATCGCCAAAGACAGTAATCTAGGAGATTCAAATCGGGAGACCTTAGTGGAAAGCGATTATTATCGACTACAGCATAACTAAAATGCGTAGAAGCACCATCATGCTGATGGTAAATGTTTTGTCTAATATTCAATGGAACAGCGTCCACTAAATTTATCAAATTATTTAGCACAACTGGACCGAGCAATTGGATGTTAATCTTACTCGAATAGAAATGAAAGCTGATAGTTGCTATCCACCGTATCGTATGGGTTTTCATTTGACCAACGATGTTGATTGCTACAGCTATTTATGCCTTCAGGAGTGAATTGAACCTCATCAGTAAACAAGACGTATCTGTAAAGTCTACGGTTTCTCTTTATCCAATTGCAAAAATTCAACCGTAAAGCGTTATTACTATCCTAAAGATTCTGGATGCGCTGGATAAGGAAATAACCTGCCATGCCATAGTGAGATTAATTTGGAGAAAGGTTGCAATGCGCCTTGTACTTATACCCGAGCTACGCTCTACCATATTGAGAATATCTTCTTCCACTGCAAGACCAGGACCATCTGGTCTAAATAAATAGCTCCAGTAAGACGATTATTTAGCACAAACTGGGCCGAGCAATTGATTGGTAATCATACCATACCACACGTTAATGCTGAATCGATGCTGATAGTAGTTGCTATCCACTGTGGCGTGTGGGTTTTCACTTGACCAATGATGTCGATTGTTACAGTTATTTATGCCATCACGAGTGAATTGAGCCTCATCAGTAAACAAGACGAAACTGTAAAGTCTACGGTTTCTGTTTATCCAATCGCAATAATTCAACAGTAAAGCGTTATTACTATCCTAAAGTTCTGGACGCGCTGGAGATGGAAATAACCTGCCATGCCATAGTGAGATTAATTTGGAGAAAGGTTGCAATGCGCCTTGTACTTATACCTGGGCTGCGCTCTATCATATTGAGAATATCTTCTTCCACTGCAAGACCAGGACCATCTGGTCTAAATAAATAGCTCCAGTAAGACGATTATTTAGCACAACTGGGCCGAGCAATTGATTGGTAATCATACCATACCACACGTTAATGCTGAATCGATGCTGATAGTAGTTGCTATCCACTGTGGCGTGTGGGTTTTCACTTGACCAATGATGTCGATTGTTACAGTTATTTATGCCATCACGAGTGAATTGAGCCTCATCAGTAAACAAGACGAAACTGTAAAGTCTACGGTTCTGTTTATCCAATTGCAATAATTCAACAGTAAAGCGTTATTACTATCCTAAAGATTCTGGACGCGCTGGAGATGGAAATAACCTGCCATGCCATAGTGAGATTAATTTGGAGAAAGGTTGCAATGCGCCTTGTACTTATACCTGGGCTGCGCTCTACCATATTGAGAATATCTTCTTCCACTGCAAGACCAGGACCATCTGGTCTAAATAAATAGCTCCAGTAAGACGATTATTTAGCACAACTGGGCCGAGCAATTGATTGGTAATCATACCATACCACACGTTAATGCTGAATCGATGCTGATAGTAGTTGCTATCCACTGTGGCGTGTGGGTTTTCACTTGACCAATGATGTCGATTGTTACAGTTATTTATGCCATCACGAGTGAATTGAGCCTCATCAGTAAACAAGACGAAACTGTAAAGTCTACGGTTTCTGTTTATCCAATTGCAATAGTTCAACAGTAAAGCGTTATTACTATCCTAAAGATTCTGGACGCGCTGGAGATGGAAATAACCTGCCATGCCATAGTGAGATTAATTTGGAGAAAGGTTGCAATACGCCTTGTACTTATACCGGGCTACGCTCTACCATATTGAGAATATCTTCTTCCACTGCAAGACCAGGACCATCTGGTCTAAATAAATAGCTCCAGTAAGACGATTATTTAGGACAACTGGGCCGAGCAATTGATTGTTAATCATACCACACCACACGTTAATGCTGAATCAATGCTGATAGTTGCTATCCACCGTGGCGTATGGGTTTTCATTTGACCAATGATGTGGATTGTTACAGTTATTTATGCCATCACGAGTGAATTGAGCCTCATCAGTAAACAAGACGTATCTGTAAAGTCCAATTGCAATAATTCAACCGTAAAGCGTTATTACTATCCTAAAGATTCTGGACGCGCTGGATATCGAAATAATTTACCATGCCATAGTCAGATTAATTTGGAGAAAGGTTGCAATACGCCTTGTACTTATACCCGGGCTACGCTCTACCATATTGAGAATATCTTCTTCCACTGCAAGACCAGGACCATCTGGTCGAAATAAATAGCTCCAGTAAGACGATTATTTAGCACAACTGAGCCGAGCAATTGATTGTTAATCATACCACACCACACGTTAATGCCGAATCGATGCTGATAGTTGCTATCCACCGTGGCGTATGGGTTTTCATTTGACCAACGATGTCGATTGTTACAGTTATTTATGCCATCACGAGTGAATTGAGCCTCATCAGTAAACAAGACGTATCTGTAAAGTCTACCGTTTCTGTTTATCCAATTGCAATAATTCAACAGTAAAGCGTTATTACTATCCTAAAGATTCTGGACGCTCTGGATATGGAAATAACCTGCCATGCCATAGTGAGATTAATTTGGAGAAAGGTTGCAATGCGCCTTGTACTTATACTCGGGCTACGCTCTACCATATTGAGAATATCTTTTTCCACTGCAAGACCAAGACCATCTGGTCTAAATAAATAGCTCCAGTAAGACAATTATTTAGCACAATAAATGTGACAACCAGGTGACAACTGGTATCAAATTAAAATATCAAATAATAACAGCTCTGCAAAAATAAGCAATGAAGATATTGCCATTGATATCTCAGTAACCATTGATATTCGATCATTTGTTAACTAAACTATTTTGACGATTTATGTCCCTATAACACCTATTCTGAATATTGGAGGTGCCTCCCCAATCACCCTGTGTAAATACGGTAATGTCACCTAACATATATCAAATGATCTTTTTTTGCATGATGAAGCTCTCTCAAAGTAACTAGGCGATCCCCAAAAAATGATTCCATATGGAAGTCTAGACTGAATGTGACCAAAGTATAATGCTTTAAGGGTGTCAGTAACGACAATATCTCCAATTTTATGAACACCATATTAAGGTAGAAGTCCCAGTTACTGACACTGTAAGGGATAAAATGATGTAAATGTTTAAGATTCCAAGATGACACTGGAAGAACGATTTATTTTCAATCGAAAGCTACGCTAAAACATAGTAAAAGAAATTATTATAGGAAAACATACAGGGAAGGTGGCAGTAATTAGGAAAGGGTCAGAAATTGGTACATTTACCTTAGTATCAGTTGACCATCTTACACATATTTTCAATATGGCATTAACCGATTATCTTATTAAATAAATTTATAATGAATGATAAAGGTTTAACAAGTTTATAACAATTATTAAAACAATTTTGTTACCTACACAGCGATTTTAACGTTATCCAAAATAATATTTTTGACATACAGTGTAAATACATGAATTAAGCATAATAGGAAAAAATCTATTTCAGTAAAGGATAAAGTTATAGAATTAACTTTTTTTTCCATTCGACGCTAAAAATGTACGTATAAATACATAAATATCTACTGGTAGAATACTCTAAACTATACAAGCACCGATATTGTGAAAGTTGTTCAGTGTTATTTAGTCAGGGACTCAGTAAAATGTCAAGACCATATAATTCTGTTCTCCTTTATTCCGTTAGCGGCAAAACCGCTTTTGTTTATAAAATCATTTTAACTGAGCGTAATATGTTTTATATGGCATACACTATCACGATAAACGCATACAAATTGTAATATTACTACGGCTCTGTGCAGTAATCTTGTGGGTTAAGAGATTATATAACAATAACTGACTGCGGAATATTCTTGAATGGATGCTGATTAAATCTAGCATCCCTTCTTAAAAGGATTTTTACGTTTTTCTTGCCGTTGTTAATTATAATCACGTTAACATGCCGTACAGGAAGATGTTGTGTCGCGAGATCATATTTTATGTACACTTTGAAATTGTGTAATTTCAATAAATGACAGCGCAGCTTGTCCTGTGGACAAGAATAAGTTGACCCTTGAACCGCGTTGTATTTTAACAACGCCAAGCAAAACGATTGCCAAGATAAACACAGATTTTATTACTGTTTTCCAGCAAAACTCGTGTGAATTCGCGGTTTTATTGCTAAAAGGCTTGGATGGCGACAAATAGCATGGACAGGCCCTGTAAGGGATACCGATAGAGTTTTCTCTGGTATCGCAGAAGATCCGTGCCTATCAGTTCACATTTAAAACAGGAGATATATACATATATACATACACACATACAAGCGCATTTAGCTTTTAACAATCTATGCTTTAACATTAACAAGAAGAGAAAGCGAATTATCAGGTAGGCCATGGATTTTATATCTACCTGATGTTAAAACTCTATTCGCTAGGATATACAGATTGAGTTGATTCGATTCAGAAAAGTAGGTCGGTTTGTAATATTGTATCATACGATTCTGTGTTGTTGAACTGGTGCAGAACACGACTTCTGATACTTTCTCGTTATATTACCATGCACGCGACAATACAGACATTCGCATATCGTAATTTAAAACAAATATAGGTATATTTTATATTAGAAATACGAGGCAAAAGGCTATAGACGGATAAGATAGTGAAATCGGCCCTTGCGCAGAATCGCTTAATATATACATATATATTTTTTTTCAAAAGCAGCTTTATATATAATATTGAATCTAGAAAGTTTTAATTTTGTAATGTTTATAGTTTTCGAGTTGAGGAGAAAAACGAAAGAGAATCGTTTTCGCTAATATATTTTTTTTCAGTTCCTGTTCAGTTGTTCAGTTGTGGATAATGTTTATCTGTAGTTTTTTGACGATCCTAGACGAAGTAAGCCAAAAATATAAGTAAACACCTTAATTTAAACCTTTAACATGCTTCCCCATGACCGTGTCATACCCAAACAACATGTACAAATTGCAACTCGATACAGGGACTAAAACATAGTGAAATAAAATATATATTTATAATGTAATAATACACATATGGTAATAAGTAGAGTGACGACTTTGGGCGCAGTTGGCTGGCGAGTGTTAGTCAGCCAAATAGCGTAGATAAATTCAAAGTTATATCTTGTTAATCATAAAGTACGTTTTTCTATTTTGCGTTCATAAAAACGCAATTGTAACACGCTTTTGCGTATCGAAAAGTGCTTCATTGTGATACGCCTTTTTTCATTTCTATAGGTTGGCTGTATTGAATACATTATGACAGAAAGCAAAATTGACGTTTAATGCATGTAAATTGTAAATACTTTAATCAAAAATTCTATACAAATTTAGTTTACATTGTTATTGTTATGAAACGTGGAATTACTGTATACATTTACACTGACGAACAAGTATCTTGAGCATGTATGTGTATGCCAGGCAAATTCTTCGTAACAAAGTTTTGCTGAGTATGTTATTGGCTTTAATGTAGACTCTTGTGATTGAGAATCATTCGATGATATAACTCTAGAATGACCAGATGTACTTGGCCCTGATAAGTTGTGCGCTACAGCCACTTTACTTTTCATAGATGTTTCGATGTAACCTCAGCTACCGCAAGTGATTTCCATCCACCATGACGTTTTATAGTCAGCAAATCACTGCCTGCGTCTGCTAAGTGTGTAGCACTAGAACGTCTGAAGCAATGTCCAGTATAAAGCTCTGAATTGGGCAATTTTAGAAATCAGCTATTAATTTAGGCATTTTGCCAATCGTATTAATTCCAATCGGGCACGATTACAATAACCATTGCGATATGTAAGGAAGAATCTTGAATGATTAATATTTTTTGGTCCGCAGGGCGACATATTTTTTAATTAAAGTAATCCATCTTTCATCCGTAATTGCAAAAACTCTTACGATATTATATTTTGTTTTAGGTACTGTCACCAAAATAATATCACTCTTAATTCTAAATCATGTATGAGCATATTTGTTAATTCATCTCGTCTACAGGCACCTGTGTAACCCATTATAAAACGATCTAAAATTAAATCCATTACATAAAAAATTACATTTTGCAAATAATATCGTACCTTTATTGCTAAATACAATGCGTCGACACTTCTTCTATAAATTTATTAATATCTTCAATGCATAAAATTTTAGATTTCTTAGCCTCGCGTATCCCTCAGAGAATCGTTTTAAATAGGCTTGTAATTTAATATATTTTGATATGTCTGTATTTTATAAATGGAAAAGCAAGAACGAAGCATGGAATACATAGACCTAAGGTAGAAGATTTTTATTTTTACCTTGTAATTCAAAATATGCCAATAAAATGTTTTCAGATATTTGTTGACATTATTCTGTACAGCCCATAGTTCAAATTGGTGGTAGCATTTTTCATTGTACTGCTGTTTTGATTTTTTGGGTAATAAATTTATGACGGCGTTATCCGCAATTCACGCAGTAGTGGTGGCGTACAAGATAAATTTGTCTCAGTATCACTCATTTTTTTACAGTTACAGAGACTATATTATGAAATATATTGTTTAACACAATTTAAATAGCCGAATTTGAATTTAATTCGTCAATGTCGTATGTCAATGTGACCAACTTCATATTAAAAAATAAAATTCAACATTTTTAATGAGATTTTTATTAAGTATTTATTATCAATTATAATGCAAAATAGAAAAAATAGTATAAAGGACTCGTTTCATAAGGCTTTTTTGTCGCACTCGTTCATTAGAAAACTCGCCTGCGGCTCGTTTTTCTAAACTTGAACTCGTGCGACAACATCATGCCTTATGAAACTCGTACTTTAATATACTATTTCGATACGATTGTGATAGAAATTAACTATGATATATTTCCCTAAATTGTTCATTGGTAAATGAATATATTTTTACATCTAGAGAAAAATCTTTCTACGCGGTCGCACGAAGTAACTGGTGCTAAATGGAAGTATCCAAGTAAATCTTCATAGACTTTCATTCTGGATAGTAAAGGTATTATTGAAAATTTCTTTTAAAAGCATATAATCTGGATTTCTTTGTAAAACCGCATTAATTATGTTCCGTATCTTTTCGCCAATCGATCCCTCTATATTAAACAATGATTCTAAGTGTTGAAGGGATCCAATTAATTTTAAATTTTTGCTGGAGAAATTTTGATTAATAAATTCTATTTGCTCGACTAAATATTCTCTTACAATTAATGCTTGGACTGCTGTAACACTGAAAGAATCTCGTTTTAACTTTAATACAAAAGGTTTCAAAATATGAAAGTGTTGGGCATAAAAAAATGCGGCTTCTAACCATATACCCCATCATGTTAATACAGGTTTTGGTGGCAAACGTATATTCGGGCATATTTCTCTATATAACTTTATCCTAGTTGGTGCTTTCAATAAAATCTTTAAGCGATCCAGTTCGAGTTATTGGCTACATTCTAAATTAGATAATTTTCATTCATGCTTAACAGATCTAATGTTAATTTGAAAGATTGCATGGATGGCTTAACCAATAGTCATTTAACATTTCGTAGTGAAAAATGTTCAGACAACTGGAAACATGGGGGATAGGATAGGTACATTCCTCGGCTGAACTTGCACATCATTGTGGCGCACGATTCAGCCGAGAACATTGCTGCTGTGAGTGATGTTCTGACTGAAGACCAAAACCGTTACCGTTCACAGACTTTGGGTCTTTCTTATATCTACCTTTGGCCCATTTCGCATAAAGACTTGAACTTATACCCTGTGAAATCCAGTTAAGACAAGAATTGAAGCTCAAAGCTCATGGACAGCGAAGAATTTACGCAAATTAGTATTGGAGAAGCGAAAAGTTGATGTTGATTCTCCAAAGATTTTCTTTTCTTCTCTGTTGAGGCATGTTTTCAACTCTGTGGGGGTGATAATAAACACAATTACCGCATATGGGATCAGGAAAATCCTCACGTGATACATGAGATACCATTGCATGCTCAAAGAGTAACGATGTGGTGCGTATTATGACCAAGAGACGATATTGGACTTTTCTCTTAAAGAAAAAAATGAAACCCAGATAGCAACAATCAACGGTGCATGTTAAACGATTGTTTTTGACACAAAATCGAAGAATCTGATGTTGAGGACATGTGATTCCAACAAGACCTGCAACTTGCCACACGTCGCATGCAACGTTTGAGTTTACTAGTCGCATTATTTCACCTAGCGGTGATGTCAACTGGAGATTGTGAGATTTAACACAATAGGATTTGTTTTTGTAGGTTTTTGTTTGAAGGAGTCGCTTCTACGCCAATAAATCTGGCACCATCTAAGAAACCGTATGCACCATGTTATAGCCAGGATAGTCCCTGAAACTTACGGAAAAAAAAGGATTCGAGTGAAATAATTTTCCATAATTAATGAATAATACCTAAATATACGATTAAAATAAAAAAAAAAATACAAAATGTTACATTTCGTGTTTTTTTTTAGTAATCACCTATTCCTTGTTGAAAGTTTTCATCTTATTTGGAGAACATATTTTTGATTTTGTATTAGATTTAAATTGTTCTCCGTTTTATACAATTTTAATACGTTTGTGAATTGTTCCGTTTACTTCGACTGATGTAACCATGTTACATTTAACTTTTATTATCTGTACGTTACAATTTTTAATTTTTATAAATTTTGGATTTTTTACTTATGACCATTAAGAGTGTTTGAAAAAGACGTAAATTAAATATTGAAACGTTACATTTAACTATTAAGTATATATAATAAAACGAAACACTAATATTACCTATTTCTGACTTAAATTAAATCTTAAACATCGCACAGGTATTTCAAAAGCACACCTGACCTTTATCAATGCTGTTATATACTAGTAGCGGAGATTAACAGTTGAATGTTAATCGTGACTATCCTAACCTTTTTTTTTGCTTCATCTTCATATATATGCCATCATGTTTGTGTTTTAATGTTACGCAATAAGTTTTACTATTTATAATCATCTTACATAATTTACATATATTTTAATACTACTAATTCTTTAGCGCTGTCTGATGTGGCATGCGGATGAATGTGCAGTTTGCATAATGTGTTGGAAGATGTTTCACATTTTATTACGTCATGATCCTAATTTTTTTTTTTTTTGAATTTTTAAGATTTTACACCCAGAAAATTGTTTTGCATATTTCTACGAACGACTATAAATTCTACTCCATATGAAAGTGTATCGCATGCCCATTTTAACATCGTGGATGCAACGAAAAGCTGTAGGGCAGTTGTAGTTGTCATTACCCTATGTTGTTCTATATATAAAGGAGGTCTAATAGATTTATAGTATTATACTTATACGTTAGAGTAACAATTCTTTCCTTGGCTATCCTACACTCCATGAGCTTGTTGTTTCTCCTGTTCGTTCTCGATTCTTAAATATGGGCAAGGCGTATGGGAAAGGTGACGTAATTCCGAGTTGTATCTGAAGTGTATACATTCAACATTTATTCATAAATTTAGAATTAAAAGCTATTTTTAACTCCTAGATATATATGTCTTGCAGATATTCGAAATGAAAAATCAATTCATTCCAAATAGTTTGAGTAATAATAATATTTATAATTAGGTATTTTTATAACTTCCCTTCTCTTAATACTTAACATTTTTTTTAAAAAAAAAAGCATGTTTCTATGAAAAAAAATTCGCACAAATATATTCAAATAAAAGATGTAAAATTTTATTTGAAACACAAGGAAAATTAAACCGGATATGATATAGACTTATATTTGTATGTATTCGGTTCTGCTTTGTCTATAATACGTATATACGAAGCCAGTATAGAGTACGACGGACAGCCTTTCAATTAAACTATGTATAATGTCGCAAGTTTAGAACAATCGAAGGTCGTTTGAAATAATTAACAAGACATTAAAAAAATACCACAAAAAGCTGTTACATAGCACGCATTTAAATTTGGTAGTTGTATTACTATATGTGTGTAAATATAGAAATATCTATATGAAGAAAAGTTACTATACATAAAGCATTGCATCATCAGAATCGTATGTGTACACATATCTACTGTTGTCCAACCAACTCAGGAAAATCCATATAGAAAACCGTTTATAAGTATCTGATCTTTTATTACACGTTCGTTTAATCGCATATTTAAATTAAAATAAAAACTTCGTTTTTAAAATAACAAATAACAGTGCATTTAAATATTTTTCCTAATAAATAGTAATGAAAGGCCGGTGTATTTACTCAATCAAATATAATAAAAGGTATCGGCGTACTTGTTTTGACTAAACAGCCATCTTCTTCAGAGCCATGTTAACCCATTAGAGCCCATTGATGCCATACATTTTACATAAATAAAAAAACACACAAAAAAAATAAAATTAACATGGCTCTGAAGATGGCCGAAACTTTTTTTATTACATTTGATTGCGTTATACACCAATCTTTCATTATTCTTTACACTTAACTCAATTTGGATATAAGCATGCACCATGATTTTTTTAATGTTGTTATCTTCTCTTCAGGTTTCTTTCCTATCGTTCTCAAAATCATACAATAATTTATTGTTTTTATTTTTTTTTGAATCCCCACCACATCTGTTAACCCACACTTAAAGAAAACTATTTATTTATCAGTACAGTTGCAGACAAAGCAGTACTAGTTTTACGTCCTAATTGTATCCTCTAAATAATCGGCTTTGATTACTTTGGATATTTGCTTTCGATTCTTAGGTAATTTAAAACCGGTTTTGTTGAGCTAACCGAAATTATAGTTTTATCTAAGAATAAAAACATAGTAAAGTCAATCAAATATTTTTTTTATTTTTATTTTATTAATTTAAAATACCTAATAAGTTAACTTAAACAATAAATATTGTTCAATTAACAAAGTGAGTGTTATTAAGAAATAAGGGTTAAGGTAACCAAAATTGCAGTTAATTTAATACAACTATAATGCTAAAAATTTCCAAATATAATCCTTTCCATTTTACTAAAACAAGTTAGTCAATCAGAGTATATTTCGAGCTGGCCTTTCCTTTGACATTACCAAATCGCAAATTAAAAGATCAATTAATGAATGAATACATAAATTAGAGCAAATACGAGAAAATTAAAAACGCATACCATTTACTGATAAATATTAATGACGATAGCTCTTAAAAATACGTTCGTCTCAAATGCTATGAAGTTTAATTGATAAAAATGATAAGTGTTGGCAACGCTTTTTTTTTATTCAGCATGTAAGTCAAGAAATGTACGTTACTCTTTTCTTATTAACTAAAAATATGAATAGTGAAATTGAAAATTTGGATTTGTATTGGGTGAGAATCTTGTTTATTTTATATATTGGCCAATGGCAATCGTATTGTAATGGCGCATCCATTTTGTTTCACTTGGCATTTACGTTTTCGTATTCAAAGTAATATACAGGGTGAGTTTTTTTTATCTTCAGACAACGGAATATCTTTAAAACATTGCATCAAATCAAAAAAAGATCTTAATAAGTTTTGTTATAATGTAGGGGGCTCACTGAATGGTGTCGAACTCGATCCCCCAACTCACCCCCCTAGAGTGAGAGGGGGAACAACTTTGAAACCTTAAACGGGAACCCCCATTTTGTATTGCATATTCGGATTCTACGCCATCAGAATTAGGATTAACACTGGAGATTAGTGATTGTAAATTTACCGGTAATTCGGAAAATGAAAATACCGGTTTACCGGTAAATTACCGGTGATTTTTTTTTCATGTGTGACATTGATGGGGTTTCCCAAGAAAATAGGATTAGAAGAAGTTAGGCTAGAATAATACATATTTTATCTTTATCTTAACGCATAATATTAGAATTTTGTAATAAATATTTGTATTTAATTATTTTAAACAGTTGTTAGAAGTAAAAAACAATTATTTAAGGTTCAAATTTTAATGTTATTTTACAACAATGTTGCATTAATGTCCTCTCATAATGTGGTGTATTCAAAATTGCTGTTAATTTAAATACGTGAAATATTGTTCTTATACAGGGTATTCCACGTAACTGGTTCATTAAAAGTTTATGACGTTTAATTTGACACTAATCCCATTCAGGGCCAGCTACAAACATTTAAAGATAGGGCTACTTAGTCTGTTTAACAAAAAGTTGCTCATATCTCAAAATCTATTAAAGATAGGTATAGGGAATGCTGATATAAAAAGATAGGGGATGATATTTACTTTCTAATTTCGAATTAAAATACAGGCTGTTCTATTTAAAAAAAATTGAGTTTTCTGCATTTGAAAATATGTTACTTTGTCCATCAGATTTGAACATCCTGTATGTTAGAATAGAAAGTGTTTGTACCGTTTCTTAGAGTTATATCTACATTCATAACATAGCAAATTTGGAGTCTCTACTTGCAGTATTAACCGAAATATTGATTTCTCAATGATGCAATGATTATGATTAAAAAAAAAAAAAAGAAAAACTTAAATAACTCAAAAACGGCAACATGTAGCTATAAGAATAACTAATGAATACTGACGTATTTATGGTCGTAGAATCCAAAAATGAATAAAAAAAATATCATTCTATTTAAAATAACAAAGTTGACATCCATTTCCGGTCAACCGGAAGTGATATTTTGGTTAAAGTTAAATCCAATTTGAAGTCCAGTTGAACAGATAATGGTGCAAAAATCTCAAATATAAGTAAATAATAGAACATCATAAACTTTTAATGAACCACTTACGTGGAATACCTGTATATTATTATTTTTAAATATTAAAAAATGAGACATCTTTAAGAAAACGATTTTAAACTTTTAAAAATCTTAAAAAACTCCAGAGCACAAATCATATATGCCAACTCAACTTTTTTCGAGAGATAAATAAAATCCACACAAAAAAAAACCATAAAATGAGAGAATTGCACTTGTCGACAAAGGCAGGTAGGAAAAGTGGGGTGTTTTGCTTCCTACTGTCTCAGCAACAAATGAACATTAAAATCTCGCTTTTCTTTGCGTTGCTTTACGTCATCCATCTCGTTTGAGACTTATTTTCTTTTAATGTCAACACGACTTTTTTTCAATTTTTTGCTGCTTTTGGTGAGAATTTTTTGATTCCTTCTCTTTCTAACTAACTCGGTGGAACGGAGGTTATACGTTTCTAATCAAAAATTTTTGTCAGTTTCTTTTCTATATTCTCTATTCGAGAGCACTACAGCGGTTCTCAATCGCAAGAAAGTTTAAATTAAAATTAAACTAAAACATCTCCCAATGTCCATTTAGACCTTTAAATATCTATAAACACAATATTTTATTAGATAAAAATTTCTGGTATGGATTTTTCTTTTACCGAATTACCGGTAAATTTTTTAATTTACCGGTAAATTTACCGAACGATTTTTGGTCAATTTACCGGTTAACCGGTAATCGGTATACAATCCTTACTGGAGATACCAACAGCCATCTACTTTTCATATATATTTTTTTTAATCTCTAGAGACAGGTTAATGATAATCTATAACGTGAAAGTTAATACATATCTGTAATCACAAATTAAAAAAAATAACATCCCTTCTCCCTTGAGAAATTTTCATATTTTTTGCTAACACCCTGTTCATCTGTTCTCGGGTTTAAAAATCAGAATTTTTCATAAAAAAACAATTTTTCGTCATAAAATATCAATAATAAATGCGTCCATACTCTGCATACACAGATATTTGCTTTTTGAAAAACGTTGAATGTTATAATCAAGGTTGATATTAATGTGAGGTTATTTTCAAAGAATTTTAATTGTATTTCTATATGATTATTAATGTATTATTTATAGTTCCGTTACAGTAAATCATGTTGCTGGTAGCGTATGTGAATTTACGTGCGCATTCTTTCAGTAACCATGCAAACACACCTTAATCCACAATGAAGAAGGAAGAAAGCGCAAAAAGAACTAGATTAAATTGACCGTTTTACGACGATAAAGTAGCGATTTTAATATCTGCCTCTGCGTTTTAGCTTTACCGCCTTTGATTTCTCATGACTTATATTGTTGAAATACGAAAATATATAGTATAGGTACGAAATAACGAAGAGAAGCACTTGATTTAAATACGCAAAACCACGCCTGAAACGAATTCCGTTACTCTCTTTAAAAGTATATGCGCAGTTATCTATAAATATTTAAAAGCTTTAGGTACAATGGCACAGATAGATCAGTATGCGATCCTTTACGAAAATAACACCAGCTTCATTTGTTTTTTTTTTTGTTGTTGTTAAACTCACCTTGTATAATTTATCTTTTTGATACCACACGTCTTCCTCCTCTTCTGGAGGCTGGAATGTTGTGTCCATGTGCAGATCGTCCCTGGATCTTGAGAGGATTTTCCGCCTAGATACCATTTCTGACGGGGTTTGAGGCAGCGGTACTTCAATATGGCTTCTGTAACGGAGGAGAATTTATCAATCAGAAACATCAGCAAGGAAAAAAAGTGCAGCGTCAGCATTTAAATAAACCACTCGCAAAAATCCCAGCGTGACTCACTGCAACGAATTCAACAATTTCGAAGCCACGCAGTGTATACAAGTCATTTTTTTTTTAAGACGATGCACGCCCTACGATAAAAGTGCATCGTAATCGAGTAGATCCGAGCTTTTCTTGTTATTATTTTTTTTATCACCCCTCCTTCTTCCCCCCGCGCTTCACAGCGACACCTGACGGATGCCTACCATTTCACTTTTCGGCCCAAAAACGCTGGCGTATAATTGGATTTAATTGTGGCGAGCGTGCAATTCAGTGAATTTGATTTGACGTCGTGATGCGTCGAGTTTAACGCCCTTAAAGGTAGTTTCCTGTTGCTGTTATCGTATTGTGGTAATATTTAGGCTACTGCGTGCGCGACCGCCTCGGGTTTACACGGGCGCAGAGATGTCGTTAAACTTTGCCGCAATGTCGCTCTCGAGCTGTTTACGGTATGATTTATATGTGTATCTACAGTCGAACGCAAAAAAAAGTAAACAAGAGCAGTTTCCTGTAATTCGTAATTCGAGAATATTTTCGTCGCCACGATGAGCTGTCCAAAAAGTAGGTAAACGAGAATTTTAAATTCTTTTTTTGTTACCGCAGAGTTAAATTGTTGGATGGCTTTCAACAGTTCTGCATATGATCTCTTATTCGAATCATTATCAATATTTCAATTCGTTATTTCTCGCTTAAATTTGCTATTACTTTCGTAAATACTGCAGGTTAACGTGACAATTCTATTCATCAATAGATGATTGTTTAGTGTGGCATAAATAATAAACTACTTTTAATGTAATAATGTTACAATCATTTTCCACTTTAACCATATAAGATTAAACTATAGCTTTACTAGCGTAGCAACGAAAATTTATGCAAACTAATAAATCAAATTATCTCGAACTAAAAATATTTTTCAAAATATTCATCTTTAAACTTAATGCATTTATGCATATACGATAGAACCAATTTTCAAAACGTACCCCAGTGACCAACTATATTTATTTCATATTTTATAAATATTTAAAAAATATTAAATCTTTTTTGAATATTAGTTATATTAATATAATATGCATAAAATATTATTATAGAAAAATGTTAGGAAAACAATTTAAAAATATATATGTTATGTAGCATTAATAATATTTTATTGCAAATGTTTTCTCAATATATTTTTCATAACTCTGCAAGAATATTTTGCTTTGTATTTCTGTAAATATTTATTTCATATAAAAAAAAAAGATTGAATTTTTGCTTTTGTACATTTGGTGCGTAGGACGAATAATATAAAATGGGTAAAATGTGCATACATATTAAGTAGGTATGTACCTATTTAAAATGATAGGTTAAAAGATTAAATTAGATAATATATATCTAATATGATTTAATTAGTATCTAAGTGAGCGCTGTAACTTTTCTATTAATATATCTGCGTTTTGTATTATATTATTTGTAATATTTGTAAGTTGCGAACGTCAACACAACACCTCTATTCATTACGGTGTTATATGATTTAGTATTGTTTATGCGTCTACGGATTAGGTACATTGAATGCATACGCGCACGTGCGTATCATCAACGTTTTCATTCGTTTGTCCGTTACATGTTATAATTTATAATAGTATACGATTAGGGCAGATTAGGGTTAACTGTGTAATGAATTGTTGCGGGGTGTGTTTTAGTTTTTGTGGTGACTACGAGGTAAGCAAAACTTTGAACATGTCATGGCATTTATAAGATAATTGGAATGCTCAATATCGCTATGTACAGAAATCGTTTAATAATATAATTGTAGGAATTTTATGCATCATATATGTACTGCATCTACCAGATAAATTGCTAGCTTAAGAGATTCACCTCGGTAGATAAGCGTCATAACCTCAAATAGAGGTTAGACTACGTTGTATTGTTTTATTGTTTGTACGTAGAATGTTTTCAAATATTATGAAATAAAGTAAAAATAAGTATCGTAAGTATTAGAATGTAGCTACCACTCCAATTATTGTAAATGCTCCAAATGTATTAGTAAGTGTTGATAATGTTGTACGATGTTTATCATGGTATGAACTAATACAATTGGCATTGTTTTAGAGGCCACAAGGAAACGCCATGAGAGCGCCACTACCGAAGATATGAAAAAAGCCATAGGGTTGTACCTGGCACCAGCCAAGGCTAGACTTAAGAATGAGTCTTTTTCATTTTTATTGGCTTATTCAAATGAAATGATAATAAATACGTTTGTTTTTCTATTTAGAACGCTTCAATTAAAAAATAGTGATTAATTTGATAAACCTTCAGTATGCCTTAAAAGATGCCAGAATTATTGATTATTAACTTGTATGGTGAGTGTGAAAAAACAAGTTCTTGCTTTTTAGACAACTCTATGTATGTTTCAACTTTTCGTTATCGACGTTATACATTCTAAATAACAATTTTAGTTCATTTTGACAAATTAAATAGATTGCATAAAAAAATCTCAATTTTCATATAAATATTTTACAAATATTCTAGAAAAAATATAGCGCTTAATTTTAAAATATGGCATAAATATTTTAATTGAATATTTTATCTATATTTAGAAAAAAATATGAAAAATATATTCAAAAACCTCTCACGAAAGATATTTATAAAATATATTTTTAAAAATATCTATGTAATATTTCTGGCTGTTAGGGTAAGTTCCAATCTTTTCGAGTCATTCGTTGAAAATCTGATTCCACGAATCATATCTTTTAAATGAGGAAGAATAAAGAAATCCCATGGTGCCAAGTCTGTATGGCAGATGTTGCAGTAATTTCAGCTTAGAGGCCCCCAAAAATATCTTCGTTTGTTTGGCGATATGACTTGACGCGTTTTCTTGAGGCAGAACAATTTCACATTTAGGACGCTGTAAGCGAGAGTTTTCAAGCACATGTGGCAGACATATTGTTGTGTACAATGCTACAGCCACCGTACGTCTCTCTTTTAAAGAACTGCACTTGCAACTGGTCTAGATTTCGATAAAAATCATTTTCATTCCTACATTTCGAGACTGCTTGACTTTGACTTGACTGGATTATCGTCAATAGGAAAGATCCATTGGGCCGATTGCCGCTTCGATTCAGATTCAAATGCTTAAATCCAACTTTCGTTGCCAGTAATAATGTTGTAGACTGATTTTGATTTACCGTCATTGTATTTCTTTAAAATTGCTTTGCACCATCCAACACGCTGGACTTTTTGAGGATCTGTTAAATTATGAGGTATCCATCAACGACAACACATCTTCTTTATACGCAAGTAATCATGCAGAATCATTCTAATAGAAATCATACCAATCTCCAAGGTACTTCTAGTAATTCTTTAGGTAATGGAAGAGTAATTAAAATAATTCAGTTCGTTTCATTACATTTATTTGATATTCTTTAGATTAGCTACATGTTTCGACATGTGATGGCCATCTTTAGGCTCTTAGACGTTTTAGAAGATGGCCATCATTTAATGGAACGAACTGAATTATTTTAATTACTTTTCCTTTACTATCATCCATTCACGAAATGGAAATAGCGATCATTCTGTAGGTGATTCGAATGTCTTCTTCAACCATTGTTCATTGAACGTCAGCTATGTTTTCATCAGTAACTGCAGAAACTGGTCTTCCTTCTCTTAAATCGTCGCTAAGTGCAGCCCTGTCGAACTTAAATTGGTTGTACCACCTGTAAACAGTCCTTTGAGAAGGCATTTCATCACCAAATGAGCACAACACCTTTTTAAGCTTTGCTTCGGAGATGGCTAGCTTTTAAAGGCATTTTTTCATACACTTCACTCACTTTGACAACACATATATTTTCAAGAGAATGCTTAATTATGTCAAGTTCTGTGGAAAACTCAAATTGGTATTAAGAGGACATGACGATATGGAGATTTCTGGATACCCTGGGATATTTTTGTGAATTAATTCACTCTTCTGGGGAACTGAATATAATTTTGCAGGAACATTTAAGCATTGTATATCAGTTTTTAAAGGCCCGTCTAAAACTGCAAAATGATATTCTGGAGAGTATGTTAGCTGTATGCCGTCAAGAAATAAATAATAGCTAGATTAACAACAGTGACATTTTGGAAATTCAGAGCGATGAAACAAGGATATTTCAGATCACTAATGTTTTCACAACATATTTATGAGAAATTCTGGACGTTCTTAAGGGTTACAGATAGCATTTATTTCATAGTATTTATTTTGATGTAGTATGATTACTTAGTATAAATTGGCTGTAGATTATGTATTATTAAAATCACTTGTTAATAATAAAGCCACACTTTTTTCTCACAAAAATTCTGGAAGAAGTAAACCTTGTCAAAATTTGCCTACATTATTGTAAATGCCAATACCCAATGCATTGGTTGAAAGAGTATTTAGCCGTAATAAGTGCCATAAAGAACAAATTGGGAAATAAAACGCATTTGAGTATGCTCAATTCTTTGTTATGTTTGTGGTTAAATTGGAATTGTATTCGTAAAGTAAGAGTAATGTTGAACGTTTCAATAACTAAAGACACGTATACGCGATTCAATCAAAACATATACAGGGTGTATCAGATATAGAGGTAAATATAATAATATGTAGCAGCTGTAATCTTATACAATCAAAAAGTCTTAATGCACAGGCGGTCTATCTGTAAGCATTAACGAGAAAAAATATATTTTATAAATGCCGTGGGCTAGAGCCGCACTCTGCCCAACCTAAATGCTGTCCCGAGTATACCCCCACATACCATTATCATTCAGCCATTACCGCTGTTAGTTTTATGTGGATCGCCGCTTGGAGTGCAAGCCACTTCGAACATTTTATTTAAATTCTGCCCGTCTCGAAAAAAAACGATCTTTTTCAGGACCATCATGATTTCATATACAGAAAATCGAAGCTTGATGCATCGGCAAAAGCGCGCGAATGTATAGATTCATTTTCGTGCGATATCATAGTAAAAAGGCGTGTTTGCAAATTTTCTGTATCTACATTTATTTCTATGTAATTCGATTCAATTCATTTTATTTTGCGTTATATGATTAAATAAATCCAAAAGAAATAACTCATATTCATGTCGTACCGTTTATTAACAACTAACTCTCGATTCGACAAAGCAAAAGAAAAATATTTACGTTTTTTGTAACAATTGAAGTCGCATATCCGGTAAAACTCGAACGTTTTATCAGGATATTAAAAATAATTCTTTGTAGACTTACGTAGAATGCTCTTAACAAAAAAGGAATGTTTATTTTATAAAAAGAAGAAATTTAAAATGCCTCAATTTTGCTATTTTTACAAGGGCCTTTATTTATTCAGAATGACGTTAAATGAACTTACGCCATACCATTAAGAATAATACTAAATGAGTGCAATGTATTTATACATAATAACACGTTTAGCGGGTTTCTTAACATGACGTTTCCTTGCATCAGGCCCGGACTAAAGAATTTTTGGCTCTAAATTTTACTTTTTTTTTTTTATTCTTTAATGATGAAATCCGGTTTCGGTGGGTTTATGCTTTATATGTCGTATAGTTAACACCCAAGCAAAATTTACTTTTTTATTTGATACACCCTGTATAGCATATTATAAAATATTTCACAATTAAGAGAAGTGAAATTGACGAAATGTTCAGTTAATAGTAGGCTTGTTATTTAAATTTTATGTAAAAATTAATTTTATTTATATTTCTCAGATTAATTTACTTCCGAAAGAAATATAAACTGAATTTTCGATCTGTGAAACACAAAATTTACCTCCAAAAAGACACCTTTTCACCAATTCTACCAGAAGCAGAAAACATGAAAAGTTTGTACCCTCGTATCTTTCCTAGTGATAAATATAATATTTCTTTGATTCAATCATTGTGACAATATCTATGTATTACTGTTAACATCCCTGAAACGATTTGTCTGATAAAGGAAGAAAGAAAGTAATATTCTTTAGTCATTAAAAATCAAGTAATAATGGCTTTTCAACAGGAACAGCATCTATATGTAACACAGGTTTCCAAAACTTACAGATAACCTTACAGGCATTGCAGATATTTGGCTTGCATAAGGGCATTTAAATTAACTTCTGTTAACAAGTGATCCCTAACTCGTATTTATGTTTTTTTTTTTCCTGATCTTTTTATCTAATATAAAAGTACATACGTGGTATCTGGGCCAAACGTTATTCGTCATTACTAAACTTAAAATAATTGTACCGTTCGGCTCACGGTATTTCATTGCCTCCTGTTGTTGTTTAAAACGTTTTTGGAATATTAGGTGGGTAGCCGTCGTAATAAACATATTCAGCCCACCATCGAAATTGACCGCGCCGTAACTGTTATTCGCCGAGGTATGAGAAATTTTGCGGTGTGATCATAGATTTTTGTATTCTTTTAGAGTCGGTGAGCGAGCCCAAAGGGGTTACAATGTGCGCGCCTAAAATCAATATTGGTCGAGACATTGTGTTTACGTACAATACACACTTATATAAGTGTTGGATACAGGCGGTAAAGGGAACCAATAAAAATTAACTGGAAGACCAATAACCTTTGTAAATACTGCATGTACTTAAGTTTAGCTGTGCTGTCCGCACTCGAGATAACCTGGGGATATTTCACTATTGAATCATTGAGTTCCTATATACCAAGAAGTGAATGATGCAGTCGGTGATAGAATAATGTTCGCCGTCTCCAATGGGCTTTAGATTTATGCTAATACATCATTATCTCTTACGGGTTAAGTAGATTATGAGCGGACTTAAAATCTCAATGCTTTTCAATAATCTGTTGAAAAATGAAAGCTGTGTGTCTTCTGTTACTCCTCCAGTACCTCGTTCAGAAATATTGCCAGTACTAAGACCTGTAGGTGTTTCGAGTGAAGAATATTCCATTACAGATACAGAGGAAGAATTATCGACCGGCGATGATGAATATTTGAGCCGTTGAAAGTCAGAGTGGTCTATGTCAAAAAATAAGGTTTTGAAAATAAATACAGAGCTAGATTCTCCACATTCAAGTCTATTGCTTGACCAAGTTAAAAAAAATATTGTTTTGGTATTTGTCATAAAACATCACCAGTTTATTTTTGTGCCGTAACGGGTTACCGCTAGTGTTTAACGGCAAAATGGTACAAGTCCGACTTAGCCCACTATAGCTGTAAACGTATCAGTGAGCATCAGCTTCAGATAGTTTATAGTTGTAAGAGTATCAATCAGCTGGTACAGCGAAAAATTAGAAATATGAGTTCTAGTGAATCAGAAGTAGAAACCCTTTAGTGCTAGTGGAAGCGAATACGAACAACCGAGCGGGAGGATTCAGAATCGTCGTTATCAGGTACTTCAGTAATTAGTATTTATGGTGTACACAAATATAACCTACAATTTGCTCTAGGTGATCAAGCCCAATCAAAGTCAAAACGTATGGAAAGAAAACGTGTCAGAGAGCCTGAGAAACATATTAAATCGATTCGGAAAAGAAAAAGAAATACAGGTGAAGAATATATTAGCACATTAAAAAAGATTATTGCTGCTAAAGTTTTTAATAACGTAAATTGTAATTGCAAGAAAACTGCTTTAGAAGAATTCTGAAGGGGAGAGGAAATTAGGCTTATGAGAATTTTTGGAAGATGGGAAACTTTTTCACAAAATGCGTACATGTGTGTTTGGTTAAACAAAGTGAAGTAAAGATGCATCGTCCATTAGTAATACCAGAATGCCAAAGACCGTAACAATACATATACGTAAATATTTGCAAAATTTTACATAATGTATGTAAACAGTATTTCTTGCAAACTTTTTCAATATCAAATGGTCGATTGAAAGAGCCCTAAAACGTACGTGTTCTCATCTCCAGGTGAAGATTTACGAGGAAAGCATGAACTGTGGACAAGACATCCGAAGAAAAGGTGCCATATATCCGTGATCATATAAATAGTTTCCCTTTTTATCAGTCCCACTACACACGAAGTCATAATCCTAACAGAAAATACCTACATTCTAATTAACATAAGATTAATGTACAATCTTCAAGGAGAAGTGTGTTGAATGAAACATGTCTTTTTTTAACGAAGCAGTTTATAAGAATATATTTCATCGTGATTTAATCTGCCACTTTCATGTGCCTTCAAAAGACATTTGTGTTAAGTACGACTTGTTCAAAGCAAAAATAGATTGTGAAACCGATGAACAAAAGAAACACGCCTTGAATACGGAACACATTTTGCATCTACGCAAAGCTGAAAAAGCAAGATCTATCTTGACAAGCGACAGGTCCTGTCTATTTTGGATAAAAAGATGTTTATGGAGTTATTTTCGATTTACGAAGGCACTACCCTTTCCAGTTTTGACATGTTCAGTTGCGTACTATAAAGAAACATGTATGTCTACAATTAGGGATACATGAACTACATGAAAAAGAAAATGCATTTATGTACGTATGGGACGAAATAACTGCATCGCGAGGGATGCAGGAAATAAGATCATGCATATGTAAACATATGCTAGAACATGCAGGAAATGCAAAGCACATTATTGCTTATAGTGATGCATGCGGTGGTCAAAATCGCAATTTTAAGCAATGTTTGTTTTGGCTTAAACTTTTAGCGGATACTATTATGAAGATAATGATATAAATTCATGGTTCCCGGACATTCTTATCTTCCAATGACCGCGATTTCGGCCAAGAGAGCAATATGCTAAGAATCGATCAATATACGTCCCAAGATTGGTATACCAATAATAAAAAAATGCAGATCAAAAAATCTATTTACGATTTGTGAAATGAAGCAAAACCACTGTTTTTCGACAAAGCCATTGGAACAGTCTGTAACTCGTCGATATAAAAATGGAGATAACGCTCCAGTATCCTGGCACAAATCCAATGGTTACATTTTGGAAAAAATCATCCTTACAAGATATTTTACAAAATGACCCTTAACGAAGATTTCCCGTTTGACGTAATTGATGTGCAAACAAAACGACAAGGTGCACCTCGAAATTTGAAACATGTTGTGTTAGCTCCGTTATAACGAATCCCACTCTTATAATGATAAAAAAAAAGAAGAATATGGGAAGAACTTTTTCAGTTTATTCCTCCCGTTAATCAGAAATATTTTGTAGATATTATTGGAGATAGTTAGTGTTGAGATTATGGCCCTTGAATATGTTTCAAGATGAATAAATATTATTGTTTTGCTTAATTTTACAAATATTACGTCATAATTTGTCTTTATTAATATCAATAAAATCTGATGAGATATAAAAATTGTAAATGTTTTGTATTTTCCAAAACACCACGATACCAAGTGTTACTCTTTCAATGATACGTTAAAATGCATAATGGTCTATGTCTTCAAACCGCAAAAAAATGGTAGAAAAATAAAAAATAAGAAGTAATTACTGTTTACAGATATTTAAGTTAATATGCATATTAAAATATTTCGCAAACATAATTTCGGACTTTTTTTTCAATAATTTTAGAAAAGACTTTAACTTTGCACTTCGCATATCTCAGAATACATTTTTTTGACTTAGATCACTCTGGTTTTCAACGGCTCATTTGCGATCTCTAAAAAACGGATCTCACTTATAGGTAGTAAATCAGTCAGATCTACTGAATAAAGACAGGAAGACTGTCAAAATGATTGTAGGTCTGTTGACTGGTCACTGTAGACTGAATAGGCATATGTACAACATAGGCCTGGCAGATGATGCAACCTGCAGATACTGCCAAAAGGAGGAGGCCTGGCGAGGATAAGGTTTCTAGTATTGGAGAAGGAGAACCCCACAGCTAGTAGCTACATAAAGAAGCCGCTCTCAAAGATGATAGGCCTAATTAAAAGGGCAAAATTAGAGAGCGTCCTCTAGGAAAAAAAGGGGATTACAATAGATCTGAAAAGGTTGCGGTGAAACAATTCCACCTCAATCCTAATCTAATCTAATCTAGTAAATCAGTCAGAATTAAATGACCTTACTCGAGACCTGAATTTGTCAAAAACGCAAGCGGAAATACTAGGATCTCGACATCAAAGATGGAAGCACACATATTTCAGTGTATCGTAATCGCCAGAAAGAACTGTCACAGCATTTTTCAACCGAAGAATGTCTTTCATCCTGCAATAATGTCGATGATTTGATACTGACAGTGTGGTCATCAACACAACCCGGAAGAACGCCGTCTTTTTATCGATGCTTCGAAATCGAGTTTGAAAGTTGTCCTTCTTCACATAGGAAACGTTTATCCATCCATACAATTTGAAATGATTTGGAACGAAGTGCTTGGAATGCTTTTAAAAGGGTGACTCAAAATTTTATAGGAAACACAAAATTTGACAATTACATATAGCAATTGTTAATATACTTCTTAGAAGTTATTGTGAGCTGGGTTGTAATGTGAGCCTTAAAATACATATTTTATATTCGTACCTGGATTTCTTTCCCCCAAACCTCGATGACGTCAGTGATGAACGAAAGCAATGTTTTTTGGTTGCATCCCCAATTTTCTCTGCAAAGCTTCTGGCAACCATCAGGGGCTCTTTTGATCTCGTTCGCGTTTGTTCCAGAGGAGTTTATTTTCTAGAGTAAGGCCTAGGTATTTAACTTTCGTACTCCAATGTGTTTTGTGTGTTTAAAGATGATTTTATGATTGAATAAATAATTAAGTAAACCTTTTGGTCAAATTATTGACATCCTTTGTATTATTAAATGATATAATGTGTTGTATATTCTTGCCTGACAAATGTTTAATTGTTATTATACTATTATTTTATAATACTAAACCGAGAATGAGCATATTCCAATGCGCGTATAATAAAATTATAAAATTAAATTCATAACATTGTATTAAACAAGCCCGTGTGAACGAAAACCAATTGGGTGTGAAATAGATTTTATAATTAAAGCGCTTTTTCTGTCTAAAATATCCGATATTCCTTTTACATAACACCATTACATTACTGGGTGTCGAAATATTGGATTTGAAACGGAAAAAAAGAGCGCACGGTTAATTTACTTACTACGAATTTCGACAATATTTGCGCGCAATCGATGTGAAAATCATTTTAAACAAAAATAAGAAACCGGCACACTCGACCAACCGATTCTTGCAGCTGAACGGAATCCGATTCCGTAGTGAAACTGTCGCTCGGCGGATTGTGATTCTAACAAGGCTGGATGTGAGTTTCACTCTGCACATACACGTATAAATACGACTATACCACGTTTCACCGAGAAACGCGGCTCTCTCTCTGCTCTTTATTCAACAGAGAGGAAAAATACACACAATGTGTGATTACTATCGTGTAAAGTTTGTTTTTTTTTGTTTATTTATTTATTTAGTTTCAAAGTTGCCCCGTTTATATACCGCAACAATATGCGGTACACTCAATAAATAAATACCGGTAGATTGTGGATTGGTTTACAATGCGTTCTCTAGATATTTATATCCATTGATCCATGTGCTTTTCCATATATGTTAGGAATAAATTAAGTTAGCCTTGAAAGATCAATTTAACAATCGATTACGATGAGATAGGACAATTACCGAGATAAATATGTACATATGTATGTCCAAATACGAAATTTCGAAATAATTTCATTTTATAAAAGTGTTGCGTTGCTTAATACAAGGTTCTAGAGAGGTGGGTTGTTAAAGCAATTATTAATTTTTAAGAGCTAAACAGAAATAGCAGTCAGTAGCTGATAGGCCAAATGGCAAAGTGTAGCTAAATTTAACAGCATATACGTATAGATATATTAGTTTTATTTTATTTTTAATTGAATAATAACAATTTTCTTTATTGATAACAAAGGCTCTACTTTCGAGATATTAGCAAAGGAGTGGAAAAATTGAATATTTTTTTCTCAGGAATTACTTAAGTTGTCGCGTTCAAAAAAAAACTGATTATGGGCATTCTATAAAAAATTAGAACTGATTCCGTTTACTCAGTTGAAAGTTATCATTATTTTCCTCTTTTGAGTTTAGTTTAAGGTGACAACTTGGTTGTTTGTTATATTAGACTGTATATATTTAGGTTTACTATATATGTTTTTTCAGTTTTTTTTTCGGTGTGGTAGAACATTTAAATAAAGAATAAATTTTCTTTGAATGGTTTTGGTATGAGCAATTTGTTATTGATTATTTTAGGGTTAAAATAATTATTCATTCGTCAATTTTAGAATTATTTATATTTTGTACATTTCAGCCCTAGTACTTATGAAAACACCTAAGTATAAAAAAAATGATTTTGTAAGATTTAATATAGTAATAAGTAACATGTTATTATATAATATATTATCTGTCGTTACATTTATTATTAACATATACGTATTTATAATAAATGTGGACAACATAATATGCTTAATAGAATAGTTTGTTTTTGTCAAATAAACAAATTATGATAACTAAAGATATGCTTTATTAATTTCAAATAATTTCGTTTCTTACAATCAAATAAATATTTATTTGAATATAAATTGGAGAATCATTCGATCAAATATGCTTTACTATTCGAAACAAAGAAATTTTACTTTGCGACTGATATCGATTATTTTCAAGTCAAAGCTATATTTTTTCACAAGGAGCGTCCCACCTAAACCACTATTTCTAACTACTATTTAAAAGAATAATTTATTTAGATTAATGCATGTTTATTAACGACGAAGAATTTTTTTCTTCTGATGTAGAAACTTTAACCTTGAATGCATGCTATTTGGAGCAGTTATATGACAAAATCGAAGAAGACAGTGCATTACAGCACAATTCTGCAGCCACATATGTTCATTATGCAGTTCCATTTGCTATACATTTTGAAAATAATACAAATATAGAAACAATACGTATCTATCTTCTGCTTGTAGTTTTCGATTGAGATAGAATAAATTTTTTTTTTATTTATTTTTTTTTCGATTGAATTTTTGACACATATTCCAATAAATATCCTTATAAAATCAACACGGTTCATTTCACTAACAATCCAAACATCCAAATGCTACACCAAGTACATTCATCAGATTATTTGTGCTAGCTGTTTCCTTATTAGGTTAGGTCAAAATTAATTGACTTTAATAACACTCAGTTTACAGCCATTTTGCAAACTGGATGCGACTATTGTTTTATTATGTACTTCGGTGCACTAAACTCGAAAATCCCATTAAATTGTTGTCAAGATATGAATTTTTAAATTTTCTTTTTGACTTTCTCGGAGCTATTTTTTTTAGTTTGGACCATATCATAGGTATCAAATTAAAGACGATTGAATAGCCAAGAAAAACCAGATTGTTTTCCAACCACCTTAACAGTTTCTTTGCAATGGATCACATCATGAAAAAAAAAGTTATCGGTTTTGGCAGAAATGAACCGGCCATATTTCTACGATTTCTAATCTTTCTCGGCGATAGAGTACATTTTAAATTGTCATTGGCCACAAAAGCAATTCTTTTTTTTCATAATGTGCTTGGTTGCAATGAAACTACTGTGCCGATTGCAAACTTACACACAAACAAAAAATACCTTTCCCATGTTATTCTTTTTTTTTCCTATGTGGATGGCTCTTTCTTAAACACAAGTTTCTTTAGATAGCCCCCAAAAGAAAGAACTCACGGAAAAGGTATTATATAAAACAAATATTTTTGTTGATAGTTTTGACTTTTTATTATTATTTTTAACTGTTATTAATTAAATATAATGGTTTTTTGGTAGCTTATTTATATATTAAACTGACTTGAACATTAATGGAAAATTCATTTATTTAAAAATAATTATCTACAATATCCTGCATGAGGCGTCACAAATATTTAGTAGGGTGCTATTTAAAGAAATTAAGTTACCTTGGAGTAACGTTACGCAAATGTTCAGGACAATAGTGGACATTTTTGACAAACAATGTTGTTATTACAAGTAGGTATATAGTTGCTTATATAAAATGCTGTTATTTTTCTTCGTAGAATTTAAAAATGGAATAATATGTAGGGTGTTCCATTTAGAATAACGTAAGTATGTGTTTTCCTATTTTTGGAGCACCATGTATAGTCAAAAATATTTTTTTTAAGTTATGCAGCATTGAATTCCGTAAAATTAAAATCAAAAATAGAAGTGTAGTCAAAGACACAGTCTTGGATGGGACACCTTTACAATTGTCCTGGTTCAGGGGAGAAGGGGGGGGGGAGGAATTCTGAGAAAGTTCATTATTTCAACCTCTTATTTCCTTATAAAAATTAAAATTAAAAATTAAAGGAAATTATGCATAATTTATGCTACATTGGCCGACAAACAACGCTGTTTATAGTTGACGAGACCAAATAATAATTTTTGGGCACTTACCCCTCGTTTAGGGGTAAATTTATAGTATAGACATGGTAAAATATTTCTGAAGATTGTTATAAATTTGGCCAATACTGATTATTATTACCAATACAAAAAAAAAAGTGTTTCTATATCTGCTTGCTTACACCAAAACAAAAATTAGTTTTATCGAAAAACGTTTTTTCCATTCTTCAGTCCTATTATTGCGCAAGTAACGACGAAATAGCGATCCTAAATCAATTGAAATAAAGATATTTATTATCATTCCTTTACGTATTAAATTCGAGTCGAAATCGCACGATTCGATTTCCTTTCCTTCTCGTTTAGGGCACCGCAAATTTGACGCTCAAGATGATTGCCTTGCAAAATTTCCAAATTAAACCCGCCCGTGGCACTGGCGAAATGGAATTGTAGAGAGAAAAAAAAATATAAATGCGAATACAGTCTGTGCGAAAAGCATAATTAAAATGCTGAATCAGTGTTGTTCAGCAGATCTCTTTTCGATTTCGACGTTAAGGTGATTGAAAGAGGTCCTGCTAAAAGCACTGAGAGCCCGCCTTGGCCGAAAAGGAAATAATAAAAGAAGAGTTCATACATCATCGTACCCTGAAGAAGTACCCAAGACGACGTATTTATTTGTGTTATGTGGTATATACGGTTTGAGTTCATAAAACTCTTTTACATATGCCGTAAAGGCTTATAAGGGCTTATTAATATTCAAGACGGTATAGTTTCTTGTACATAACGTTTGTTTTAAAACTTATCCATTGTGTATGCGACACTGCTACGGCGTTACATGCAACAGAGTAGCCTAATAGTTATGGTGAACATCGCATTCGAGGCGCGTTAGATATTAAAAAATATGTTTCGTTACGAACTTACCTAGCGCAGCGTATTTATTTACGTAAGATTTTAAATGTCAGCGGGGTAATTCATTGATTAATCCAGATAGGGCGGCCTTTTACTACTATTTACCCGAAAATCCCCGCGTTGTCTCATGCGTTTGTCACTATCCTATGCCCTACCGAAAACGGATTGGAGGAAATGCGCGCACACTGTTGATGTTCGGAGCGCGCGTCCAAAACACATTTGCGGTACGCGGCCGCGATTTTCCTATAACGGAGGCGCAAACCGTACTGACGTAAGTGTGATTATGACGTTGCCGCAAAGTGGGTTAGTTCCCCAGCACCGTCTATCTAGTAACTGTTTCCCAAGGTAAATGGAGTTTTCGGGGGATATAAGCTACTTTCTTTTCGGCGCGTTTGCCGCTCAAAAAAAAAAAAGGACGAAACGAAAAAGGATGGGAAAAAAACAAAAGGAGAGAGACAGCCGGCGGACATTGGTCGGGTACGGCGTATATGCTGACATCTGTCGGATTGCCGCGCAGAAGAAACGGTTTCACTTTTCATGAGAGGTGTTAGAACGGCTACCTAGTACTACGTATAACTACTGTACCGAAACAAATAGTAGCTAAATGTGGCATTGATCCCAAGCCACTGCACTAACATAACAGCAAATTTGAAAATATAATAATAATAATTTTTCTGCAAAGCTCGCATTTAAAGGAAAAGCAATACACAGTGTGCTCTCAATCGACCTATCGATGAGTATATTAATATTGGCTTGTGAACTGTAAATAGAAGCAGCTGCGTTAATCTCCTGGTCGTCCATTAAATTTTGGTCATCCGTAAGATATTTAAATACAACGACCATGAATATTTATCGGAATATAAGGGCTAACTATTGTCCTCTCCAAGAATAAGTAATTGCTTATACAAGTAACGAACGTGCTAGAATTTGCACATATAAATAATAGAACGGTCATCAGTATTCTGACAAAGATATGGAATTTATTAGCTGCTGTGATTTATATCAAATTCTGAAACCTGTCAAATGTCATATCAAGGGGGACAACTTTCAATGACGGGCCTGGCGATTTAAAATTATTCCAAGGGCGCATCAGCCCTCACCCTGAAAATTTGAATAGGGAAGATGGGTTCTTGTGACCAAGGCTGGTGGGGCTGTTGCAGCCCCAGGAATGATTTTAAATCCTCAAGCCTGTCACTGAAATTTGTCCCCCGTGATATGACAATTGGAATGCCCTATATAATATTCACTGCGCTGAAACTCAGCGAATACAATTTTGCGATCAAGTTCAAATAGTTAATTGGTCCTGATTGACTAGGAAAAATGCTTTCCTTCGCATGTCCAAGCTTCCCTTTCTACAACAATGTGCTTGGGTGGTAAATCCAGAAGAGTTTCTAATGCCAATGACACCGAGGAAGATATTTCATTTCACATGATAGACATGCATATGCCACTTGGCAGCCCTTGCGATTTGAGATGCTTCTTTCTTACTTCCCCCATTATCGCCAAATGGCAGGAGGGAATTAAGCCTAAGGGGCATTCCATTTCTGCTGTATGGGTATAGTCCTCATTGTTCCAAGTTCAGTTATAGCAATTTTCTGCTTCGTATTTTTCCGCCAGAAATTAATGTGATCAAGGGTCTCACCAAAGCGATATGTATCCCTTACATCAAATTTGATCTTTTGAGTTTTCCAATAGTGTCTTCCAGCCAACGTAAGTATTCTCTCTGTAAGTTTAGAGTCAAAGATGAGACCTAGATGTTTCATTTAGGAGAAGACAGGGCTAGACGCAAGATACAAATCAAAAAAGAAAGAGATAAGGACACTAATAAGAAAATCCACAAGAGAACTTTACGATGAGCTAAATCAAAATGTATGGGGTGAAGGATATAAAATTGCTATTAAAGGTATAAAGAATCAAACTCCGTATGAAACAAGTGAGGAACAAATGGAGAAAATAGTAAAAGATCTCTTCCCGTACCCCAATACCGACCGAATGCAGACTTTAAAAAGAAAAAGACAAAACGAGCCTCACCCTTTACTGACGCCGAACTGCAACAAGCTTTGAATAAAATGAAAAATGGAAAAGCACAAGGATTGAACAAAATTGCACTGGAGGCCATTAAGGAAGTGAGTAAGATAAATGGAAAATGGCTCTTGAGCGTCTTCAACAAGCTTCTAAAGACCCAATGTTTCTCAAGGGAGTGGAAAGTGGTTAAAGTCATATTGGTGCCTAAACAGAACAAGCCAGGGAAAGCGAAGGCATACAAAGCATTCTGCCTACTGAATACACTCAGCAAGGTATATGCTAGACTAGAGAAGGAAATAGAAGAAAAGGGAGATTTAGCAGAGCACCAATATGGCTTTCGTAAAGGAAGATCAACTATCCAGTCTATACGGATAATTAAAAACGTTATTGAAAAACATGGCAACAGATGGAATGTGCTAATAACCTTGGATGTGCAAAATGCATTTAACACGGCCAACTGAAGCATAATACTTCAAAGACTGGAGGAAAGAAAAATATCAGACTACTTGAGAAATGTTGTCTCAGAATACCTTAAGGACAGGTATATAC
>RXPK01000234.1:3650784-3803304 GCA_004143645.1 Protaetia brevitarsis | reverse complement strand
AATAATATTACTAATAATAAATAATAATCTATGCCTTATCCACTAAACGTTTGCTTTACAATGACAAAAAAGAAAAAAGAAGCAATTAAGGTAATCTCAGGGCGAGACTCCGAGTTATCTGCTACTAGTCCTGGTAATATATTGATAAAATATTTTTTATCAAGCCTAAACCAATAAAAAAGAAAAATCATATCAACAATAGACTACTATAGACTTTGAAAAATACTTAACGTTATCAACACTTCCTAAATTTTCCCTAAAAATAATAATAGACACACCACACTGATCTTGAAAATAGAGCCTTCCCACACGAATCTAAAGCACAGACATTAATATTTATCTTTACAAAGAGTTGTATTTACTGTAAATATTGTAGGATAAGAACGCTTAAACGGGATGTCCTAAGGTAGGAGGGGATATCTAGCCCCTAATCTCGTGGTATAGTGTGAATGTCGGTCCTAATCTAATTTTTTTAATACAAATTGGCGGCGACTTATACAACATGATTTTATGAAATAATTAACATTTCAGTTCGCGTCTATTCTCATATTTAACCAGCCACATCTTCAACTTTGCGATATAGTTTAAACTTTCTAATTCATATATATAACGAGACTGAATTTTGGATCCTTGAATACGATGCACGTAAACTGTCTATAGCTTAGGAAACAGTAAACAGTAATAACTGGACGCACCAATGCTTCACATAGTTTGGACTTACATTAATAGTAGGAGGATCTATGTGGATAAAGTTTCCTTAAATTCATATGGGCACGTTAATGTATTTGGTTATTTGATATGAAATCTAAAAGATATCCAGACAACCCAAATTATTTGCAGTTTACAATGCAACTGTATCCACAAACAACCACATGGAAACTTCTTCATTTCTTTACAGTTTATTTTCCAACAATAATACTGATTCGAGATTTAAATGTAATTCAAATTTACGACATCTCACTAGATCTAGATTAGTATAATACATGTATGATAGCCATCGCTGCTCAAAGACAAATATAATTGCGTGTCGTCAGCATAATATGGTTGCGACAAAGTTCGCTGTAATAAAAAACGAATATGAAGAAAGGTCCCAAAAGGAACCCTCGTTACACCAGTAGAATTGCATAGAGGAACATACTGTTTAAAGACACTCTGCCGACACCTTAAATACTTTTATAAGCTGATATGCGACCTTAAACCTTAGCATTAAAAGAACAAAGTGTTGCATGCACCGTTCAAACGCCTTAGAATAGTCTAAAACCAAATCGTTACTAACCTTTTCAGTGACAAGAACATGCACACCAAGTAGTGGCGTTTACACTGTAACCTTTTCTAAACCAGATTGTGTGAAGATATATTTCAAACAAAATATCAATGCATAAAATACTTTTTCAAAATTTTATAACGTCGGCAAATGCAATGGCTAATCATTTAATAAAGGATTTTTATTTTTAAAGTTTAACCAAACATTTTCCACAAAGGCTATACAACAATTAATGATGTGAGTTATGTAAATATGATATAGACAACACATTTTAATCATGAATATTGATTTGATCAACACCAGTAGCTGGTGAATCAATACCTTGAACAATCGCGATGTGGTTTACAACACTCAATACGTTCTAGATGTTTCGTATAAATTAGTGATAGACATCTCAGAAGTTTCTTTGTTAGACCTTAACAGCTAATATAATTAATAAGCAGGTAAACTTAAGGATGCCTTGACATAATAACGCTAGATCAAATTTGCAATACTACGATAAAATATGATAAAGGCAGTTTTAAATATTTGTTGAAATTGCAAAAGGATCTGGCCACCAAATTTATACTCCAAGACATCGCCCTTTACATATGACTCAAAAATAAATATATAACGATCAGTTTGGGTGATATATCTGTACATTATTGCGGATAGATATGAAAAATTTAACGAAAGGCGTTATATTAATCACTGCCACACCGACAAGGGTATATGCGCCTAATTTGCATATCAGGATTGAGCAACGGATTCTTTTGAGGGGCGACAATATAAGTTTAGAGTGGGCAACATCTCACAACTCGACTCGAAATTTGCCGCAGATTAATTAAGAGATCGGCCAATACGACACGAATCTGAGGATGGAGAAGAAGTGACCCCAATCTACGGATAAAATTATCTTCCAGTTTATAGGTGTTGTATTGTAATATATTCGCGGCTTTAAGAGCGGTATTCCGGTGGATTCTGTAGGCCAGAAATAATGGTTCAAGTTTACTTAATTATATAACAAATAATAAAATGTTATTGCATATTTTAAGCGACGTAAAATATGTTTGTATAAAACATAAAATTTTACGCATAACAACACTAGCTAACGAGATACGAGAGTATATATCTCGTAAAGTTTAAGTATCCAATATACTACGGTGTAAAATAGAACAGGTAATACCCTTTTTGAAAGCAAAAAGTTAAATGTTCTCAGTACAAGTTGTATTTTGTATTTAACACTGGGCGTTCTAGTACAAAAAGGGAAAACGGTGACGGTGTTATTTAATTAGTGTAACCTACTTATATTTTGAGAACACTCTAAACAAACCGTTTATTAAATGAGAACCACTTAGAGGCAACTGAAATAGCTTGAAAATATTTTGACTAGAGTCCGATAATGAATGGAGTTAAAAATACTACATTAACTGTAGGATGAATGCAACCAGGATTAAAATAAGTACCATCGGTATCAGGCATAATGTTCGATCGATTGCCATATACCCGAGGGCCCGTCACCGTCTATCCTTGCCGCTTTATCGAGGAGGTGTACCCTGTATCTTAGTTCAACGAAATCGATTCGAGTAGTGCCGTTTCCTTTCTACCTATAAACATATTTTAGCCAATAAAATTTAGGTGTGCTAGTGGGGTATTATGCAGGTGCCCTCGTGTACTCGGAAACGATTAGAATTATTTTTTGAGGATTAAAATTTGAGATTATATCTAAAGGAAAAATAAAAAAGTAACTTTTCACTTAGTAAATGGGATATTTAATTTGAAAGTTTTGAACTTGTTTTATATCAATTCAACTACAGTTTTTGTTTACTAACATTTTTTTAAATTTATTTTATCTTTATTATTATTAAATTAAAATGAAATTATTTAAACTCTATATTTTTACAAATTTGTAAATATTTTTGGCTTATTTAAAAACTTTTTAAGTAAAATTCCAATAAAATAACGAAGAGAAAAACGTATCATAATATTTAATAAAAATTATTTTAATTTAGTGAGAACTAAAAGTTGATTAAGTAAAAGCAAATATAAACTTATTGTATATTTATTAGTAACATTGAATATTGATAAAGTCCAATCCTTTTATGGTAATAGTGGAAATTTTAATAATGATAGATGGTGATAACAAACAAACATTTTTTATTGACGTTGCTTTATCAAAATATCATCTTTAATTCAATTATTTGAAAAATTTGAACTGCAACTTTTTGATGAAAATGTTTTTATTTGCAATTTATTTACAGGCATTATGTACCATCGAAGACAAAAGTCTTGACTCAAAATTATAAGAGAGAAATATTGAAGAAATTCCAATGATTTTATCTCTGTTTACGTTAAACTTAAGTCAAGACTTTTGCCTTTAATAGTACGTGTACTTAGTGTTTAAATCTTTTTTTTAACATAATTGAAGTTTGAAAATATAGGTAAATGTAAAGAAAAAAAAAACAATTGGAAAGAGGCGCGGAAGGGCTTTCAAAATTTCTATGACTGAGTTTTATGCCGATCATTAACTGAATTAGTGTAATTTTTTATTTGAATGGTTCTAAAATGCTGCTTGCTTTATCATTTTGTTCCTAAAAATTAAATTTCATTAATTGTTTGTCTTTTAGGGCAGTAATGTTATTAGAGTACTTGAAAAACTTAAAGCATTCTGATAAATGTTGTTTGGTCTGTCCAATATATACGTCATTGCAGTCCTAGCATGGGATTTTTTTTGCGAATTGAATTTATTTTTATATTGGTCTGGAGTCTTTTAATTTTGTGTATAAAAATTAATTGCAGCTTAATAATATTATTTCTCTGATGCAGATCTATGTCGCACTTCATAAGAACTACTATATTAGAAAAATTTTTTTTTTCAATTTTTTTTTTTAGTGGCAAATACATTTAATATACCCTGTATCCTTGTTTGTATAACATTATAGTTGTCCAACCGCTGTTGCTGGAATGTGCTGTCTCTAGTGAGGAACTTAGATATCACAATTTATGAATGAAAGTTATTGCATTCTACATATTTTCTCATAATAATTTTTTCTTCATAAAATTATATAAAAGTTTATTGTGAGAGTATGTAAGAGCTATTATAAAATGTATGTCACTGGTTTCTTTGTTCATTGTTCAATCATCTAAAATTTCTTTTATTCGTGTGAGGGTGGTCCGTATCTTGGACTCGTTAATTGATTACTCTATCAGCTAAGGAGATCACAACACTTCGTTTAAATGGAAATGAGTTGTGTGGAATGGAATTTAAGTACCCGTTGAAGGCTGCTTGTTTTTGATATAGTTTGGTTAATACTTTGTTATTTTATTCATTTGAGAATTTATTTCTTTTTCAATGGTAAATGTAAATTGTGAGTGATTTTATTGATTGGACATTACAATGACGGACAACGAAAAATTGACGAAATCATGGATAAATAAAATAATGATTTATTAAATGGTATTCACATTCTATACGCGACACTGTTGAAAAGTACGATATAATAAATAAATATTGGATTAAGTGGTTGGTAACATAGTGTAGTAGTAGGCATTGATGCTATGTCTTTTTGTTGCCAAATTCATTTATTACCATAACATAAATAACGGGAACTGAATTGTATTCAATATGTATAACTTGCAATAAATAATTTAATAAACATAAATTGTTTATATATAACAATGTCCACATCAATTACATTCACTTAACATTACACCTTACATTCGCGCTCGTCCTATATGCGAAGTCGCACTATACGAGGTATTACTGTATATATAATACATTAGGGTTTCACGAAATCTAGAGATTCAGGATAAAGTGTTCATTCTCTCTCGCTATCCGGAGCTAAAAATAGATCTTACATACACCGTTACTCAAAAGTATTTAAGCTAAGGTTAAATATACGTCAAAGGTATAAAATGGCAAATTTGAATGAACGTTTCTTGCACACACATATAGGTATAAAGTGTATTTCTATTCTATTTTACAACCTAGAGCCGGTTCTGCCCGGATTATTACCGTTATATACTACCGATGTAATGGGTGTTCGGTTAATTTTTATTTTATTGTGTATCGTAGTTTTTCGTATTTCGCGACGCTTATGGTTATCGCTCTGCTTGTGCTAGAGGAGGACGGCTTATCTTTTAGTTATGTCAGTGGCGCTGGTTTATACGCGAATGTTCCGAAATTGTAGGCGTTTGATTTACTATAAAAACAATCGGGCTTATCTATAAAGTTGGTTACACGCGTTGAACGCTGCTCCGGCGCTGTGCGAAAATAGAAAACAAAATCCGCTATCAATAATCGTAAATTTAAGGCCGCAAGCATACATATGCACGTTGTGTCTCCACTTTAACGTGCGCAGAGGTTGTATATATAATATATATAGATATTGTGTTTCAGAAGGTCCATAACCTAAAAGAATTTTAAGATATGCACATAATCTTTATCTACGTGCAAATATGCGTGCTTGTGCGTGAACAGATAGATAGAAGGCAATTAAATTCGCGTGAAATAAGCATCTATACACTTTTCGTTCTAAATGTAACAAAGTAATTAACATATTATAAATTCGAGCGTGGAAGCCTCGCGTCGACGCTCTTAAAGGCCACCTTAATTGTCCAATTTTCTTCAAAACGCTGCGCCATTTATCACGGCCCTTTCTTCGACTTGTCTCCCATTTTTCTGCCTGAGGTTTTAATCTATCGAGGATAATACTTTGAATGAGTGAATGGTGACTAATCCATTATCTTGCGTAAAGGCCTTAGAACTGCATCCATTCTATTTTTGTCGGTATTGTTCGTAGGACGCGTTCCGAAAATTAAAATTGGATTATTTCAAAATTTTAATGAATACTTCGAGGAATTTTCTTATTACCATATCAACAGTTCAAGCATGGAAAGTGTTTATTTATATAGAGTCGCCTATTGCGCCGTCGGCTATGCGCTAATGACACTAAAAAAAACATTGTATATAAATACATAAATTTTACTTAACTCGGCCACTAGATTAACGCAAGTGAAAGTGGTTTGTACTTACTACACACACAATACTGCTCGAAATATTTCAGGCAGTTGCAAATGAAACAAACGCTGTCTGCAATTAAAAACCCAAAACTTAATAACTGTTTAGTATCTTCCAAAAATAAAAAACAAAACTTCACAAATATATTTCCAACACTCAATTTAAATGATATCGGGTCAGTTAAGTTTACAAACAATTTGGAGGCGGAGGTGGGACCTAAGCAAAACAAGGAGGTCTGCGTTCGGAGCGAACACACAACATACGGGTGTTGATTGAAAGTTACCCGATTGCCCATATAAATCCTCTAGTTGTTTTGGCCGAGTAAGAAAAACACACCCATGTATAAAAACTACATGCGCCCGTAAATCACGTGGAATATTTCAATGCACAACGATGACGCAGCCGTGTTTAATTTATATTTGTGCAGCACTCAAATATCTCCGTTCAGGCTTTCGTTGAAAAGTAAGAATTGCTAAAATAATTTATATTTTGAATACGTTTTAAGCACTGTGACAAGATAAAATATATAATTGTATTGCTTATTTAAATAGGTAATGGTTACATTTTCTTTATTTGTTGTATTTTATTAAAGAAAGATGGAAACAAGCAGAGTAAAGAGTCACTAACTGTTTAAAATAATTAAACAAAAACTGGGTAAGTCTTTTGATCATTGATTAGAAATAATTTGCTTATTATTAATATCAAAACATTGTAATTTTCCACAGAAAATGATGGTAAGTTTTTATATATCTAGGGGCACGTTAAATTTAAACGATTACATAAAAAAAATGTATTAAAACTTAATAAACCAATCAACGCACCTACCTCAAGACTTTTATTCAAAATATTGATGCAACTAGGCCAAAAACAGGGGAAGCTCTTTTCACTAAATTTTATGTTAATTATTGTTACTTTTAATTGTAATTTAATAAATTTTTGAAATTTGTAACCACATAATACTTTCTAGATTACACTTTGTAAATATGAAGTTCTCTTACATGTAATACAGAACGTTACATAATATTCTCTACTGAATTCGCAAAACTATGTAGGTACATATGCAAGTTCCTAGGCATAGACTGCGTTTGTCCGTGCTTTAGACATAAGACCACATCTTGGTTAGTACGACTAGAGGGATAGTTACATCCCCACTTATTAACTTAATAGTAGACGAATTCTTAAGCGGACTGATTGATCTAAGCATGTACCTTCTCAAGAATATGCTGATGATATTGTCATATCGCAAGAGACAAATTTGAGAGGGTCTGTGACATAGTACAATGAGAACTAAACTAAGAAACACTAAGAAAACACTAAGACTACCTTAGTAGTATTCACTAAGAAAAGAAAATCCAATCTTAAAACCATAAAATTGGACGGGCAAAATATAGATTGGAGAACGGAGGTTAAATACCTAGACCTTACCCTAAACAATAAACTTCCATGGAACAAATATGAATTTGAAGTAACCAATAAGGCCAAAAAACCCCTGATGGTGTGCAGAAACTTTGCAGGGAAAAATTGGAGATGCAACCCAAAAATACTGCTTTGAATGTATACAGCGATAGTGGGACCGATCATCACTTATACATCAGTAGCTTGAAGCAAAAGTACTAATCTGGCCATCGCGAGAATTGCCCTCTCGAAAGTGCAAAGATTAGCACGCGTATGCATAACTGGGGCTATGAGAACTAGCAGCAGCTATCGAGGTAGTATTAGATCTTCCCCCCTCTCCATATTGTGGTAGAGAGCGCGGCAAAAAGAACCACACTCCGAATGGTCAAGGAAGGAATGATTAGGTCTTAGGTATAAACCTCAATAGGCCTCGTGAAGGAATCTACCAGTAACTTAGCTTAGTAACAAGAGCGAGTGGGATCACAACACCATTCTAAAATTGAATAGAAATTCTATCAAATAATACATTGATGGCTCCAAAACGGCAGGTGGAACTAGAATAGGAATATACGGGGCCTAGAACCAAGTACCTTGAAAGCTTGGAAAAATGCCCAAGTATCTTCCAGGCGGCCATACATGCGTCCAGTTCAATATTGATAGAAATTATCGAAAGCAGGGGATCATCATCATGTCTGATAGTCAAGCAGCCATCAAGGCGGTGAGCTCACATGAAATCAGTTCCAAGATGGTTTTGGAATGCCTAGGGAAATTAAACGAGCTAGGCAAAAGGAATAAAGTAACCTCCTGTGGGTTCCGAGTCTAACAGGAGTGGAAGGAAACGAGATAATGGATAATCTCGCAAAAAGAGGGCTGGTATACCTTTTGTAAGGCCTGAACCCTTTTGCGGGATAAGTAGCAGTACAATGCTGAAGAATCTGAAAAGAGGAATGGAGCAGAGAAAACCTAATTATTGGGAGAATAAGGCAAAGTAAAATTCTTCTGGGAACCTATAACCAGAAGAGATTTACTGAATGCATCAATCTGAGTAAGAACAATGTTCGCATATTAAAAAGAATACTTTCAGGCCATTGTAAACTGAAAGGAAACCTGAGTGAGCTTGGATTCGCAAGGGAATCTGAATGTAGATTTTGTGGAGAAACAGGATGAAACACCCATCTACCTCCTCTCAAATTGTGTAGCACTGTGCAACTCAAGGGCGTTGCATCTGTGGAGCATGTGAAATGGAAATAGGGAGACTTACTAACTGGGGCCTCGTGATATCCTACAGCTCTTCCGAAAGGATAGGAATTGGAAGGCCAGCAGGAATTGGGGGGCGCAGTAGATCTCTTAGTCGCAGTGTAACACACCTTCTCACAATACATACATAATCATTGCGATCAATAATTAAGACAAGCTTGATAACATGTCATAAATGCGTGTATTCTTAGAGTACGCCTATCAGAACGATCCTAAAGTATATGGTAGTTCCATGATGTCTTAGGTGATTTCCGCATTTTTGCGCGCGACTTGAACGCAACCGATTCATACCTAGCCTACTATAAATAATACCCAGTCACCATAGTTGTACTGTCAAACATCGCCTAATTAAGGAGCTGTGAATTCATACATATAAATGGATTAATAAATAGAAATTTTATGGTAGACATTATATTAGTTGTAGTTGGGTATTGTCAAAGCGAAATTTTAAAATAATAATTATCCAAATCATGGGAAAACGAAAGAGTTGTACGCCGGAGCAAAGAAAGATAATAATGACTTTGGCGAAACAAAAGTGGTCGTATCGAAAAATTGCGTCGCATCTAAAATGTTCAAAAACAATGGTTGAACATGCTGTAAGATATTTTGAAAAGCATCAGACAACAGATAGTGTGCCACGAAGTACCGTCCAAGAAAACATCTGTTGGAATGGACAGGAGAATAGTGGGGCTGTCTAAAAAAGATCTATTCCAAACTTCTGTACAAATTCAACGTGAAATTAATACCGAACTAGATACACCAATATCTATAAGTACCGTCCAACGTCGTTTACGACGAGCAAATCTTTTTGGTAGAGTAGCTCGTAAAAAGCCGCTTACTAATGCGAAAAATTGCTCAAAAAGGATTAAAATTCGCCCGTGAACGCAGACATTGGAACGTTGAAGAATGGAAGCGAGTTCTATTTTCCGATGAAACAAAGGTAAATAGGATCTGTTCTGACGGTCGCGTTTATGTTCGCCGCCATCGGAACCAAGAATTCAACCCTAGTTGTACAATCAAAACTATTAAGCACAGGGGAGGCAATGTGAAAGTGTGGGCTTGTTTTTCCTGGCGCGGTGTGGGACCTGTATTTCAAATTCCCGGACTTATGGATAAAAACGTGTATATTCACATTTTAGAAAATGTTTTGATACCGTATTCAGATGAATTTTTACCAGTTGTTTGGGTTTATCAACATGACAATTATCCCAAGCACACCGCCAAAACTGTGAAGAAATTTTTATCAGATCATGCGGTTGAGGTTCTAGAATGGTCTTCTTGTAGCCCAGACCTCAACACCATCGAAAATTTATGGTGTGACGTTGTGAAACAAAAAAACCTATAAAAATTTAAACGATCTGTACACAGCCGTCGAGCGTGCTTGGCAAAGCATAACCCACGAACGCTGTCAGCAATTAATTCAATCTATGCCAATTCGGTGAGATGCATAGTTATAAGAAATCACGGATATCCTACAAAATTTTAGTGAAACACAAGACAGTTAGAAGCAGCATTATGCAGTACATTGTAATGTCCTTAATTAGTTGACGTGCTATTTGAGGGTTTAGAAACAATTTCGTTTATTTAGTTTTCCGACAAAAGGTATTATGATATTTTTTTGTTGTTGCAAGTAGACAGAATGTTAACAATGGTATAGAATAAATTTTGGTTTTGTTAATATGCATGCTTCAGATTCTATTTGAAACTTATCATATGTTTGTTTTGTGTCCTTAATTATCTGACCGTAACTGTACATATAAACAATTAATTGTGATACCACGTTATATCTCTATTCATACTCGACAGCAGAGCACCATAACCTTTAAAGCAGTATGTAATTTTACCTTAAGTTTGTTAATTTACAGTATTTTTGTAATGCTCTGTTGATATTTCCATTAATGATAGTGTTTTAAGGTAACAATACAACTAAATTGTAATTATACCTTGAAACTCATTGTACGTGTACTTTTCTTCTAATCTTACAGTGATTACATAGGTGCCTTTTTACAGTGTACGCACGTTATACTTAAATAAATATGATGAAAGTTACACAGTGGAACAGGTTATAAATAAATGAAGCTATTCTATATACTAAGGAAGCTGACGTGTTTCCCTTTTCTAGATTTATTATATAATCAAATGACGAAGTAATGTCGTATCATCACACAAAAGCTGATGGGCGAGATAATAACTCGGTGCAAAGTGTGAGGTCAAGCTGTTTCCCATTGTAGGGGGTTCTGTATAACAACAACCGAAATAAAAAGTAAGATTTCGGCCGTAGTAAATATGTAATATTAAACCTATTTCGTCCTGTCGCGGTCCGGCCAACTGGGCGCATCGGAACGAGCAAATTAAACGATCTATGTGGCCTAACCTAATCGAGAACTTGTTCCGATATGCCGCGCGCAAAATAAAAAAGACGATACACCTCTCTCGGACTTCTTTATGTATGTTTGCGCGATGCAATGACCCGGTGGTATTTTTAACCGAGTACTCGCACTTTCCGCTGGGGGAAGCCGAAATAAAAACAAAAGGACGACACAGAGAAAATACGGGACGCTGCGGTTGAAAAAATTTATTGCACACTTTTCTCCTGGTAATGCTCCGTAATAATCCGATAACCTTTTTTTATTTATCGGTGCACTCACATGTTCGGCAGATGGCGTATATCAAAATTCGATTATCCTTAATTGTTAAATATCATACGAAAAGAAAAGGACGAATGAGCCAAGTGGATTGCGTTTTTCTACCAATAAATAATTAGCTGTTGACGTCATGTATGACAATCTTTATGCAAGCTGGGGAAACTTGCACATATAGTTTTGAAATTAAATTCAACGCTAGATCATTGCAGTGCGGCTCCTGAGTAGTGGGGCAAATCACGGGCACTGCCCCTCCATTTTATTAATTTTACAAAGTTTTAAATCAGTTTCTCTCAGCTTACTGTAATTTATGACCTCATTTTTTTAATTAACTAAAATAATACCGACACAAAAAATTTAATGTACACAAATTTAGAAGCCATTTTAAAATGAAAAATACGTTCTTATAGGGAATCCTTATCTACCTAAATATAAATACCAACGTATTTCCTTCAGAAATACATATATTTGGTTTTTAAACTGCACGTACACTTCTCACAGGAAAAATCGGGACACCACCAATTCAGAATTTTAAAATTCCTTGATTGTAAATGCAACTTTCGGAGGACGTACCATGTGATTCAAAATGATTGTCGTAAGAAAAAAACTGTTTTCCGGAAAAAAATATCTATACTTATTACCAATTTAATGAGCGAAGTTAGCTACATACAAATTTCGTACATTAAATGAATTTTCTTGACATTTAGCGATATTGGCGTTCGTGTTGTAGTATCTTTCGATTATTATCTTATATTTTTTTCAAACCGTTTATATTTACATCTAATATCACGCAACAATAGTATTTCTGAATACTGTAAGAAAATAAGGGAATTTATCTGTGGTAATTAGCTCAACAAACAGGTAAAAAATTAATATTAACAGTAAGTGAAATAGGTTATTACATTTTATAATTTTATAGGCTTACCATACACTTCAGCGCAATGAGCTGTCAAAAGAAAGTTACATTTTCATCCCTATAAAGTTTCTACGGTACAGGAATTATTACCATTAGATCACAATAGGCGATTGGAATATTGTCATTGGTTAAATAACAATTTAAGGGACGATGACTTGCTAAACAAATCATTTTTTCTCGGATGAAACCTGGTTTTATCTAACAGGCTATATCAATTCACAAAACTGTCGTATCTGGTATGCAGAAAAATCCACGAATTTCAGAAACGCAATTGCATCCCATAAAAGTTGGAGTTTGGTTAGCTATATCCAGGGAACGAATAATAGGGCCAATTTTCTTCGAGGAAACTGTAACAGCTCAACGTTACCAACAGATGTTGGAATTGTTTATTGCAGAGTTACAAGAAAATGGGCTTGAAGCAGGTTAATTTCAGCACGATAATGCTCCAGCATATACTGCTCGACAAACCTGCCAATATCTTCAACAATTTTTTGCTGACAGGAATCGTTAGAGCACAAAGATGGCCACCAAGATCGCCGATCTAAACCCATTAGACTACTTCATGTTGGCTATCTAAAAAATAGGATCTATGGAACCGCATGCATACCATAGAAGAACTGAGAGATGCGTTTTGTCACTTAATAATTATACTAATTGTATGTTATAATTTAAAGTAATAAATAAATTTAGTTAAACACAGTTAGTACGGATTGTAAAATCATAATTTAGTAAAGTTAAATTAATTACATTCATTTTACAAGCAGAAACACCAATCCATAGTTGTTTATATAATGCGAGTTCAAATATAGGTTACGTTTTCCTTATTTATGACAGATCCGTTTACTTTCTTGTGTTCAACACTGACTTAGTTCAAACCTTCAATTACAAACACGCGGCATATATCCTACACCCTGTTACTATCTTAGGGGCGGATTGACAACTCTTTTTTGAATCTCAGTAAGGGAAAAAGGTTTACAGTTAGACAAATACATAACAACAAAGGACTCTTGATAGGACGGCTTCAATTTAGAAAATATACAGATCAAACAGCCGACTATGGTCGGAGTATCATATGTCGGAACCCATTCGACAAGTGAAAAGTAGGGATCCATTGGTGATACCACGTGATACAACACTTCACTAGACAGCGAGCAGTTGCATTTTGTTGTCGAAATAGAGTAATTCCTGCTATCTCCCTTCCCAACTAATTCCGACCTGCGATGCCCTGACTATAAGTCGACTGTTTGATCTGTTATGTATTTAACTTGTTTGATGTCATGTAGAAATAATTCTTTTTTAAGAAAACATATAGTATTATTTGCGGGCATAAATCAAACTATAAGTGACTAATATCATACCCACTGGGCAAAATTTAAATTTCCCACTAGGTTACTAAGAATAATTGTAGGAAATTTAAATGTTGCCCAGTGGGTAGTAGTACTAATAGGTAATATAATTTTAAAATCATATTAGAAGATAATTTGTGATTTTTGCCTATCAGAGTACGCACATGCTCTGATGTAAAATAGCAGGGCGTAGCTTATCTTTAAAATTTTCAAATAGGACAGAATTTCATTTAGAAGCTCATTTGGAAGATATTTCTATTTACTTTTATGGCAATGCAAACAGTTTTACGATTTTCGAAATTTTTACCAACTTATCCAATACATCAAACAGTTATATTACAGGCTATCGAAAAAGTAACTAAGTACTCCAATTATTAATCTTGAATTCAGTTGGTAAAAATTTCGAAATCGTAAATGTTTGCTTGCCATAAAAGTAATAGAAAATCTTTCCAAATGAGCTTCTAAATGAATTACTTCCTATTTAAATTTTAAAGATAGCTACGCCCTCTTTTTACATCAGAAGCCATGTGCGTATCTCTATAGGCAAAAAATCACAATTATCTCTAATTTCACTTGGTTTTTGTTCATTTGCTCTATCTCATCATTCAAAAGTATCAGGGGGGGCGGGGGACCTCACTGTATTATATTATTGTGTAATTTCTAAATGGTGCCGTCTACTCAAGAGCCTTTTGTTGTTTAGGTATTTTTTTTTCACATTAATATTCGTATTCGGTATTTCTAAGGAAACACCGCCACCGAAATTCAATGTGTTTATTTAATGTATAAACCTTTTCTCTAAATATATTATTATTTCTGTTTAAATTTTAGGTCTTTACCTTTGATCGCAATAATACATACAAAAAAAAGTGATTTACGGCTTTGATAAGTACATATGTCATCTGAAAGCTGCTTTTCACAACCAGAAATTTAAATTCACGATTACGGTGTCCCGATTTCCTGTAGAAGTGTACATACAGGGTCACTTGTTACATTCCCACAACCTAACTAACGCAAAATTATTCCGGTGTTTTTGTGATTTTATATCGACGAAAATATAACACAACACACATGAGTTATTTAAGCGAAGATCGTCGAGTAAAATATAATGGATTTTCTGGGCATAAGCGGACGCATTTCTTACAAAGAATGGAAAACACAAGTTTTATTTTCTTTGTTTGTTTACCTAAGCAAATGGCTTGTTTTCGTTTACTTAAAACACTATTATGATGTATTTTTCATAAATAACTCCCTTATTATATTTATTATTTCATTAGTAAAGAAATAATGTAAATATTTTAGTTTCATCATGGCTTCAATTCTAAATGTAAACAAGTGTTTCTACTACTCTAACTTATTTAATTGGAACACAATACTATTGCCCATTATGTGGAAGGCATTCTTTTAGGAATGAGAATAGGTCACATGATTCCGACGTATCTTTTCAACAGAAATTTCAAGGTGAAAATCATCGTATCGGATAAGCTGGAATCAATCCAAATACAAGACACAGTTTCCGGGAATTGATCTGGATCATTTTGCTGTGGGTGCAATTGAAAGACATCAAACAATCGATGCAATAGCAAGAAATGGCTCCAGTAAGCGGGCTCGAACTGGACTACAGCGTCTGAGCTGGAAGGCATGCAAAGCAGCCTAAAAAGGCTCTTTCGGTAAGTTTCAGGCAAAGATACAACGCTGTTTCAGGCTGATCTTGCTGCAATTCATCATTGTATCAGAGAAATACAAAGATGGACCAAGTTAGGTAAAAGCGTCGCCGTCTTCTCTGACAGTTAGTCCACACTGAAAGCGATTAGTTCCGTAAGTGTGGACTTTAAGCTGATTTGGGACTGTGTAAGCGCCCTAAATGCGGTGTGCACGCAAAGGAAATTATGATTGGCCTGGGTTGGGGGTTAGGGGAATGAGGCGGCGAGGTTTGTCATAAACGCATACGTTGGAGTTGACTTTTCTGCTGGAGTTACAAATTAAAGAATCCATTAATGAATGGATACATAACACGTACCGCAGAGTGGGGCAATTTCGATCGCATGGGGTAAAATCGATCAATCCTGATTTTACGGCAATTATTTAGTCTGGCATCTATGGAAAGGATAAGAAAGTTTTGCAACACAGTCATTTAATAAACTTTGTTTATAACATAGATAACTAACTGGCTTTTTAAGTATTGCATTAAAGTTTCCTGTGTTAAAAAAATATTTCCGATGGAATGACAACGAGTAATATTTCATACAGACGGAAACAAACTACTACTGGGGAATCCCACTAGGCCCAAGCGAATTTTCGAAAAGGGATAAGGTGAAAAAATTCAATTGTCATTCATTCTTCACCGTTTCTTTTTTTGACTTTATGAAAGTATTGGAATACAAGAGAGTAAGGGGAAATTAACACCTCATGGGTAATACCGATCAGTTTGAAAAGTAAAAGACAAAGAACATGCTCATAGAACAACGTAGAAATATGACATACTCATGTTTCTACGTTGGTTTTATTGGAAATTATGGTGAGAAACTATAAAAAAAAGTATGGCCTGGCGGGAGACAGCAATATAACCCCAAATACCTCCAAAGCGCTATCAGGACAGTAAAATAGAACACTTCATCCATTATGAAAGCATCAAAAAATAATGGGGTGCCATATTCATTACCTTGTAATTGGCGAAAGCTGTTGGGGGATGCGAAGGCATGAATATATTATTATTATTATTATTTTATTATTATTATTATTATTATTATATTACTTCAGAATACTTTAAAGAACCGGTAGTTTCTAAAGAAGAGAAAAGATGACTTTTGTATTTCTCCAAGTTGACGAAATTTAGGAAATTTCCAAAAACCAAATTATTCAGCTGGTCATAGAAGGGGAAGCTACGTTTTTGAACTGAGAGGGAAGCGCTTGAATGAAATTTGTTCTAGTTTTAGTTATTGAATTATTATAGTTTATGTCATTATTTATTTGTTTGCCATTTCTATAATACATATTTTCTGTTATTTCCGTAAGTTTTTCTTTTTTTAAATTCAAATTTTTGTTATTGATTTACCTCGTGTAGCTTTCAAATCGGTTTTATAAGAAAATAGATGGGTGATTGGAATTGCCCCTATTATGGGCAAAACGATCACGCTTGATATATTAAAAAATAGTGTTTTAATACATTGGGTTAATATACATGATGGTATGTGTAGCTAGAAGATGTATGATTATATATAATTTTTTTCAATTTTTTTTCGATCAATAATAATAATTGCAGTCAGAAATAGAATTGCCCCACTTTACGGTACATAACAAGTCTAGAGAGTGGTACAGAGACAGGCAAAGAGTTCCTAAAAGAACAGAGAGGCCTGAATTTACTAAAGACCTACTGAGGAAATATAGGAAGGCGGTCAAAATGACAGTAGGTCTCCTAATGGGTCATTGTAGACTAAACAGACATATGTACAACATAGGCTTGGTAGATGATGCTAGTTGCAGATTCTGCCAAGAGGGGAAAGTTTTGTGCCAGTGCGACGGCCTGGCGAGGACAAGGTTTCTAATACTGGACATGGAGAAAGCCCACAGCCAGCGTAGCTACACAAGCCAATATCTTCCAAATGGGCTCACTTGATTTTCATTTAAAATTTTAAAGTTAGTAACTCCTGTTCTTTTACTTTTTAAGTCAGCTACATACATATTCATAAAGGCAAAATATCGCAAATTAACTCTTATTTCATCTCGGTTTTGTTTCATTATTCTATGTTATTTATTTCAAAAGTTACAAGAGGAGGAGATAGGGAGAGACATAATTTGCGATCACACTGTATAAGATGCTATCATAATTATGATTTCATATTTAATAATAATTCAGTACTTAATTGTTCTATATTTTCTGGGCGTTATTTGCATTTTAAACATTGTGGCACACTTTTTTTTGAGCGCAGCCATGTGTGGTTAATGAATTAATTCGTGTCGGATTAAAAAAGCAGTTATTTTCTTCTTAATATACGGAATTAATTCCCCTCTCATCGCTCGCATTTTTTATAAGGGATTTGAAATAAGAAAGCTTGTGTGCGGTATTCACTTGCAAATCTATTTATACTTTCATCCTCGTGTTCTTTTTTAAGGGGTTTCAAGTTATAAATATGTATATGCATGAATGTATGTGTCGGCTTGGAAATTTCTCTTTTCTCTTCTCGGCTGGTCCCGAAAAATATTGCCGCTATAAAAAAAAAGGTCGGAGACACCCCGAGAATTTTGATGTTGTTCTTATTGGAAACAACAAGGACAGCGACGAGATGGGCCATGGGGACCACGGAGCAGGTTTAGTCAGAATGTTAAAATATAAAAATCTCCAAGCCGGTCCAGACGTTGCGCAAAGTAAACCACATAAGAATCGGCGGGCATCATCAAGATAGTTGCGGTTTTTCGGGTTTCGTTGGACAGGTGACGTCACGGAAAAGTATTCCCCCGCGTAAAAATGTCGAAATTTTAAATTCCCACAGAGAGAAACGCGAATAAATACCCGCCTACCGGATTGTTGGCAAATGCTAAAGATGTTCTAGCGTGTCAGGAATAAGAAAACGATCCGAGCTTTTTTTGTCACAACATCGAAGGTGGCACCGTCACTGCGCCATCTGCGAGTGCACTTCCAAAAGTTTTGCAAAAAGAAAATATGTTTTTGTAAAGTCTGTCTATTTAGTGTTTTAACCAACGTCATTGATATGTCATACAAGTAAAGACAATCTTCTGATTTCAGTATTTTGTTCAAGTATTACTATTGAAAAAAGAAGCAAAGTTTCCGCTTGTCTCGCAGAAAAAGATACAAGGAGTAATTTCATGAATGCGACAGATAGAGATAGCCATATTACTGCATTGTTTAAGTAAAATATTTAAAATAGTGCATCGTTTCCGGTTTCTATCATGGCACCTGTCAGTTATCAAATCTAACCTATAGCGTCGTTAGTTTGTGTATTTGGTTTATTATTAGTTGTTTCTCGCCGTTTTTTTTCGCTTTCTTTGTATATTTTGCAAGAAAAATTGTTCTTTTTAGAGCACAGAGCCTCCGGTAAAGTTTTTAGTAGGTAAGTTATTTTGAATAAAGAGAATGTATCAAACAATGACTAATGTTATTATTATTACAGAAAATGCCTGGAAAGCGGTTGAATTCTAAGGACAGGAGCTTGTGCTTAATGCTCTGGTATATTTCGAGAGGGAAAAAAGAAATGGTGGACCTTTATACCTTTAAGTGCTGTTTATGAGGTAGATAATTCTGATACACTCATAATTATGTTTATAAAGTAGTATTTTTGCAGAAAGTTGGTGTAAGTCGATAGACTGTTTGGAATTTAAAAAAGAGAAAATTGCAAAATCTGTTCCTCATCTCGTCCGGAAAGAGACCGCGTATTAAGCAGAAAACAAGAGATCTACGAGAGACACTAAAATGGAAGTACGAAAATAACTATGTACAACATGTATGAGATGGACATCGAGCCAATAAATTGTTAATCCAAACGAAGCCTCAAGTTCTGAAGAAGAACACGGATAATTAATTGAAAAAAAAAGGAACTGTTGTCGTGACATGATAAGTCGGATTTCGAGGCCTAAATTGGCCGAAATGGATTTGAATGATGTATGGTTCAAGTTCAAGCAGCAATGGACGTCCTTGGGTGAATGTTCTGTTTTATGATTGATTGAAATTTTGAATCACTTATAACATAAATAATATAATTCTGCGAAAAAATAGGTGTTTTATTATATTTCTATCTTTTATTAAGGAACTATTATTATTATTAAACTTTGTTACTGTGTTAAATGTTTATTATTATACATTAGAAACAGAAATTCTACCAACTGGTGTTAACATGATGTGACATATTTGCCAGTTAGATGTGCTTAAATGAAGAACAAATTAAAAATAGAGTTTCTTCAAAATGAAAACCATTCAAAAAATTACAAATAGAAGAGCAACAAAAGAAATATATTTAGCAAATACAAAATAAAGCACTTGTTTTTAGCTGGTGTATTTATTGGTGTATGTTATAAGGTAAAATTGAACAGTGGCAATAGCATATATTATGTTACCACATACTTCTATTCTTGCATAGAATGGTCATCCACACACTAAATAGTTTGCATTTGTAATCCAGCACCATTTACCAAAATTGGGAATCTTCGTTTTCAAACACCATATGAGTATTCGACACAATTACGTGTTTGAATATTAGCACTAAATACGTGGTATTGAATTTTAACATGTGTAGTCGATTATATACCAATCACTCTAGAGAAGAAGCAATCTCATATTAGTCTTCAATTACTTTTTGGATTTCGTCATTAGTCCAAGGGAAGCCAATGTGATTATCTCTTAAATATGCATAACGTGGGGTATCTTTAAATGATTTTGCTAGGAGTTGATATCGGAATAACATTTCTCCGGTCTTAAGCGTGGTGTTTCGGTATAAAGAATATTAATGGGATCTCCGAATTCATATGTATGTGTAATATACTTACAAATTTATAAGATTTGCTATACCTATTAGTAATACGGTTAAGCATTCGCATTACGGTATTTTTCTATAAACAGTATCTCACGAAGAAATCGTGTTCATCCCAAATTTCCAAATTAATAGGACGCCCACGATTAATTCTTGGTCTTCTAACACGCCCAAAATGTTCAATTAATAACGTCTTCATCAGAAAATTCCAGTAAATTCGTTAATATCAGAGTGACATCAGATGTCACAAACAATTATTTTAAGGTTATGTATTATTGTGGTATTATGGTTATATTCAATTTGAAGGAGATATTAATGTTTAAGTTTCGTACATAACTGCGCTCAAAATGAAACAATTTTTTTGTTCGGTTCAAGGTTCAACTAATGCTGTGACCAGTAGTATAATATGATTTGAACGTAAAATTCGAACGTAAACTCAAAATCGAATTTAAACCAATACTGAAAAACCGCGCATACGATATCCTGTTTATACGGTTTTTAATTTGATTCCGAAGTATCGATTTGATTCATACGGACAAAAATCGATGACGTTGGTTAAAACTTAAAATAGACAAAATTTACATCAATCTCCACTCTGCTCGTGTACGATTGATTGCGCCAGAGATGCAGCATATAAATAACCGGAATCTCTGACAGGTACATGCCCTCTGCAAAAATTCTGAGTTATAATTCAGGGCCGTCTTTAAATGGCAAACGATTGGCCTTTAACTGGACGAGAATGAAAAGGTGCATATGTACGCAATAATAATATAAACTATTAAATTGTGCTAAAATACCAAGTGGCATACTTATCTACAGTCAATTCCACAGGAAACAATAAGTCAAAACTGTTTTCATGTATATCCTATCGGAGGATTCAATTTATCATGTTGATAGCCTTAACGAAACATGACATTACACCATTTAAAACGGTTACAGACGCGCGGAAAAGGTCGCAGTCATACTATTATGCGCATACGCGATACGCGAGATCATGCAACTATTTCAGATACCTTGCTTGATATCCTGAATTAGTTCCACTTGATGTCCACTGTAACTAGTACCATTCAGGCAAACGCGAGAGTCCTCGCCACTTTTTTCTTGGACCGTGACAATACCGAATCGACTGGAATACCGGATCAAATCATACGTTTAAAAGAGACAAGATTTCTGGAAAGCCATCCTAGCTGTTAGAAAAAAAGAGGTAAAGAATTGTAAGGAATCTGCGAATGATATTAACCTCCAACCGATCCTTTGCTATTATTTACTATTGTATGGTGAGAAGCTGCGGTTTTGACGATTTTATGGAACTGAATTAGTTTATCGAGTGATATTTATATAATATCTTCATTCATCATTTTCTTGTAATTGGGGATCAAATAGAGGTATTTGGTCGTTAAATGCCCGCCTTGTATAGCCTTCTAATTGGTTTCTATTCATATTATTACTTGTTATTCGTTTACACTTAATTAGTTTGGTTATTCTCTGCTTAAATACGACTTACAAGAATTCAAATTTCAGATATTTATGCTGAGAAATTAATACTACACAGAGATCCAAAATGATTGTCAATTCCGCTCCTATAGATAGTAACTGGGTGTAGGTATATGCCGCGTGTTTATAATGAAGGTTTGAACTAAGTCAGTGTTGGAACACAAGAAAGTAAACGGATCTGTCATAAATAAGGAAAACGTAACCTATATTTGAACTCGCATGACTCGCAACGACTATGGATTGGTGTTTCTGCTTGTAAAAATGAAATGTAATTAACTTAACTTTACTAAATTATGATTTTACAATTCAGTACTAACTGGTGTTTAACTAAATTTATTTATTACTTTAAATTATAACATACAATTAGTATATTAAGTGACAAAACTGCATCTCTCAGTTCTTCTATGGTATGCATGCGGTTTCTATAGATCCTATTTTTTAGATAGTCAAACATGAAGTAATCTAATGGGGTTAGATCAGGCGATCTTGGTGGCCATCTTTGTGCTCTAACGAACCTGTCAACAAAAAATTGTTGAATATATTGGCAGGTTTGTCGAGCAGTATGTGCTGGAGCATTATCGTGCTGAAAATAACCTGCTTCAAGCTCATTTTCTTGTAACTCTGCAATAAACAATTCCAACATCTGTTGGTAACGTTGGGCTGTTATAGTTTCCTCGAAGAAAATTGGCCCTATTATTTGTTGCCTGGACATAGGTAACCAAACTCCAACTTTTACGGGATGCAATTGCGTTTCTCGGAATTCGTGTGGATTTTCTGCAGACCAGATACAATAGTTTTGTAAATTGATATAGTCTGTTAGATAAAACCAGGCTTCATCCGAGAAAAATGATTTGTTTAGCAAGTCATCGTCCCTTAAATTATTATTAAACCAATGGCAATATTACAATCGCCTATCGTGATCTAATGGTAATAATTCCTGTACCGTAGAAACTTTATAGGGATGAAAATGTAACTTTCTTTTGACAGCTCATTGCGCTGAAGTGTATGATAAGCCTATAAAATTATAAAATGTAATAAACTATTTCACTTAATGTTAATATTGATTTCTACTGTTTGTTGAGCTGATTACCACAGATAAATTCCCTTATTTTCTTACAGTATTCAGAAATACTATTGTTGGTGATATTAAATGTAAACATAAACAGTTTGAAAAAAATTATAAGATAAATAATCGAAAGATACTACAACACGCTACTACTACACTAAATGTCAAGAAAATTCATTTAATGTATGAAATTTGTATGTAGCTAACTTCGCTCATTAAATTGGAAATAAGTATAGATAAATTTTTCCGGAAAACAGTTTTTCTGACTGAAGATAATCAACTTATAGTAAATCAAGACAGAACTGCTTGCGCCTTGTTTCGTAGTGATCGAAGCAGTTGGAATCACACTATTATTGACTTAAATAATACAGAATTTATCTAAATCAGCCAAAATATTTATTTATTGATCAGCATGTTAAATGGCAAGAACATTTAGCATTTTATCTAGCAAGTAAATTAGCAAAAGTTTGTTTTGACTTCCATTAAGATGTCACAACTATTTTGGCCAATAAAAAACTGACGATTTTTGCGTTCGCCTAGTGTCACTTATATCAGGCATCATTTAATGGTTTTTGGTTATTGTTTAAGTGACATTTATTATGATTATTTAATAATTGCATGATATTACAATACCTTGAGCCATCATTAAGTATTAGACAAATAGTTTGTGAAAATGTTAAGGTAAGTTTTATAAGACTATTGTTATTATAGGATTCATACAAATCAAATAGGTCATTTTACACAGACAGCTTACATTAGATTTAGATCCTGAATTTGAAATAATTATTGACCAAAATTTGCCATCTATTGAAGGGCACGTGCCCACCCAACCATCAAGATAAACACAGAAAGAAATTCGCATGTAATTCAGTGCATTATTTTGTTTAATTTTTTTATTTATTTTTATAACGGTGATATCAAAGTTTCCTTCCACACCACAGACACTAGCGCATATGCGAATACTCAAAACTATGTTCCGGGGCACTATTTCCGATGTTCCTATCTCGAGTATGAATCGGACGGCTCCGTTTATCTTCGCCATATGCGCTTATACGGTCCCTTTGTGGGGCACACAATTCCGTGTCTCCAGTTAACGTCTTGCAGTCATTTCGACTGCATAATTTTCAGCGCGTGTTAGTTTAGTTAATTGTGTGCGAAACCTTTTAAAAAACTCTTATTTGAGGCAAAACTTTTAATTAAGTAGAAAGGAAGGCCTATTCCTGATCTTCAAATAAACTACATCTTCACAAGTAAAACTCGAACTTACAATAGAGTATTTAATAAAAATATGAGTGGATGTGCGGATGTTCATTAACAAATAAACTATTTTGTTTTATCTGTTTAATTTTTAAGAAAGAGATCAGTGCGTGGAATAAAGGGTTAAATGATTTAAAGCATATCGCAGACTGGGCAAAGAAACACGAAAATTCAGTTTCTCACATGAATACATGCGTGGATTTTAATGTTCTAGGCAAAGTGGACATACGTGAATAGTTAGACAGTGCTTATTTGCGACATAAAATTAAGTACAACGAAGATGTGAAAAAAAATTGTCATATTTTGCGTCGGTTAATTATGTGTATAAAAAAATGTGAAATCTTATCCCATGTTGGACAGCGTAAAATTGAAAAGTGAACTTTCAGTAATTTATGAGCACGATGACATGTGTGACGCTGGTGTAGGTGGTGTTCTGCCACTTTTAGTGTTCATAACAGACAACAACCTAAAAAAAAAAGTTTTGACGGGAACATACAAGCTGTTGGATATTATTTGTACAACCCCCATGTCGACAGCATGTGAACGATGTTTTTGCACCCTCAAACGCATTAAAACTTTTCTGAGAAGCACAATGTCAGAAGATCCACTGAACGCATTTTTACAACAAAGTCATTGACATCTTTTCTATCATGAAAAATAGGAGAACGGATTTTATGTACAAAAAATAGGCTAGTTTTTATTTTGTGCGGAACCTCTTTCATAACTCACAAGCCGCCACTGGATTATAAAAAACATTTTTCCAACAAATCTAGATTTTAGGGATAATGCCTTTTTAAGAACGATACGAACTATACGCATATAATGCATATAATTCCAGTCAAACTCAATGAAACAATTGAAAGGGTTAGAATAAGAAGGGTACAAGTGCATTTTTTTCTTTACAAAAATAAAAATCTTATGCTACAAACAACCTCAGAACTAGAATTCTCTTATTTCTTTTAATTGCAGCAGATGTAAAAGTACTATCAAAAGTATTCGCTACACCCAAAGGAGAGTCATATTGTTTATCATCAACTGTGAGGGTGATATATGTGGAAAACATATTATTCTTAGTAGTACTACTTAGTAGTACTTTTCATTACACGCCAAAATGGCGCACTTCGATTTTCAGAAATATGTATATACTTAGAAGATGGCTCAATTTTAGTGGTGGCAATTAGTAACTGATGTTTTTTTTTCTGCTCTTTGTAAATGTTCTTAAGGACCGGAAAGCGCTTTTCGAGAATATAAAGCTCTTTTAGCTGTAGGCTAGACCTCCTTACAGTATCGTTTATCCATGGTACATGACGGATATGAAGTTGTTTAACCTTTTTATAAGGAAATGCCAAATCGTACTGACGGCTCAATGTATTTATAAAAGAGGAGAATTTATCATAAACATCGTACCCACCATAAACATCTGTCCACGACTCATGTTCTATTTCTGTTACTCAAATATCTAATTTCTTTATTAGGGTTCCTAATCCGTAGTAATTTGAAACTTTTCTTTCGACTAAAAAAAAAAATTGTTTCCCGGCTTTATTCTTCAGCACTACCAGTTTCGGCTAATATGCCTTTTTCAGGTACTTAAAACTGAATTAATAAATAGTCATCAAGAAAACTAAAAAAACTGATGGAACAGGTCATCTAATCTAAAATTAATTATATTAATATTAATACACTAATTAATTTTAATTCCTTCTTATAGGTCTGCTTCAACAGTTTTTTTAGCTATTTTAATTATTTTTTTTGTCTTCTTGATCACTGTTGCATTTATTAATTCAGTTTAAAGCACCTGAAGACGGCATATTCGCTGAAACTGGTAGTGCAGAATAATTATAAAAACGAGGTAAATAAAAATTATCTATATTTTATTTAAATTCAAAAAAAATGTTTTTTTTCCCCAAAATTAACAAACAAAATACACGAGTGCTACCCCAGTGACCAACTATATTTATTTCATATTTTATAAATATTTAAAAAATATTAAATCTTTCTTAAATATTTGTTATATTAATATAATATGCATAAAATATATTATAGAAAATATATTAGGAAAACATTTAAAAAATATATATGTTATATAGCATTAATAATATTTTATTGCAAATGTTTTCTCAATATATTTTTCATAACTCTGCAAGAATATTTTGCTTTGTATTTCTGTAAATATTTATTTCATATAAAAAAAAAGATTGAATTTTTGCTTTTGTATATTTGGTCCGTAGGACGAATAATATAAAATGGGTAAAATATGCATACGTATTAAAAGCAGGTATGTACCTATTTAAAATGATAGTTTAAAGATTAAATTAGATAATATATATCTAATATGATTTAATTAGTATCTAAGTTGAGCGCTGTAACGTTTCTATTAATATATCTGCGTTTTGTATTATATTATTTGTAATATTTGTAAGTTGCGAACGTCAAAACAACATCTCTATTCATTACGGTGCCGTTGTTATATGATTTAGTATTGTTTATGCGTCTATGGATTAGGTACATAGAATGCATACGCGCACGTGCGTATCATCAACGTTTTCATTCGTTTGCCCGTTACATGTTATAGTTTATAATAGTATACGATTAGGGCAGATTACGGTTAACTGTGTAATTAATTGTTGCGGGGTGTGTTTTCGTTTTTGTGGTAACTACGAGGTAAGCAAAAATTTTAACATGTCATGGCATTTATAAGATAATTGGAATGCTCAATATCGCTATGTACAGAAATGGTTTAATAATATAATTGTAGGAATTTTATGCATCATATATGTACTGCATCTACCAGATAAATTGCTAGTTGATTTGCTTAAGAGATTCATCTCGGTAGATAAGCGTCATAACCTGAAATAGAGGTTAGAATACGTTGTGTTGTTTTATTGTTTGTACGTAGAATGTTTTCAAATATTATGAAATAAAGTAAAAATAAGTATCGTAAGTATTGGAATGTAGCCATGTACCACTCCAATTATTGTAAATGCTCCAAATATATTAGTAGGTGTTGATAATGTTGTACGATGTTTTATTCATGGTATGATCTAATACAATTGGCATTGTTTTTAGAGGCCACAAGGAAACGCCATGAGAGCGCCACTACCGAAGATATGAAAAAGCCATAGGGTTGTACCTGGCACCAGCCAGGCTAGACTTAAAAATGAGTATTTCTCATTTTTATTGGCTTATTCAAATAAAATGATAATAAATACGTTTGTTTTTTATTTAGAACACTTCAATTAAAAAATAGTGATTAATTTGATAAACTTTCAGTATGCCTTAAAAGATGTCAGAATTATTGATTATTAACTTGTATGGTGAGTGTGAAAAAACAAGTTCTTGCCTTTTAGACAACTCTATGTATGTTTCAATTTTTCGTTATCGACGTTATAACATTCTAAATAACAAGAACAATTTTAGTTCATTTTGACAAATTAAATAGATTGCATAAAAAATCTCAATTTTCATATAAATATTTTAGAAAAAATATAGGCGCTTACATTAATTTTAAAATATGGAATAAATATTTTAATTGAATATTTTATCTATATTTAGAAAAAATATGAAAAATATATTCAAAAACCTCTCACGCAAAATATTTATAAAATATATTTTTAAAAATATCTATGTAATATTTCTGGCTGTTAGGGTATTAGCATGTCAAGAATGTTAACATCCATCGATTTTCTAAAAAAAGAAGGAACAGGTTCCTCTTATTTCACTGCAATAATATGGAAATTACATGAAATATCCGTGACTCAATCCAACACACCACAAAAATTTTTCTACAGCAATAACGAGATGAATAATAACTCTTTTTGTTGTCTCAAAGGTCGACGAAGATTTGAGGAATGCCCGTAACAAAATATCGCACCCAAGGACGACTTTCAAGTCGAAGAATTTACCTCGAAATCCTTTTTCGATCGGTGCTCCTCTTTTTTACGGGTTAAATTCTCGATGGCGCGCCGCGCGACGACGTTTTGAATTTTAAACGCCAAACGCTTTTTAATACATATATATATATATAAATCTCTCACCTACATCGCATTAATTATGAATTTCAATCATGGGCGCGTTAACAGTTAAAAAGTGTCATCGGACGCCAAGTTCATTATCGCAATAACGTTTTCGAGCGTACACGAAATTGTTTTAGCAACATCGTTCGTCGGCCCGAAACGCGAAAATATGTCAGATGAACTTTCCTTATTACGCGAAATATAAATACGATTTGCTCAGAGCGCGGGCATTGAGAAAATCTAGAAAGCTGTAGTGGTGAAATAATTCCCGCTAGTTTACGCTTAAATGTCGTGCAGGAGGAATGTTAATAATAGGCGAGGTTGCAGTGGTTTTGCGGGAACGATATTATTATTATTATAATTAAATGGCGTGCGTTTCTCATAACGGGACGTAGTATTCTCCCAGACCAATTTCTAAATGCGATATTAATTCAACCCGGTTACTCTGACGCGTATGTAATTTCGAGATTTTGCAATGCGGTGGAATGAAAATCACTTACATCTTCTTTTTCTTTTGCGTGCTAGACTTGATAGTCCTGTATAAGGACTTCATGGCACTGATGACGATTCAATTAAGTATTGTCAAACACTGCACACACAACTGGTCCAGTTCGCAAATTATAATAATAGTAAATTAATAAAAAAATCCGAGCGTTCACCGATTCAATTCGACGAAGCGTATTCGAAATTACGTATCGCCGCACTATACGGTAAAAGTAAAAGAGGTACTACTATATACTTTGACGTGTTGTAGCATACTGAACAATTCTAATAACCATGTGCATGCATTTCATAATATAATACACACGTACGCACACGAGCTAACCGTGTATCATGCGGCCCAAGTCCCTCACGGCGCGGCACAGATAACAGCGACGCTGACCGTCCGAAAATGAATATCTCCCGTCCATCGCGTTCATTAGCGAATTCGCCGAAAATAAGTTAGTGTGTTGGGGCATCGTGCGGGGCCCACCTTCTTCCCTGTGATCCGAGAGAGACGCGAGAACCGACCTTCGGGGGCTCCGATGTCAATTTCATTATTCGCGCGTCACTGGCGAAATCGAATTTTGCGATATATTCTTCCAGGAATCGTATTTTATACATTTATAAATTGCTGAACGCAACCTTGAGGGAGGGAGGGGGATTCCGTAAGTTATTGGCGATTTAAAACGGAACGAGAATTTACTCCTCGTCGATTCATTGAATCCGATTTCGGACAAATCGAATCAATCTTCCAAAGAAAAAAAAGCTATTTTTGAACTTGAACTGAAAACATCGAACTGATCCAGATCGATTATAGCGGCGCATAGACTGGATGAAAACGAAACAGCAGTAATTAAAGACCAATTTTGTGAGGACTTAGAGGGCGTGGTGTACCGTTGGCACAAATAACCACGTTTTCTTTATATACAAGTGGGCCACCACATTCGCGTCGGTTTATATACGAAAAGTGGTAACATATTTTCAATTTTTTTTTGTTAAGGGTTATACAAGTTCAGAAAGAGCACACTTCAGAATTACCCTAGCAGCCAGAAATATTACATAAATATTTTTAAAATATATTTTATAAATATTTTTTTAATATATTTTTCATATTTTTTTCTAAATATAGATAAAATATTCAATGAAAATATTTATTCCATATTTTTTCTAAAATATTTATATGAAAATTGAGATTTTTTATGCAATCTATTTAATTTGTCAAAATGAACTAAAATTGTTCTTGGTTATTTAGAATGTATAACGTCGATAACGAAAAGTTGAAACATACATAGAGTTGTCTAAAAGGCAAGAACTTGTTTTTTCACACTCACCATACAAGTTAATAATCAATAATTCTGGCATCTTTTAAGGCATACTGAAGGTTTATCAAATTAATCACTATTTTTTAATTGAAGTGTTCATAAATAAAAACAAACGTATTTATTATCATTTTATTTGAATAAGCCAATAAAAATGAAAAATACTCATTTTTAAGTCTAGCCTTGGCTGGTGCCAGGTACAACCCTATGGTTTTTTCATATCTTCGGTAGTGCGCTCTCATGGCGTTTCTTTGTGGCCTCTAAAACAATGCCAATTGTATTAGATCATACCATGAATAAAACATCGTACAACATTATCAACACTTACTAATACATTTGGAGCATTTACAATAATTGGAGTGGTAGCTACATTCTAATACTTACGATACTTATTTTTACTTTATTTCATAATATTTGAAAACATTCTACGTATAAACAATAAAACAACACAACGTATTCTAACCTCTATTTGAGGTTATGATGCGTATCTACCGAGATGAATCTTTAAGCAAATCAACTAGCAATTTATCTGGTAGATGCAGTACATATATGATGCACAAAATTCCTACAATTATATTATTAAACGATTTCTGTACATAGCGATATTGAGCATTCCAAGTATCTTATAAATGCCATGACATGTTCAAAGTTTTGCTTACCTCGTAGTCACCACAAAAACTAAAACACACCCCGCAACAATTAATTACACAGTTAACCCTAATCTGCCCCAATCGTATACTAAACTATAACATGTAACGGACAAACGAATGAAAACGTTGGTGATACGCACGTGCGCGTATGCATTCTATGTACCTAATCCATAAACGCATAAACAATACTAAATCATATAACACCGCAAATATTACAAATAATATAATACAAAACGCAGATATATTAATAGAAAAGTTATAGCGCTCCACTTAGATACTAATTAAATCATATTAGATATATATTATCTAATTTAATCTTTAAATAGGTACATACCTACTTAATATATATGCATATTTTACCCATTTTATATTATTCGTCCTAGGCACCAAACGTACAAAAGCAAAAATTCAATCTTTTTTTTTATATGAAATAAATATTTACAGAACTACAAAGCAAAATATTCTTGCAGAGTTATGAAAAACATATTGAGAAAGCATTTGCAATAAAATATTATTAATGCTACATAACATACATATTTTCTAAATGTTTTCCTAATATATTTTCTATAATATATTTCATGCATATTATATTAATATAACTAATATTCAAGAAAGATTTAATATTTTTTAAATATTTATAAAATATGAAATAAATATAGTTGGTCACTGGGGTATGTTGAAGTATATAGTGTGAGTAAAAGAAAAGTTACGCACCGAAGTTGTGAAAAATTAAATTGAACACCCTGTATATTATGACATATTTTGATAGTACAGCCTAAATAAAGACAAGTTGGTGTTAGGTTTCTTATGCCTAACTCAACTCGTTTACGAGATAATTAACTATCCTTCAAAATGTAGACCAAAATGGAAGAGGCATGTCATGCATATTTAAGCTAGATATTTTAAACTGTATTTATTTTTTAACTAAAGCATTAGAGTTGATAATAAAATAAAAGTAACGCAAAAAGTTATACAGGGTGAACAAAAATATACTTTTAATTTTCTCTATCTTTAAAGGCAAGTATCTTTCTTATTTTAAATGGAACACCCTGTATTTATTACCTTATTTAGATTCTAATTTTAACCGTCTTTAAGATTGTATTAATGCTTCCTATACTTATCTGTTATAGTTTCTTAGTAATTTATAATCTTCTTTTTCAAATATTAATTCCTAGTCATTATATTTTTTTTTGAAGTAGGCTTGAATAAAACTGCTGTTATTATTCAAGATACATAAACGATAATAATCAGCCTAACTTTTCAACTGGCTTTTCGTACATACTAATTAAAAATCATAACTAAGTAAACTTCAGAAATGTATTTTATTAAAACGGATAAACTGATATGTTAAAAAATGTTTTAAAAAATGTTCAAAATGATGCCCATCGTTTTCAATGCAGAGGCGTACTCTTTCTTGAAATGAGTCTATAACATTACTCAAAACATTTGGTGTTATAGATTGAAACGCCATTCTTCTTCGCTCTTTCATATTGTCGGGTGTAGTTGGTGGTGTCATAAACAATATTTTTAATATATCTCCATAAAAAAAAATCTGGGCTCGTTAGATCTGGAGATCTTGCTGGCCAATTCTGTAGACCTCGCGGCCTATCCACCTGTTGGGATACTGCTTATCTAATTCCTCCCGAGTAACACCGTCTAAGTGCAACCAAAGTCTTTATCAAATATTAATAGGTATATTTTCCAAAAGCATTGCTAAGTTATATTTTATAAATTGGAGAAATATGGCGCCATTCACGTGACTATCAAAAAAAAAATATGGCCCTATCACGTGCTTTCCAACTATTCCGCCCCACACATTAACAGACCATCGATGTTGACGATTTAGGGTTCTCAACAAATTGGGATTCTCGTCCTGTAATAATGAAAATTATGCCTATTAACTAATCCGTTGTTATGAAAAGTTGACTCATCCGAAAATAGCGCATAATCGACAATATTTTCGTCACCTCCTAACATTTCTAGAACGCATAAACAAAATTCAAACCGCCAATCATAATCTACTTCCAAAAGTTCTTGATGCAATTGTATGTGGTATGGGTAAAATTTGTTCATCTATATAATTCTTCTGATGCTCCCTCTGCTTATCTCTGTATAGTTTCATTTATTTTTCGCAGACTTGTATGCGGATTTTCAACAAGAGATTCGATAACTAAAATATTATTTCCTTCGAGTTTCGTTCTTCGTGTTATAGAGTGCGGACGTGTTTTCTATAGTGCGAGTTCATTTGCGATTTTTTCGTTAAAAAAACTATGCTATCTCGGGCGGATTGTGATCCACCTGATCCAGGGGATGATAGAGATGTTGGGGCAGGAATTAGAAAAGCGTTAGATACATTACTTAATCCAAATTTGGGTAATAAATCGATGTCAATGGAGTGCGATGATACATCGAAATCGTATGTCTTAACAAAACAAGTTGGTGAAAAAGCGTCACTGACAAAAAGTTCGAAAGAAAACGTTGCTGGACAAAAGCACTTACAATCGCCGTCATCAGCTCATTTAAACAAAATTAATCAAAAATACAGTGTTACGGATACAGGACCATTTCACGTGTTTTTGGAAGGTAAAGAGGGTATAGCAAAAATGCATCCGATGTCGATTGGTAAGCTGCTATCAATAAATCACAAAGACATAAACAAAAACATAGAGTCCATCGCAACAACAGGTAAAAATAGGATTAAGGTTACTCTTAAATCGTTCCTATCAGCAAATCAATTAATAGAATCAACCATCTTGCAACAAAAAGGTATTACTGCATATATCCCTCTGTTCACATTACGTACAGTTGGTGTAATAAGATATGTTGATACTAGCTTCTCAGACGAAGAATTATTAAATTTAATTAGTCCTATTTTCAATGAGAATTTTCAAATTATGTCCGTTAAACGTTTCACTAGAAAAGTTACAAAAGATGATAAAAACGAATATCACCCTACTACTACAGTTATGGTTACTTTTAGGGGCCAGAAATTGCCTTCCTATGTATCTATTTGTAAAGTAATTTGTTCGGTTGAACCATATATTCAAAAAGTAGTGCAATGTTTCAAATGTTTGCGGTACGGACACGTTAGCAACCAGTGTCGATCACAATCAAGATGTAGTAAATGCGGTAATAATCATCTTCGAATGACTGTCAAACTTTTACGCAAATTAGTTGCATTTTTTGTAAAGGAGCTCATATGGCTACTGATCATAAAGTATGCCCGGAATACGATAAACAAAAATCAATCAAACGTATAATGGCCACCGAAAATATGTCATATAGAGATGCTAAAGCTGCTCGTGAAAGTTCTTTTTCTGGAGTGGTATCTGCATCAATTCCTGTTAATCCAAGGAATTTTCCATCTCTTAATGATACAAGATCCAAACGTAAAAGATCTAGTTCTCCTGATAAAAATTTCGATTTTGTCGAATATAATAAATTAATAACGCAAATATCAGACAATAGGGGAAATGGTGTATGCACTGTTGAAAATATTACGGTGTTGGCGTTAATTTTGCGCTAGTCAAATATTTTAGTGTTGATTTTTCTAAACTTTGCCAGACGAGTTGACTACGCGTATTTAATAGAATAGAAATGACTAGAATTTCGTGTGAATTCTTTGTTCAGATATGAGGTTTGATTATTTTTCTAGACTTTCAGAAGCGTCAACCAATCAGAATTTTTCCCTCGGATAGAAATATAGAAACCCCACCTATTCTAATACAGTATTGCATTATACGCACCACCTGCATTGCACGTGTATCTGTTTTCGTGTTTGATTCTCCGTATTAACATATCCAAACAAACCACCAAATGTGACTGACTTGCAAAGTGTGACCTCGTGTTATTAAACGTTAATTCCAGTGGGCATAAAAAAATTTCAACATCTTAAAGATGTATTGGGAACATCTATTTACGCAATTAGTTTAGACTTAAATCAAATAGCATAAACATTGACTTAATTTTATAATGGTTCTCAAAAAATCATTTTAAAATTGGTACGTTTAGTTGAAACCAAAACTTGTGAATGAGTGGTTTTGCATATTTATAATTGAGAAAACGTCTTAAAGAGAGAATATTATAGCACTAAGAAATAGGAGTTGCATATTAAAAAGACGTTGTGTTTAGAAAATGGTGTTAAAACACCCAAAAGATCGCATTCATTTATGTAAACAGCTAGTAAATTTGTCTAGTCTAAATCAAATAAAATGTGACTAGAAGTATTTTATAATTCCACGTGTCAGTTGGACAAAATAACCCCTTAGCAATAGACAATACTTGACTATCTTTGCTCGTCAAATTTAAACTTCTATAGTTCTCGACAAAATAACACGAAAAGAGTGTGGACCTCTCCTGACTATTAAATTAGTCAAAAAAGTGTTTAAATTTTCAACAGTGTGTCTTAATAGTGTCGAAAGCAATATATCTCATAGTAATGAACAAAATATTTCCTTAACTTCTAAAATCGTATCCAATGTTCTCCAAATCTTAAATTCAAAACGTAATAAAGACTTTAGTTTAGAATCAGTTCTTAAAAATAATATAGAATCAATTTTAAACAACACGCAATGGATCAGTTAAATATTTTACAATGGAATGCTCGTTCAATCAACTCTAATAAAGGTAGTTTAGAACATTTTTTATATGAGCATAACATAAAGATTGCTTTAATTAGTGAGACGTGGCTTAAACCTAACTTTCTTGTTAAATTCTCGAACTACAATATATTTAGGGAAGATAGAATTGATGGATATGGGGGCGTTTGCATTCTTTTGCACAAATCTATACAATATTTAGAAAACCCAGATTTCTTTAAAATAGAAAACTTAATGTGTGTTTCTGTTTCTGCTAAAATTAATGCAAATCGTGTTATTCATTGTTATTCTATTTATAACAAACCAAACTCGAAAGTTAGCACTAACAATTGGGATAATTTTTTACAATCCACAAAGAAACCTTGTCTAATAGGAGGCGATTTTAATGTACATCACTTAATTTGGGGTAATACATATTCAGATACAGAATGTCAAAATTTACTTGATGCAATTGAAAATAATAATTTAATTTTGTTAAATAATGGCTCGCATAAGCGAATTTCTAATTATGGCCATTCAAATACTGCTGTTGATATAACATTTTGTACCCCTAATATAGCTTTATCGTTGATATGGCAAGTCACAAGTGACTCTTTGGGATCTGATCACCTTCCCATTGTTATGAATTTGCAGGATTCTCATATTCAAACCCAATATTCATCACCAAACAAATGGAATGTGAAAAAAGCAAATTGAAATCTGTTTTCTATTATCATGAACTCACTGACCGAGGATTCCTATAACCAAAATGATCTTTCTTATAATAAATTTATTGCTAATTTAAATAGAGCTTGTGAATGTTCTATTCCGAGTTATAAAGCTAATCATTCAAATTCTAGGCAGTTCCGTAAATATTGGTGAAATGACGAATGTAAATTGGCAGTTGAGCAAAGAAAATCAAGTCTAAAGGAATACTATAATAATCCTTCTGTAGAAAACTTTATTAATTATAAAAAGAATGTGGCAAAAAGAAAAAAAAAACAATTTTAAAAAACAAAAGTACTGTACAAGTTTAAACAAAAACTCATCAATTAAATCAATATGGAGAGAAATTAAAAAGGATTAAATATGGTTTTGAGCAAAATCGACAACCGATAATAGAAGGTGACTGGTGTAATGATTTCTTTGATAAGTTAGCACCTCCCTCAGTTGAAAATATTTTAAATTTACTCCATTATAATACAGATAATGACTTATTCTTTTACTCTACATGAATTAAAGCTAGTTCTAAGATCAGTAAATACAAAGTCAGCACCAGGTTTAGATCACATCACGTATGAAATATTAAGCAATTTACCTGAGGCAGCTAAAAATCATCTTATCTTAATTTATAACGACATTCTTAGTAGTGGAAAAATTCCCCAACAGTGGAAGGATTATAAAGTAATTCCAATGTTAAAATCAAATAAGAATCCAGAAATCGCGTCGTCCTACAGACCAATTTCTATGTCATCATGTTTACTTAAATTATTTGAAAGATTGTTAAAAAATCCCCTTGAATACTGGTTAGATGCAAATCACAAAATGCCTAAAACGCAATATGGTTATAGAAAAGGTTTCTCAACTCAGGATGCCATCGTGCAATTAATTACTGATATTCAGATAGGGTTATCTAATAACAAAACAACCTCTGCTATTTTCATGGATATTAAAGGAGCATATGATAATGTCAATTTAGGTACATCTTCTTTGTCAATCTTTAGTAAAATTAGGTATTCCTTATAAAATTATTCGCTTGATCTTTAATATGTATTCTAATAGAAATCTGTACTTTAAAATTAATAATTCTCTGGTGGGTGCCCGGATTACAAGTCAAGGGATTCCACAAGGCGGAGTTTTAAGTGCTCTTCTATATGTCATGTATACCTTTGAAATTGAAAATGCCCTAATTGATAGCGCAGTTTTAATTCAATATGCAGATGACATATGCTTATATGCAAGCAGTGATAATATAAATCAAAATTTCTCTTTGTTAGACATCAACCTAGGATCACTTATTTCTTGTCTTGATAAGAAAGGTCTCTCCATATCTAATGAGAAAACAAACATCATGACTTTTACGAGAACTAGAAGGAATTTACCAATCGAAATCAAACTTGGCAACATTAATATGTCGCATGTTTCTGAGAAAAGATTCTTGGGAGTAGTAATAGACAAAAAATTAACCTGGCACGGACATATCAACTATATAATTAAAAAATCAGAAAAAGCAATTAATGTATTACGAGCTTTCTCTAACACAAATTGGGGTGCCGATCCTAGTATTTCTATGCTTTTTTACAAGGCTGCAATCAGGTCAATAATAGATTACGGTTCATTGGTTTACGGTAGCGCCAGCAATACCTGGTTACATAAAGTTGACGTTTTACAGCATAAGTGTCTAAGAGTATCTATAGGTTATCTACGTAGCACACCAATAAACGTCTTGCTTGCTGAAACTGGAGAATATCCTTTGTCTCTTAGAAGAAATCTCCTTGCTTCTAAATATCTCTATTAACTGTGCATTAAAAAAATCCAACATCGTTAATAAAATCTACACCTTATTTATTATGGACCTCACCGAAAAATATTGGATTAATAGAAACTCGTCGTTACTAGTTAATGCTTATCATCACCTTTCTTCTCTCAATATAAATCTTAATATTGATGTGACACCTGTTTTTAAAATTCCATACAACAATCTCATCAATCCCATAAAGTATTCTTTGTTAGATCAAATAAGTGATATGTCTATTAGCCCTGTTAACAATCAAAATTTTAATCAAATATTGTCTGAAAGATGGAATGACTATTACATAATATATACAGATGGATCTCGAATAAACGAAAATCTTGGATGTGCTTTTTATGACCCACAAAGGAATTTTAAGCAATCCTTCGGATTAATAAACAACATCTCAGTGTATACTGCAGAATTAGCAGCAGTCTATGAAGCTGTAAAATACATCAAGCGAATTAATATCTGTAAAAATCTTCTGATTATTCTTGACTGTCGAAGCGCTGTTCAAAAATTGGGTAATTTTTCCCTGGGATCAACTATTAACCCTCTGATAATAGAAATTATTAAAGAGATTTCCAACTTTCCTTTCATTACAGAATTGCTGTGGATTAGGGGGCATATTGGCATCGTTGGCAATGAAATCGCTGATACTGCTGCTAAAAAGGGCTGTGATCTTTTACAAAAAGCAATTTCTCCAATATCTCCTTTAGACATTTACAATAAAATCTTACAATCTATTAAAAATTCGTTTATCGAGTATTACGCAAACACAGAAACAGGAAATTTCTATAAATCTCTATTTCCAACTCCACACAGCAAACCTTGGTTTCTTAAGTCTTCAGGAAAGAAATTCATAAAAATCACATCCCGTTTGCGATGTAATCATGGAATTTGTAAACTATACCTTTACAAAATTAAGCAATCAGAGTCAAACTTATGTGAATATGGCGAGGAAGGTTCCCTTGAACATCTTTTGCTTATCTGCCCTAACTTTCAACAAGATCGCCAAATTCTCTTTAGAAATCTGAGCACTTTTGTGGTAAATCCTTTTAATTACTTGACGCTGTTACAATCTAATAACATTCATATTTATAAAGAAATTTATAATTTTTTGGTTAGATGTAGGATAAATGTATGATTGTTTTGAAAGAATGAGAACCTTTATTTGAATCCTTTGTAGATTTTCCTTTTTACCGAGGTTTAGTCTTTCTGTGTAAAATGCCCTGATGAACCCCTGGGCGAGAAGAGCGTTAACCTTTTACCCCTTCCTTTTTGTTTGTTTTTTTTCTTGCGAATGGCGTTTGAGAGTGACTTCTTTTGTTTATTTGTTTTTAAGATTTTTTTGCCTTTTACTTATCTCTTTGATTTTAATATATACATTCTAATCACATTATGCTGCTGGTAATAGCTCTGATAGCTACAGCCATGTAATTCATTAACAACAACATTATTTCCTTCATTTCCAGTAATCGGTTTTTGTCGTTCTGTTTTCTTATAAACACACTTCTTTATCTTTGGGAGGCAATTTACCTGTACCCATTTAAATACGTTCGGTTGGAGTAGCAAAAAATTATCACGACCTTTTTCGGGTTGCTAAGAGTCATCGTCTTTGCAGCGATAGGTAAATTTATTAGTTCGTTCTTAGATTTCCGTATGAAATGTCGGCTTTTCTATGTTCTTAAAATCGATTTTGTGATATCTAAAATATTGTTTAGTGTATTGTGTTATGCAGATTGAAACAAAGGATTCCGGAATTTCGGAAACGTCAAAATACTAAGGTATATAACATGTGTGCCAACTTGTACTGTCAATTCCTTGGTGTTTAACTTTCTTTTCTATTTTAAATTCAAAATTAAGATTTGTCGGGCCAAAAAACATTGTGTATCACACGGCCACAAACCGTATTCATGCTCGCAAAACTGTAGTTTCTGGCCTAGTGATACAAATAACTATTAATAATTTTCCAGCTTTCAATAGATATGCCGCTGCATTTGGGTATTTCGTTAAATTGAAGAACATTTTCTAGGCTTTCATTAATAATGTTTTTTTTATAATTTCAACATTAATCTAATGCGTAATCTTGCAAGCTATTATATGAGGTGTGTAAGGCATAATTAGATTCAAAATACCAACCACCAGGTAGCTAAAAATTGTGGGAGGCAATTTAACGATTATTAATAGTTGCTCTTTATCTTGGGAGGCAATTTACCTGTACCCATTTAAACATGTTCGGTTGAAGTAGCAAAAAATTATCACGACCTTTTTCGGGGTGCTAAGAGTCATCGGCCTTGCAGCGATAAGTAAATTTATTAGTTTGTTCTTAGATTTACGTGTGAAATGTTGGCTTTTCAATATTCTTAAAATCGATCTGAAATATTGTTTAGTGTATTGTGTTATGCAGATTAAAACAAAGGATTCCGTATTCTTGAGAGGTAAATACATCCTTCCGTATATATGCATGAGCTTTTGTTGTGTATCTCTTTCTACATATGGAAGTCTAAATTTTCAATAGTAATTGTAACGAAATTATTGCTTGCTTAAACAAAACTATTTTATTTAAAAAAATCGTATTTTTACTAAATCGTTTGATTGACTGCACACCCAATAAACTACATTTTGAATTCTAACAAAGTAGTCTTGTTTGCTTTTATCAAAACATAACAATGGTATATCGTCATCACAATCTGAATCCTCTTTATTGTTCATATTCATTAGTGCTCTAATACTTTTTTTCTATTGTGTCTTTATCTTTTTGAGATAATACTCTCTTTAAAGGAATTGGTTGTTGAGTAGGAATTTCTAATGTTAATGACTTACCACCACTTACCTTGTCAACAACTTTATTTAAAATATTTGCTAAGACTGGTCCAGCAGCTGCAGCTAATATAGGAATTAAAAAATTTATAAAACCCCCATGTATATCACCACCATCAACTGTCTGAAACTTGTCTGTTAAAAGTATTGACGAGCCTTTTTTAATTGTAAATGTCATTTATATCGATAAAATAAAATGTTAAATATAAATGTACGAAATGAAATGGAAACATATTGTTAAGCTAAGCTCATAATCTGCATTTAATAATTATAACTATATAAAAAGGAAAAAATAAGTCAAGGAAACATGGCGCAATTTTATATTTAAAGAAGATACCAAAATGCAAGTTATAAATGCTGACATATGAGTTCAATTCATATAGCATTCGCACGTAAACAAGCATGTGTAAGCGAAACGTCCTTTTTCATATATAAAAAATGGGCAATGCATTAGAGAACAATTATTAATTATAACACAAAGTAACATGAGGCATTCTCAATTACTTCTCTAGTTAATAGTTCTCAAGTGTAATTAATAATTGTAAAAACCAATTGTACAAATTTCGACGAATAAATTTTTTTTAAGTTTTACTAGAAAGTAAAATTGGTAAGACTTCCGTATAGGGACAGCTGAATTTAACTCACAACTATTTTTTTTTTTATTTTAAATACCTTGTTTAGTTAAAAATTTACAAAAATATCAATATAATTTAGGTTAGGTTTATCGATAAGCCACGCAAAATTTTATTTGATTTTCATTTAGAATACTATATAATAACTTAATAACGTAGGTACTCATCAACTGTAATTTTATAAATAAACACAATTTATATAAATATGCAAATAACAACATACCTTGTTAGGTAAGATATCTCTTAAATAAGTGAGGCATATTTTGTCGATTTTCCCACTAAAACATCATATATAGCAACAATATTTATTATAAACAAATCTATTTATAAACATATGTGATTTAAATTCTTAAAGTTGTTTAATCGATCCTGGAATCTCTACATGCTTTCTATCTAAAATTAAAGAAAAAACAATTACTACTTGTTTCTTGTTTTAATAAATTACTACCTTCATATATACCATGGTTTTCTGTAATATACCAAATGAATGCTGTACAGGCCTTTGTTCAGCAAAATTTGGCGGGTTGCATTTGCAAATTACACCGTAATATATAACAGCGTTAATTCATCGTTGCACGTTTACAATGGGGGCGTTCAGTGGGTAATGTTTTTCTAATATATTAAAATATTTCTTTAACTCATCTCCTTCTTTCGGCAATAGCGCTAAGCCGGTCAACTGATATTCTACACGCCATATAGGTACAGTGGGGTTCTGTTCTGGATCTCTCCCAAGTAACATTTTTTATTATAAATTCTTTAGGGCAAATTCGTTCGAACGCCATTTTTGCTTCATCTACCTCTTCTTCCTTTGCGCAACCAACAACATACGGTAATATTTCTAAAATATTATGGATAAAGTTTAAGTAAAAATTACTAAGCAATTACTTACTACTATATAAATTTGGATAGCTCTCCAGCTCGAATTTAGTCGTTTGTCAATTTTCATACATTTTAAACTGGTATTCACACTTACTTGAATGTCTTGTAGATCGACCGCAGCAGTACAAAGAGATAGACGTTGCACAGCTGCGCCTGATTATGCCACAGTATGCCCTAGAGAGCTTATTCTTAATTGTTATTCCACATTATAGAGATAACTTTTAGTACATTACTAAATATCAAGAACCATAGACTTAAAAATAGAAGATTATTTTTTTTTAAATTTGAAATGAATTAAAAAAATCTGTACTTGAATAAAATTTTATTTATTGGTAGTTTAGGTAATGAGTTATATGAATTTATGTACTTTGTCGAATCATTATTAAGTGATTTAATTTCCTTCGTGTAACTTTTAACAGAATCCATTCCAATTTATTTATATTTAAAATAATTATGTAACTAATGTATCTTTTACTATTGAATATTTTTATCAAAAAATTTGTTTATTAATATATATACACTTATTGTTTTGACGTTAGACATAATAACTAGAACTATTAGGTTTAAGTATATCAGGTTCAATGTTAAATTTTACGTACTGCTGTGGTCTGGCACCCCGGTTTTCGGAAATTCAAATTTGTATTTTTATTTATACCAATTCATCTTTATCAATGTAATGATAGAGTTTCCACAATTTTAATATTTTATTTTGAAAAGATTTTGTTAATAGAATTGTTTGTTAAGTTTAATGCAATTGTTCAGTTGTGTATTTTAATTTCATTCAATTGTACATATTGCCTTCTTCAGTATTGTATATTTTGTTGTTTCTATTCAAGAAATTTTCTTTGCGATTCATGCGCTGCTTTGGCACGCAATTGTAAATTTTATATATATGCGACCCTGTTACCCAGAGGCACTTAGTTCCTTGAAAGATTGCGGAGTAAGTACATGGTTTTATTTTCTTTGCTGCCATTTTTGGTAAATTCATTTTTATTTAAAATGTTGTTCGTTTAATTTGAAATTTTCTCATCCTTCAAGGAACTCTTTTTTTAATAATTGCTGTTGTATTTTATTGTGTACACATGTCGGATGTAAGATCAGTTATTATAATTGTTCTAGAAGATTTTGGTTTTTTAGTTTAAAGAGTTTAAGTTTTTCCGTTTCTTAGTTTTCAAATTAGTTTTCTTTGTTAATCACCTCGGATTAGGTGAAAAGAAGCTTTGTGCTTGTGATTAAATTTCAATTTTATATATATATATACTTGTTTGTCCACGTTTAAATTAATTTTGTTTGGTTTAAATTTTGAAACCACGTGGATTTTTTGTGAAATAGGATTTTCTTCTAGAACAAATTTTCCTCTTTGTTTGTTAAAGAATTTGCATCGTCCTTTTTAATTGTAGATTCATGCAGTTTTTGTTTTCGGCCAGAATCTTAAATTCATGGTTTTATTTTTCCTGCATAATTGTAACTAAAAGTTTTTTTTCTTTTTTTTTATAAAAATAAATTTAATGATTGTTAACGTCATTCAAAATATCAGTTCTTTTATTTTTGATTACTTTCACCCACATTTTGTTTTTCATGATTAGTTCAATTGTGAAAATAACCCCGAGTTTGAGAGCACTTTTGCGCCCTTTAATTTTTTTATCCGCTGAGCTAGTAAATTTAAATTTATATTTTCATTTTTATAAATTCATTTTGCATTTATGCTGGTACCATCAGTACACAGCAGTACGTTCTGTTTCATGTTTAGTTCACTTTTAGGGTACGTACTTTAGTGGATGTGTATTTTCTCAAGAGCATTTTACTCTCCATTTATTTTTTTAAATCTTCAACATTCAGGAAAACGGTCACAATTCTAAATTCTTATATACTAAACAATCTATACCAAAAATATAGATAACAATGATAAGATATACGATATAAATCTACAAGGGTCTCTTCTAGATACCCCATACATATACAAAAATAAATAACCAATTCTAAAATACTCATTCACAAATTTTTTGTAGGATTAGAGAAGTTGCAAAAATTGAATCTCCTTGGGTCGGTGAGTTATTAACTCTTAAAAAACTATTTTTTTTTATTTGGAACAAAGCGTATTGGCCTAGAACTGGTAAATTGACATCTACCCTGAAATTATGTTTCTTTTAAAAAATAAATAAATAAAATAAGGGGGTTTTAAAATTAAATTTACAGTTAAAATGTTATTTTGATCTTACAAGTGCTTAGTTTAATATTTTTCTGCGTTTATTTGATCATTTATTAGCGGTTACTTACATAGTTAGGTTAGTAACATTTCAAACTAAACAAAATCTTGAAATAACATTCCCTTCAGTCTAGCATCATCTGCTGGTGTTTGTCCTTCATTACTTTTTCTGTGAAAATTAACTAAACTATAAAATATTTTATATTAAAGAAGATGACACTCCTGGAAGAACTGAGCTATTTTAGGGACTAGAATTCGTCATTGACATAGCGTCTATTATCACCAAACAGCAAATTAAAATATGATGCGCGAAACAAAAGGTTTCCCAGTAATTATTCTGGCTTGGAACATGCGAAAGAAAGCATTTTACCCAATCAAAATCAAGAAACTACTTGAAGCTGAGTGCAAAAGTGTGAAAGTAATTGTTTCTTTGTTACAGGAGGAGAAGAGAGATATGAGATCTTCTACAACAGGTTAGCTGCCACGAGAATCAGGTAGGTAATCTTTTAACTTTTTCAACAAAATTCTGAGCCACTTACAGATGCTGCCTCTCTCACCAAAACCAATATCATTATCTGGGATGTCTAATGTAAAGTGTTTGTAAAGATTATTAACAAAAACTTAAGATATTCTATATTATGCCACTATACATGAAATGTGTATGAAACATTTCTTGTTTCCCCTAACTTGTGAATAATGTAACATCGCAAAAGAATGTGTTATTGACGTGTATAAAACATATCAAACTGTATGTTTTATTGTCATTTTGTTTTAGGCCGGTTTTACATTTTTAATTGTACAAAATTAAGCGCGCATGCGTAGTTTCGTATTTGTCAGAAGTATAGATAAGTGATTGTGGTTAGTGCGGTTACAAATTTGTTTGCCTGAATATGAATAACTATTAGAAACTTGTGGTAAGTACGCTTTATAACCCACTTTTGTTTTGCTAAAAATTGTTTGGAAATAGGAACTTACGAAAAAGTTAACATAAATAATAAAAAAATTATATTTTGTATTTCAAATACGTATTTGAAATATTTGTATTTTATATGCGCCTAGCCCTGGTTGCAGATATGTAAAAAGTCTGTTTCAGAAACTTTTCTGGAACACAAAAATGTTTACTGGGATATTTGTATCAAAGAATATAATATACTTTTTCTCAGTGAACATAGTAATGATTAATTTGCAAAAAAAAAACAGCACTTCTTCAGCGAGCAGTTTTATCTTCATAAATTATTTTTAATTACCATTATTTATATCATTCCACTGTTTCAAGTGGTAACCTAAATGGTTTATGTTACTTTTCATTTTTCTGGCACTCGGTAGTAAAATATCTGTACGCATTCGAAAACATGTTTAATTCATAATGTCACATTTTCCTTAGTCAGCTAGTATATTTCACAGAACCTCCTGCCTTATTAATTACCTTTGCCTATGCCGTGAGTTAGTTTACGTCCTATTCCAGCGTATAGCAGAAAATGCGTTATTAAGATTATAGTGTGTGGTTGGATTTTATTATGGACTCCGAGTCGTAAGAACTTGGAAAATTTGCATTTCCACATATATTTGTGGGTGAAAATACGACCGATTTTATAGGTATCTCAGTCTTTGTAATACCACTATACTGTCTGGGCGGGTGTCTCAAGTTTCATTTCATTACTACATACGTTTTCGTGTCTGCTATAAAGAAACATATGTTGTAATTAATACCTCTATATTATGGTGGTGCAATATTTGTTGTTGAAATATATTCATTACGCTGGTATGTTGCTAGATATTCAAGGAGAAATAGAAAGTGAACAGAACAGAAATGTTGGTTATTTAGTAGCTTTACTTAAAATTAATTCACTTTCATGTATTCCAAAAAAAAAATATTCAAAGAATGTTGATTTGATGAAGGTAAAACGATTCATTTTGGGTAATAACCAATACGATTGTGCTGTAGAATATCTGTATAATTTCCAGCAGGTTTCATTCTCTTATTCTCTACAGAATACACGTACATACATACATAGGTGGAGACCTCAAAGTCAGATGGCGCTGTAGAAACTTGTATACGTGGCGTTAGATTGGTTGCATACATTTATTCGTTGGAATTACAGGACTGGGATGAAATAAAACGCTTATGTTATAGAAAAAAAAAACATTTATTACGTATAAAATATCTAACATCTATTTCGATGTATCAATTATTTGTTGAGATCGGAATAATAAATTGCTATATATTTTTTTCTTGTATGCCTTGTCTGTTTTCTTATAGTTTCCGTGTACATGCAATATAGTATTATAGAGTAATAAAGCTTTTTAAATTAAATATAATTAAATAATAACTAAAATATATACATATAAAACTTAAAAAATATATACATAAACATGATGTATGAATAAAGCACGTAATTGGATAAGTATTGTGAAAAAGTAGTGTACATTTGTCGAATGGCGAACATTTTTCTATAGCCTGTGACATTGATGCACAATATCGTTCGAGAAAGAGCCATAAAATATTGAAAAAAAATGTGTTGTGTCTGTACGTTTTTTCTTTCAAGATTGTTTTTATAAAACATAATTGAAACAAAATTAGCCTGTTTAACTTTCAAGTATTTACATATTATTTATCACTTTATATGAAGTGTAAATATCTCTAAATGGAGTATTATACACACTAAAAAAAACAGTGTGTTTTTTGAGAGTGATATGCATTAAGGCATGTTAAAACATTTATTGACGTGTATAGGCGTTTAAGACAAGATGGCTGTTCTAGAAAAGCAAAAGTTATTAGTAGGCTTGTGCACATTCGTATATGAGATTTTTTTATTATTACTTTTATGGCATGTATATTTTGAGTTTTATACCTGACATTTTTCAAATCAATGTATTATATTATTAAACGACCCACGAACCAAAGAAGCAATTAATATATAACCAATATTCGTCTAATATATAAAATTAATATTATAATGTTTTTTTTTTTAGTACTACAAATAGGAAAACAATATTATGTAAATATTATAAATCTTATATTTAGTTTTAAATATTTAAATCACATTTATAATATATTACAAAATTAGATATGCAACTGCGCTATTTGTGAGGAACTTTTCATTGTGCAAGTTTGTATATTTACCTATGTATAAATTAATAATTTAAGGTTGTAAGGTAACCGTGGTGATAATATTATTTTTCGCAGAAACAGTTATAAAATCACACCAGAACAGTTGACAATGATATTAAAATAAAACCATCAATTTATATTTAACTACAACCAAAATTTAATTTTTGCCATGTGAGACATAAGAACTTACTGTTCTTCTATATTGTATTTACCTAATTCTGTTGCACAAATATAAATAGCATCGTTAACGATATACAGGCACTATTGAAACAAGCAGTGTGACAGCTATAAGTTGTGTTGAGAGGATTTTGCATATTTTATGCTTATACTCAACAAACGTATTAAATAAAGATTTTTTTCTGGTACACAGAGTTGGTCATATATAGGAAGGAATGTATTTTCAAATATTCCTTCCATTTAATATATTAATCAATATTTTACATATTTATATCAGTCTCTGAAAAAATCTTGTTTTTTTTTTTTAATTTATAACACCTAGAATCTTAAAATCGGAAAAAAATAAATATATTGCAAAACAGGTATCCAATCTTTATATTCGAGTTATGATATTGATACTAGTAAATACCTAGTGTAACGAACATTTTTAAATTTGAAAAATTCGCGCCTAAATGAGGATGTGGTTACCATAACGCTTCCGCGCAGGATGATGTTTTGTCAGTTGATATTGATATAGTTTTGAGGTGGATATCACGTATTAATCTTTGTAAAACAAGAGCCTACTAATGTATTGTTTATTTAATTATACTTATTAATGTTGTAAATAAACGTTAAAAAAATTGGCGCCCAACGTGGGGCTGTTGTACGAGTGTAGAAAAACGGGATATTCCCGTCAAACTGTAAGTTATTTTATTGTTATTTTATAACCTAATACCGTCATCACGGATTATCAATGTTATTAGTTGGGTTTGCTGCTACGTGGTGGCAAGCGGTAAAAGATACCGTTGACACGTGGAAGTAAAAGCTGAATTATTACGCTTAACGTTTGGTCCGAAGGAAAGCTCCCTATAAAGTTTATAGAGAGCTGTTTGCTAAAGTCAACTTTTTCACACTACCTACCCATCTACAACTCTTATGTTTAATTTTTAATTTAATAAACGAAGTTAATAATAATAATATATGGGATTAATTAATCACAACAGTATTGTACTCATATTTGGTGATTACAAAAATAAGTTATTTGTCAAAATGTTAGGTTTATCCGTAATGCGATTTTTGTAGCTTTTGAAGCTGCTATATCTTTAATTATAATTTATTAAATAATATTTATGAACACAAGAGAAATTGTCCGCAGAAATGCTATATGGCAGGATATTCTTCACGTAGCACGCTAGAATTAAACGTCAGTCTGTGGCACACCCTGTATTAAATGGGTTTTACTTCTAGAATTCTTCTTGGTTATCAGAGGTGTAGCTTTTGCTTGTTCACTATGCCCACTCGAAGAATAGTCCTGCATTTCTTTTAAAGACACTACGCTGCCTGTCCTTAAAGTTCCATCACTTCCAGGTGTTGCATTGTTGGTGCGCGGTTTATCAGTGTATTCGTAATCGGGAGCACGGACGTTTTCTACTCCCACGTCATCTTGATCGTGTTCCAAGAAAGCTGTGTTGTAATAGCGGTCTGATTGTCTAAAGGAAGGGATATAGATTCGTATATATTGCCTTGGGTTATGTTATTAGCGAGATAAAATTAAATTTAGAGAAGTTGTATCAGACGGAGATATTCGAAACAGCTTGAAAAGATCTGATCTCGGAAGTAACATGCACTACTCACAGTCAGAGGTGTATAAACTAATAGACTACTAAAGGAAGATAGTAAAAATAATAATTTGACTTACATCAACATATCTTTGGAGATATCACAGTCTCTGTATCAAAAATATTAATTTAATATAAATTGTTTCAATTCGTAAGTGATTATTTCAATGATCTATGGGAGTTAAAGATGGATTAAGTTTTTATATTAGACTGCGGATTTCTTACCGCCCGACTAGTTTGAGAATATACATTAGCATACCGCATGTCTCATATGTATGTAAATCTCCCGTTGATCATCATTCAAACGTTAGAAATCTGCAGTCTTAGTTAGTTATTAGTTTCGTGTATAATGCTATAACTATTACTTCATCCTGATTTTAGTAACTGTGTTGATCAAACCACCCTCAATGCATGCAGTATCGTCATCAAGGCCTAATTACCTTCGCTTACCTCTTTGCATTTCGCCACAGCATACAGCAAACCACGACCAGGACCACTAATATAAGGCAGACACAAGCGATACTCCAAAACGCTATTTGCAATGGAGCCCTCGGTTCCCACCAAAACTAGAAAGGAATAAAATATTTTCAGTCGCTAAACGTACTTTCCCAACGGCGTCACCGACCTCTGTGGTTGGTGGGTACGTCGGAACCAAATGGCCGATCACTGTCGGCAGATAATGAGTCCAAAAGGCCGATTCCGTCTGCCTATAGTTCCATTTGATGGTCGAATTGTATGTGGTGTTCAGATTGAGGTACTTCAACATACCATTTTGGGCGACCTCGAAGTGCAAGCCCAAAATCTGCGTGTAACTCGGCGTCCTAGGATTGCGGGAGGCAGTGAGATTAGAGATTAGACAATATTTGTCACAGTGTACAATTGTCAAATTGTCAGAAGCTGTATAGCTCAAGTGTATAAATGAAACTTAAACTAAATATACATATACAACGAGCCATCTCAAATAACTCTTTACCTACTGTGATTTATATAAAATTCTGAAATCTGTCAATTGTCATATCAAGGGGGATAACTTTTAATGACCGCTGTTGACGATTTAAAACCATTCAGCAGCTACCACACTTAAAATTTGAATAGGAAGATTGGTCTTGTGACCACTCATTCAAAAGGTCTTTTATTTTTTTTTACGGCAACATGTATTAAAAAGTATTGTTTTTTTAATCAGTAAGCAAAAAGTGCAATTTGCAAACTGTGTATTAAAATACGATTCAAAATGATGACCATTAACCTACATACAATAGTGGAATCTTGCTCCAAATGCTTTCCTAAGATTTCGCAACATTTCTGGTGTTATTCGTTGGCATTCTTCAACAATTTTTTGGCGTAACTCTTGTAAGGAAGCTGAACGCGTAGCATACACCTTAGACTTAAGATTAGATTAGATTAAGATTGGGGTGCCCTCTTAATTAGGCTCATTATCTTTGAGAGCGGCTTCTTTGTGTAGCTGCTAGCTGTGGGGTTCTCCACGCCCATTACTAGAAACCTTGTCCTTGCCAGGCCTTCAGATTGCCACAACACATGAACTGGTGTTTCTTCCACCTCTCTGACAGAATCTGCAGGTTGCGTCATCTGCCAGGCCTATGTTGTACATATGCCTATTCAGTCTACAGTGACAGTCAGCAGACCTACGATCATTTTGACAGTCTTCCTGTCTTTATTCAGTAGATCTCTCGTGAATTCAGGCCTCTGCTCCTTTAGGAACTCTTTTACCTGTCTTTATCCCGGTGATTTTTGCCACCACTCTCTAGGCTGATTATGTATCCATTCATTGATAGATTTTTTTTAATTTGGGATTTAGTAGTGCCGAAAGAAGGGCCAGCTACAACGAATGACCTTGACGAATCTCGCCTAGCCAGCTCGTCCGCCGCCTCATTTCCTCTCACGCCCGAGTGGTTAGGAATCCAGGTCAAAGTAAATTTCTTTTAGCTGCCCACTTCATTTAGTTTAGAATCCACACTTACGGAACTAATCGCATTAAGTGTGGACTGACTGTCAGAGAAAATGGCGACGCTTTTACCTGACTCGGTAGATCTTTCCATAAAATGGTGGATTGCAGCAACCTCAGCTTGGAACGTCGTTGTGTCTTTGCTGAAGCTTAACGATGTCATAACAATGTCGTAGTCCGTTTTAGAGCCGTCTGTATACCAGTTTGAATCCGCTCTTACTGGAGTACCTGTCTCCTAGCTTTTCTTATCTGGTATTATAATCTAAAATTTTCTATATAGGTTGAATTTCTGAACCATGGCATCACTTGACATTTATAAAAGGGGTGCCACCCTGAGTTCATCTAATAGCTTGTGATACGATAAGTAAATCGCACGGCACTGAATATCACCGTGCGATTTACTTATCGGTACTTGCCCATGCAAAAGTTTATGTGCTATAGACCTTGCAGCTCGTTGTATGTAAATATGTAGCGACGGCAGCTTTAGAATTACTTCCATTGCGGTGGTAGCACAGACACGCCAGTCTCTGTACTCCACCCAGCGTTTTGGCCGCCCCTAACTGCCGCACCTTTGGCCACCATACTATAGCTCCATACGTTATCATGGGTCTAATTACTCTTGTGTATAACCAGAGAGTCATCTTGGGGCTAAGCCCCCTCAATTCCTTCCACACAGCCTCCTGCACCAACTAGGGCGATAGTGGCTTTGCTAGCTGTTTTCTGGATATGTGGGTTTCATGTATATCTTTGATCAAACCATACTCAGTTATTTAGTCTCTTCGACATATAGAATCCTTTCGCTTCCTATCACTAATGGTTGTAGACCTTCTGGCGTTCTTTTTCTTGTGAACGTGACTGCTTGTGTTTTCTGAGCATTGACTGATAGTCGCTCTTGTTGACACAATTTGTCACTCGTATTTAATGCACTCCACTATAACCTTTGGAAACCGCCTGACTATGACCATACTTAAGATGCCACCACAAAAAAGAGTCAAGTGGTGTAAGATTCTTCTTGAAATGACAATTGACAGGTTTCTGAATTTGATAATCACAGCAGGTAAAGAAGCATTTGAGATGGCTCGATTTAATTGAGCAAGTGATTTGCTACTCACCCATATCTGGCGAAATCCGTGTAAGCCTTCATGAAGAAGTGGCTCATGTTTCTGTCGTTATTCGTCCATTGGTCCCGTTTGAAGTTCTCTTTCTGCGGCAAGAACTCCACGTCCATAAATGGAGCACCACAGAGGAGGTAATGTTCGATGTTGTGGGGCACCCTCCTCCAATAATCCGTCGCGAACGATTCCACGGTTGTATTCAAGACGTACATATAAACCGGAATGTTCCTCTCCACCAACAGTTTGATCATCTTATCATTCGGAGCCACGTACAGGAAATCTGATAACAGCTGCAATTACAAACAATTTAATTTCGAATAGGTCCATCTACTCTTTTGACTCACTTCGATGTATTTGTCTCGTATCAAGGTGGTATTGCTCGGATCAGGCCAAAAGGTGTACATGTACTTAATAGCTTCGTACGTCCCGTTTGGGTTTAAAGTGTAATTGTATCGAAAAACCAACTCCCTGACCTTTTGGTCGAAGAACGTTTCGTCTAAGATGTAATCCGGTGCTAGCGATTGTTATTATAAACAAAATACGCTGCCTCCTGCATTGTTACACTGGACATATACCTCAGGCCTTTATTATAATCTCCCATTTTTATCAAATTCTCCGGCGAATCTCTGAGGAAGTGCCAATCTTTCTCATGCCATCCCTCGTATTCTGGTACGGTTAAATTCATGTCGTAGACGGGTCCCCATGGAACAATCCGACGTGAGGGGGGAATTCCGCGTTTCCAAGCTCGATGTAGCTTCGAGAATTCTTTAAACAGTTCACTAATTGCCAGGACGCTTCTATACCACACCCGATGAGTTGGCCGAAGACTCTACTCGTATTTTGGACGCGATATCTATCATTGATGAACGCCCAATCAGCTAAAGCAGATCCACTCTGAAATTACCACTTTAGAGAATACTACTTACGGTGTACCGAAATGCTCACCTGGGCGATGACCTTATTTACGATTTTCCTAGTTTCCGGCGCCACCATTAGAAGACCAGCGGACGCTGCGCCCGCGCCAGGTCCGAATAACGTGATCGAATTCCTGTCGCCATTAAAATTTTCGATGTTTTCATATATCCATTTTAATGCCATTGCCTGGTCTAGCATTCCATAATTTCCTGGCGAATTTATGTCCCCGGTGCTCAGAAATCCTGACGGCATAAATACATAAAGAAAAATTTACGTGGGCAGTTCTCTTAAAACCTAGGCAACACAAATTACAGCAAACGTAGGGGAACATCATCCCTTTCAACACAATCGCAGACAGTCGTAAAAATTACAAGCGATGGGATTATTCTTCCAAATATTTGTCAGTTTTAATTTTAAGCGTTTTCCCGAAAATCAGATTTTGTTATAATAATAATAATGTTTATTAATTACATGGACACCTTTGTGTTTGTAACATGTCAATCTAAAAAAAATAAAGATAATTTAAACTAGAATTAGAATGAGCAAAAAGAAAGAGTTATCGAAACTAAGAAAACATAAATACTAATAACTAAATTAAAGAACCAAAAAATAACTACTACTACATAACTAAATTTTATAAACAAAATATAAGTGGTAGAATTGAAAAATTGAGAAATTATTAATATCTGTATATGCTTATACATATGTAAGTGGCTGTTTAGGTGATGTGCGAAAATAATTCATCAATAGAATAAAAATTGTACTGCTTTATTCGCTGTATTGGTGCTGACAACCGTTGATATTTTGTTATAAATTTTTATACCAATACTGTGTGGTCCAACGTCAGTCAACTGCAGAGTACACTGTGGGCGATGTATATTACTTTTAGTTCTAGTGTTATAATCATGCATTTCGGCATTAGTTTTAAACATAGTCCTATTTAAGTGAATGTAGGCACAAATTTCAAGAATATACAAGCTTGCCAAAGGAAGAATCCTTACATCGGAGAAAATTGGTCTACATGAGTCAGTGTTTAGCAGCTACAATTGATCGTACCACCATTTTCTGTGCAAGAAATACTTGCCTAGAGGCAGTTGATGATCCCCACAAAGTTATGCCATATTGGAGTCGTGATTGTATTTCGCCATAATAAATAGATTTGAGAGTATCGAGTGATACATTATCTCGCAAGCATCTGAAAATGTATGACTTAGAGGAGATCTTCGCTGTAAGTTTAGTGCAATGCTCTATCCATGAAAGATTATCCTGCATATGAACTCCCCAAAAACCTGACGCTGTGACTGCAAGTTAATGAAAGGCCGTTCACTACTAAGTCATAGTTCCCCACCAGCCTTTGTCTAGTATGAAAAGTCATGAAATTAGTTTTTTGAGTACTTAAGGCTAGATTGTTGGCCGAGAACCACGCATGGAGTCCATCCAAAACATCGTTTGCTCTTTCCACAACATAAATGTCATCAGATATCAATAAAGAAATATCATCTGCATACATAACAATATATATGTCATTCAGAAAAGAGACGAAGTCATTTACGTATATATTATACAAAATAGGTCCTAGTATTGTACCTTGTTGTACTCCATTCAGTACAGGTAAGAGATGTGATTCAGCAGAATTCATGCCATATTTATTATAAAAAGTCAGTTTAACAAATTGCATTCTATTTTTAAGAAAAGTGGCAAACCAATTGGCAACGTTACCCCGAATACCATAGTCGTACATCTTGCTGAGAAGTTTATCATGTTGCACACAATCAAATGCTTTTTGAAGATCACAAAAAATTCCAATGGGACTTTCGCGTCGTTCAATGAGAAGCAGTAATTTATTGTACAGGTCAAGAAGTGCAGTAGATGTAGATTGTTTCTTGCATGTTGATTATGTGCAATAATTTGATATTTGTCCAGAAAACGTTGAAGTTATTAGGTCCACACTAAACTATTGCTATTAATAGGTAATAAATACTATTCCTGTGTAACATCAATTTGCTCTTAATGAACAAATAAAAATTTTAAATTCAAAAAGGAAGTTTCCTATCTAAATTCAAATTGATAGAAGAACTTGGGTAACATTCATTCTACAATATTGGTACAAAAATTCTTTGGCAGTAAACAGCATAATATATAAAAAGCCCATTGTATATTTCAAAGGCAAACATCATGCGGTTTATTTATTAAATAAAAGATTTAATCTACAATGGTGCTATCGATTCACTCGATGCTAGTACATACATACATACAATTGTATACGCCTGTTTAGAACGGAAGAACTGAATTTAGAGAAAAGAACCTAAAATATTATAAGTATCCGTTTAACGTTTTCGTACAGCATTTCTATTTGAAAAATTTCAGTTTCAGTATTAATAAGAAATAAAATAATCAATCTTCTTATTATATGAATACACAAAATGTTGATCCAATCTTCGAAGTTTATGATATTTGCATATCTATTTATTATCCAAAAATACTTTATTTGTATATTACCATCTAGGTTATTACTTTAATAATTTGTTTAAATCACATACATATAAAAATTTCTACGCTGTTTCCACTAGTTTCGCTTTATGAGAATACGGTGGAAAATAATTTATATCTACTGTAATAAACCGATGTAGCAAAAACTAGTTTTGGAAATAAAAATAATTCTCGCATAGAATTAGGCGAACGTGAAAAAGAGAAGTGGTAATATTCCCCTTCGCAACTGTAATTTGTACTTCAACCCTTAATTGCTCATACAAGATTAGGATTCGATATCTTTTGACTTACGCACCTAAAACTCCCAAGCGATAATTGAATGTCACCACGATCACATTATAGAACGTTGCCATTATATGGCCAGGGAACAGATTCGACGCGCCTCTGACAAAATCCCCAACATGGATGTAGATCATGACCGGATATTTTTGGGAGACGCCACCACCAACCTGTCAACTTATTGTAATGATCTTATTTCGGGAAACTTTGGGAGAATTACCATAGGAGTGTATATGTTTAAATAGAGGCAATCTTCGTGCATGTCGCGTATACCTCTAGCAGCGCCGGTGTAGGCTACGGGTTGCGGACAAGCTGGTCCAAAATCCACCGCTTGTATGTTTTGCCATCCCTTGTGCCATCTTGGTGGCTAAAATTTAACGCAATTTTATAATTGGCGATGTAAAAGCGCATTCCGTGGCGAACTCACCCTAAATCTGCCTTCATTTATCGGCGGCTGGGCGTAGGGTATCCCAAGGAACACCGTTGTAGATCCTTGTTCTCTTTCGAGAAATTCAGAGCCTGGCCTATATAGCGATTTTGGGTCGGGATTATCGTAAAGATAGACCTTAAAACCCTGCACCTGACCGTGGGTGGTTTTGACGAACACATCGCGATCCTTCGTCAGGCTGTCGGCCCTTTGCTTCCCTTGCAAATCCTCCCTCCAACCTGCCAATATACCTGGCAGAATTGGTTGTTCACGTCCATGCTGGATTTTTAAGGTATTTAATTTTCGAGGAATAAAAAAGAAAAATGCATCTTACTTGGTCGTAGCGGAATCTCACGTCCTGCCCTATCCTGTTCGGATCCCCTGGATTACCTCGGCTGTCGTACGCGTTGGGTTGGTATTGCCCATAACGCCTGTTATTGTAAACATAGGTCCTGTAGTTCCTATCACCGGGATTTGGCACATCGTACGGATTATTATAGTCGTTCGTGGGCATATAAAGTTCATCACCGTAATTTTGGGATTTCACGCAAATTATGAACCACACTAGATAGAAAAACAGCGCGATTTCGATCGCCAGCGTTTGTTGTGTCCGCCTCGCCATTGTAGTTCAGTTTACCTGTTTGGTCGGTCAGATATGACGTCACAGGTGTAGTGGTATTACCTGTGCGGTTATAAACACTTTCTAAACGGACATCTCGATTCGAATTATAAGGAAATTGGTAGTTAAAACGCATTTCACGATCACAAACTAACTGCACGGCTATCTGTTATCGCCACGATCCTGCATAGCTCGATTCTTTATCTACCTGCTGATAAGAGGATTTCACATATTTATCGCGGATAACACTTGACGACCCAGCTCAGGTTCTAGACCTCTATTATATCTCGCGTAACCGTAAAACACACAGAAAAAGGCGTGGGATCGTAGCTTTATTAATTACTCAGCTCATTTTCGGCCCGTCTATACGCTTTGAAGTGTATATTGGAAATTCACAGGAGCACGAACAACGGGCACTGAATTGTTGTAATTGTCCGCGTGGAATGTCGGAGTATTCAACTTCTTGTTAGAGCTAATGATTAATACAGTGATTCATAATGACCAGTTCTAAAATGAGCGTGCACTTACTCGGTAATGTGGTTAACTGACAGTTCTTTTATTATTATATTCGATATTATAAAAATTTTGATAAAATATTATCATACATACCTGAATTCAAAAAAAAAAAAGAAGTGCATACTTGATAACATTGTAATACATATACAGGGTTGTTCAGACCACTCGCCCACTATCTTTTTCTCGCGATCTATTGTAGCTAAACTAATGTGACAAAAAATTTAATAACAAAACCCCACCTAAAGAATCATGCGAAAATAATTTAAAAAACTTCCGGAAACGTTCCATTATACCGGAAGTGGATAGCAATTTTCTTATTTTAAATCGAATCATATGTTTTTTCTTACCTCAATGGATTCTACAGATTATTTGAATACAATTTTCACTGAAGTTCTCTATCCCTAAATTCAACCGTTTTTGAGATATTTACGATTTTGTCAAAATGTTGACTTTTTCATCTCGTTCGAAAACGCACCATATTTTGCAAACCATTAAAGATAATGATGTCATTTTACTAGTACCCAAGAAAAATAGTTGTCCGTACCAAATTCTGTCAAAAGAACCACTAAATTGTATACAGGGTGTTCATAAATCAATTGTCAATTCGGACACATTTAACTTTAGAAAATTCATTTTTTTTGTTACTGGCAACTAGTGATTGTAAATTTACCGATTTTTTCATTTACCCGTAATTCGGTAAATGAAAATACCGGTTTACCGGTAAATTACCGGTAATTTTTTTTTTTTCATGTGTGACATTAATGGGGATTCCCCAAGAAAATAGAGTTAGAAGTTAGGCTAGAATAATACATATTTTACACAATCTTAAGGCATAATATTAGAATTTTGTAATAAATATTTGTATTTAATTATTTTAAACAGTTGTAAGAAGTAAAACAAAATATTTAAAATTCAAATTTTAATGTTATTTTACAACAATGTTGCATTAATGTTCTCTCATAATGTGGTGTATTCAAAATTGCTGTTAATTTAAATACGTGAAATGTTGTTCTTATATATTATTATTTTTAAATATTAAAAAATGAGACATTTACTTACTCTTTAAGAAAAACGATTTTAAACTTTTAAAAATCTTAAAAAAACTCCTGAGCACAAATCACATATGCTAACTCAACTTTTACGAAAGATAAGTAAAACACAAAAAACCAAAAAATGAAGAGAATTGAAATTTCACTTGTTAACAAAGGCAGGTAGGAAAAGTGGGATGTTTTACTCCCCCGTCCTAGCAACAAATGAACATTAATCTCGCTTTTCTTTGCTTTGCTTTTCGTTATCCGTCTTGTTTCCATTCTTATTTTCTTTTAATTTCTACACGACCTTTTTTTCAAATTTTTGATTCCTTCTCTTTCTGACTAACTCGGTGGAATGGAGGTTATACGTTTCTAATCAAAAGTTTTTGTCAGTTTCTTTTCTATTTTCTCTATTCTAGGGCATTACAGCGGTTCTCAATCTCAAGAAAGTTTAAATTAAAATTAAACAAAAAACATCTGCCATAAAATTAATAAGTGCAACGGTTTTTCTTTTTTATTTTCAATATCCCTTTAGACCTTTAAATACATATCTATAAATATAAACACAATATTTCGTAGATAAAAATTTCTGGTATGGATTTTTCATTTACCGAATTTACCGGTAAATTACAAAAATTCACCGGTAAATTTACCGAACGTTTTTTGGTGAATTTACCGGTTAACCGGTTTACCGGTAAACCGGTATACAATCCTTACTGGCAACTAACAATTAATTTAAAAACATTTTGTTTTTTTAAAGACAATTTGAAGCGTCCAACAATATTGTCTCATTAATAATATTTTTTTAATATAAAATTTAAGAGAATGTTGGTAATTATAATAAAAAGTAAATTTTGAAGTTAAAATTTAGAATGAAATTTACACATAAATGTATATGACAAATGATACAAACAAGAGACAAACTAAAACTGGACAGAAATACTTTTTAAAAATATTGTTTCTAATTTTTGTGATTCAAAGATACGATAGAATTAGAGCCACTAATATAATAACTAACTATTGTCAAAAAGTGAGTGTTGTTAAGCGTCAATTGCATAGACAGTTATTACATAACTATTTCTGAAGAGAAATTCTGATCAATATATCACTTAAAATCAGATAAAGGTGAAAGGTGGGGTCCCCAGTCTTTTACGCAAAAATATAATATTGTCAAAAAATATTTTACAAGAAAATGGTTATCCTTTACCTTTAATCAATAAATTAATAAATAGCAATCGAATCTATCTCGAATCCTATCCCGTCCATTCACCAAAGTACCACAACAAATCTAAAAATTTCTACGTCAATAAATAATATATTTAAGAATTAACTCCTAAATGAATACAATAATTTTTTTTTTTCAAAAAAAAAGAGCTATTTCAACGAAAACAGTGTTAACCAGTAATACTATTTTCACAAAAATAAAAAGTCCTTTAGAAAAGAAAGATAGATTTGCAATGACTGTAACTTGATCTACATAGGTCAGACATCACGCACTTCACATTCACGCATAATATCCCATAAGAGTGATTGTAAAAATAAACATAAAACACTTTCATCGGCACTTGCTCAGCATCAACAAACAGCCGAATACAATAAAAATTGTCTAATTTACAATGTAGCCAATAGAGGAATCTCGAGCCGGATCACCCATTATCATACCTGCATTAATTACATAAAATATATTTTTTTATTTTAGTATGTTATACCCTGGGGTATGCGCTATTTATATTTGGTGAAAAAATCATAGGTGCTCCCAAAGAGCAACACATCAAAAACACGATTAAAATATTTACTTATATTTTTGGCTTACTTATGGGGCAGTAGTCTGGTGGAGGAGGACAGAAGTGTCCTCCGCAGCGAAGCTGCTGACCGCTGTCCAGAGACAGGTATTGCTGGGTATCACTGGTGCAACTAACAGTACAGGGGACCGCCTCTTTGAAGACCATTGTGGGCCTCCCCCCGCTGGAACTTTATGTGAGAGCGGAGGCAATGAATGCGATCCTTAGACTGAAAGCCAACAACCTGTGGCATCCCAACTTCAGGGTGTGAGGACACACTTATACTACGGACACGTTGCTGGACGGGCCATTGCTACAAATGCCCACGGACAGCATGGCACCCGAAGTTATCTTCACCGAAAAGGTGAAAATCTCCATACCGAACAGAGACCAGGCGCGTAGTGAGATCACTGCTAACGAAAACTGGTACACGGATGGATCCAAATCCAGCCAGGGGACAGGAGCCGGTATTTATGGGCCCAGTCCTAATCAAAGGATATTCATAAGCCTGGGGAAACATACAACGGTCTTCCAGGCAGAGGTATTCGCCCGTACAGTCTGTGCAGAAATGATTGCAAAAAGGGGCTGCATGAGGAGGAAAATTAATGTAATGACTGACAGCCAGGCTGTCATTAAGGCAGTCTCAAACCCTGTAACTAGGTCAAAACTAGTTAGGGGCTGCAAACAATCCCTCAATGCCCTGGCACGAGACAACACGGTGTCTCTGATTTGGGTGCCGGGGACATGAGGATATAAAGGGCAACGTAATCGCCGATGAACTAGCCAAGGAGGGCTCTAAGAGACACTTCATGGGTCCAGAGCCCGTATGTGGGATTACTAAGGATTCCGCAAGAAGGAGATCTGGACCTGGTTAGATAAAGAAAGTACAAAGAAATGGAGGTCGACTGAAGGTCAACTCCATACCAAAACGCTGATGGGCATGGTAGTTTCTCTGATAACCTACTCAAGCGCAGTAAGAAAGAAGTTAAAACCATTACTGGGTTGGTAACTAGACACTGTCCTCTGAAAAAGTATCTATACAACACAGGCCGTGTAAGCGAACCGTGGTGTAGAAGATGCGAACTACAGGAGGAAACGAGTTTACATGTAATCTGCACATGTGAGGAACTGAAAGTACTCAGGCAGAAATATTTCGGGAGAGATCTATTGGAGCCCTCGAAGGTCCTCAAGTTTCCACTGGGCAAGATACTGGGCTTTATAGAGAACACCAAGCTGCTCGAGTGGAAATAAGAGAATCAATAGGGATGGTACAATGAGCACCAAGCTCAAGTGCCCACCCTAACCTGAATGAATGAATGAATGAATGGCTTACTTATGGGACGTCTAGGAACTCCAAAAAACTAGAGATTATCACTATTCACAACTACTCTAACATACCAGGAACTCAAAAAAATATGTCACATAGGTTCGCCAAAATGATTCTGATTTTCAAACACATTATTTAAATGTTGATGAACTAAACGATTAAAATGAGGCGGTATGTCATCATAATGAAACCACATTTGTCGGACTTCTTCCAATGGTTCCAACAAATAATTTTGCAAAAACACGTGATAACCATGGCATCATCGGCATCCAAAATTCGTTGGTGTCGGCCAGATCCATCATTCCGACCTTGACGTGCTTCCAGTACACCAGTTTCTCGGATTGCATCTCCTCCACCACAGCGAAAATCTATGAAAAAGGGCGAATACACTAAAATTGACGAGACATTGTATTTATGGTTTACACAACAATGCGACCGTGGTATTCCAATTTTGGGCCCTATATTACAGCAAATTGAAATTGGGCAAAATCTTTTGGTAATCGAAGCTCCTGATACATTTACAGCAAGTGACGGTTGGTTATCGAGGTGGAAAAGGCGCTATGAGATACGTCAACTAAATATTTGTGGCGAAAAATTATCTGCTAATCAAGATGAAATTGAAAATTGCAAACAAAAATTATAAGAAGGAATATACGCCAAATCCAATTTATAACTCCGACGAAATTGGTCTATATTATATAAGATGTTGGCATCAAAAACTTTAGCTGGAAAAGATAAGCCGGTTACAAGGAAAAATAAGGATCGGGTAACCATTTTTGCTTGTGGTAATTTTGCTTATGCATTTGCCAATCCGCAAAGCCAAGAAGTTTTCAAAATGTGCTGCCGAATGTTTTACCAGTTTATTACCGAAATCAAAGATGAAGTCGACATTATTCAAAAGGTGGTTTTATGAGGAGTTTCTTCCTGGAGCTCAGAGGTTCTTAAGAAAAGTGGTTAACGTAGAAAAGCTCCTCTCATCTCGCGCAAGCGTAAATGAATTAAGAAGTGAAAATATCAAAGTTATGGTTCACCATCACCTGTGAATGCAGCCTATGGATGGGTGTATTAGAAAATTTCAAAAGGGCATTATCGACGCAATCAATTCTGAAAAATGTAGACGATGATGGTGATGAAGAGCTCGTGGATTGCTTAAACGGAATAAATTTGAAAGACGTGGTTTATTGGTCAGCAGATGCATGCATGGAACAAAGTGAAAAGTTCAACATTACAAATGTCTTGGGCAAAGATAACACACCAAGAAGATCTCCCCCCAGAAAATAACGATGAGGAAGAAGGCAAAGTTCCGCTTCATGGAATGATGAGAAATTTAGACGGATGTGAAGATATTAGCCAAGAAAGAGTTGAGGAGTGGATGACATTTGGCAAGGGGAATTAACTAATGTTGACCTTATTGAACTTGTTAATGAAGGAGAACGTGAAAAAAAAACATTGATAACGACTCAGAATGCAATGAAGAAGATGGAGCAAAAAAATTTCACATGCGAAAGTGTTTGATGCGTTAAACACAGTATTATTATGTCAACAAGGCAACAGCCTAATGCCACAGCAAGTTACAACACCAAGTGGAGAAACATTGGATCCAAGAACTGAATGAGTTCAAAATTAAAATAAACGAGCCTTTTTTCCTCGAAACTCCGTATTTTAACCGGCTCTTTCGGATAATCGGCAGTTCTATTTATCTCTAGTATAAAAGCAGAATATTATTAGTAATTAAGTAAGTAAGTAAGTAATGTATTCGTTCGTTAAACAAAAAGTTTATGGACCCATCAATGCAATAAATGACATAAATACAAAAATACAATAACTCACAATGCAATAATTCACAATACACATTAAAATGGTCAGCTCTGCGATTGCCTGCACGTTGCTAGATCACAAATTTCTCCTCAAACTTCATCAATGCTGTATAAGCACATATCTATTAAAATTTCTTTTAATTTGGTTCTAAATTTGAGACTCGGCAAATTCACTAAACTTTGGGGCATGGCATTATATAGTGCTATACCTATAACCCACGATTTATTTGTGCGATATCTATGTTCCATTATCTTGTCTTTACCTCTTGTGTTGTGATCATGGATGTCTCGATGTAACGACAGCTTATGGATATTATCTCTAATATATATTAAGTTTTCATAAACTATTAAAGAAAACAGCGTCATAATTTTAAGATTACGAAATATAGGCTTACAGTGATCGTCAAATCTCGCCTGAACTATGCTACGTACTGCTGCTTTTTGTATTGTAAATGCCCTTTGCAGTTGCGAGTGAGAAGCATTTCCCCATGCTAGTATCCCATATGAAAGGACAGAAGGAAATAAACCGAAATATACTTTATACGCCACGTTATTGTCAACAAAAGCTGCTGTTTTTCGAATTGCATAAACTATACTATTTAGCCGAGAACAAATGTTATTAATCTGTGGAATCCAAGAAAGTTTAGTATCAAGATAGATACCTATAAATTTTATATTACTAAAATTAGTTTTCTCTCTAACAAGGGAACACCGGCGGGTGTCCCCCTCCGATTTCGATGAAACTTAACAGATCGAAAGAGTACCTTAAAACAAGAGACACGTATTTTTTTTTATCGGCGTATCCGCACGATTTTGGGGTACAGCCCCCTCCAAAGTTTGGACGATTTTTCAATTTTTGCAAATATTCCCTAAATTATAACAGATATTAAATTTTCTTCTCAACATAATTTGCAGTATATTGCATGGCCCTAAGGGTGGCGTCGTCCGTATTCGCAAAAAGTTAATAACGGGGGACGGGCTACCCCGTACCCCCATTTTTTTACATTTTTTTCTTTTTCTTATTCATCAAAAGAAGGCCGATTTTACATAGAATACGATGATGTATAACAAGTTTAGGAAATTAATAATTGTAAAAATAGAAAAATAATAATAAAGCTTCAAAATTAATAAACTTGTCGATTGATGTAAATCAAATGAACTATAACAGAAATAAGTTTTTATTCTTAACATAATTTCCAGCATAATACATGGTCTCAAGGTAGAAATCTTCATCAAAAGCTAATAACGGGGGACGGGGTACCCCATACCGCCGCATATTTTTAATAATAAGTTTATTCATTATTCATCGAAAAAAGATCGCTTTTACATAGAAAACGGTGATGTATAATAAATTTAGAAGATTAATAATAGTAATAATAACTCAAAATAAATATATGTACGTGTCTATTGTAATGAATTTGATATGCACTTATCTACGCATACGTGAGTTTAATTAATTATTCAGTCACTTCAGATATAATTGGTAATTTGCATTATAAATTTAACGCGATAAGGGATCTGGTGATTAATCATATTATTATATAGATAAAAATAAATCCCGAATGCATAGTAATTAACCACGAACGTTTAAGTGGTCACGTCTGCATTTAGGAAATAGGTATATAAGACGAGTATTCCAAATGAGAACATTAGAAGTCGTTTTTCGTGCAGTATAGGTCAGTACCTATAGTTTCGCACAATGGCGGTCGTAAATATAGCAAATGTGTTGAACATGTTACTTGCAACATTTCAAGTTACTAACATCGCAACAATTCCTTTGACACCGCAAGAAAGTGAGTTGCATGATGCCCTGAAAAATATAATTGTATCTGCTCAACAAGACGCCATGTTCTCCTTTCAAGATGTAACGGGATTAGAGTGTAAAGAATTAGCAGAACCACACGAAGCGCAATTTGTGGAAGAAACAGCAGAAGACGAAGAAGACAATTATGAAGATATTGCATGTGTTCCTGAAGAAGGGGTAGCGTTATAGACCTAGATTACAAACTAGAGCTGTCGACTACTGGAAAAATGGTAAATCCAAGCCACGTACTTTGGCAGGTGTCATCCAAAAATTCAAAAAAGTAAAATTGCTACGACAGTTGCGCAGATGGGAAGAAAGTGTTAATAGAGGCGGCACCCACACGGATAAATTACGGTTTATTACTGAATACGTTCTTACAAAATTTGAAAATAGCATTTTGGATGGAATATGTATATTAATCTTGTTCGCTATTGCAATACATATATACCAATAATCGCATTACAGTATGTCATGTATTTAAACATTTATAAGCACTATAATGTTTTTCTAATTCTGTTCTATTGTTTCCGAAATGTTATAATCGTTACAAACACATTAGTTATATTTATGCTCCATTGAATACTTACATTGTACACCTACATTGCACGAAAAACTTGAAATAAATTAAAAAATATATGTATGTATTATTTAATCCTTCGTCCTGTGTAGCACATTTGTTCATATATACGCACTAAAGGATTATGGTATTCTAAGAATGAATAACATTTTATTAAGGAAATATATAAAACGCAGTTACTAACTGCAGTTGATAAAACGATTTATATTGCTACCACCGATAAAAGTTTCGTATAGTATATAGTATAAGTTAGTAGGCATAGAAAGGTTTGACCATAGTTTGTTGAGTAGGTACAATTCAAATTAAGAAATATTTAAGTAAGGAGAGCAGCGGACTAACGATAACAAATAATTGTTGTTAATGTACTATATTATTATTATTACAATTATTTTTATTATTAATCCTCCAAATTTATTACCATTGTTTTCCATGTAAAAGCGATCTTTTTTTGATGAATAATGAATAAACTTATTATTAAAAAAAAACGGGGTATGGGGTACCCCGTCCCCCGTTATTAGCTTTTTATGAAGATATCTACCTTGAGACCACGTATTATGCTGGAAACTATGTTAAGAATAAAAACTTATTTCTGTTATAGTTCATTTGATTTATATCAATAGACAAGTTTATTAATTTTGAAGCTATGATTATTTTTCTATTTTTACAATTATTAATTTTCTAAACTTGTTATATATCATCGTATTCTATGTAAAATCGGCCTTCTTTTGATGAATAAGAAGAAGAAAAAATGTAAAAAAAATGGGGGGTACGGGGTACCCCGGCCCCGTTATTAACTTTTTGCGAATACGGACGACGCCACCCTTAGGGCCATGCAATATGCTGCAAATTATGTTAAGAAGAAAATTTTATATCTGTTATAATTTAGGAAATATTTGCAAAAAATGAAAAATCGTCCAAACTTTGGAGGGGGCTGTACCCCAAAAACGTGCGGATACGCCGATAAAAAAAAATACGTGTCTCTTATTTTAAGGTACTCTTTCGATCTGTTAAGTTTCATCGAAATCGGAGGGGGACACCGGGGGGGTGTTCCCTTGTAAGTAAAAATGTACATATTTTGGTTTTGTCTGTGTTGAAAAAGATCGTTAGCATTAAACCAAGATTGAGAGTGGGAAATAATTTTTGCTAATAGTTTTATCAGTATTATGATTAATGTTAGTACGAAGGGTAAAGTTTGTGTCATCAGCATACATTGTTGTTACTATCATGTTATTTAAAGTACTCATATGTATCGGTAGGTCGTTAACATATAGTATGAACAAAAAAGGGCCCAATATGGATCCCTGTGGAACCCCACGTTTAATTACTAAGGGATTACTTACTCTATTACACAGAGATACAATTTGTGTTCTATTAGATAGGTAGATTTTATTAAATTACTAGCTACTCCTCTGACTCCATAAGATTCAAGTTTAGATATTAGTTTTTTTGGACAGACGCAGTCAAATGCTTTAGATAAGTCTGTGAATATACCAATGCAATCTTCACGGCTTTCAAACGCGTCTTGGATATTGTCCACTAGAGTCATGATGGCATCAGATTATTCGGAAAGTAGTAGTGCTTTATTCCTGCTGCCTAGATGACACGTTTTCGTCTCGAGAATTAATACACAAAGTCCTGCCACAATTAATTTGACCGCGTATAACGTAAGGATAAAATTAATCTTGTGCAAATTAACGCGAAAATAGCTGATATACCGCATCCTGTTTAAGTTAATTTATCCACTTAATGTCCCTTATAATTCAACTTCTTATATATGTATGTATTGAAAAAAAAAGTGTGTCGTTCCTCTGGCTATTTTTTGGTTAAGAACAATAATAATTGAAATCTGCCTCTTAACAAGGGGGTGTTTTATTATTTATTTTTAATATCCCCCGATCACTTTATCAACGTGGGCGGAGCTTGCCGTTACTAGTGGGGGAGACATCCATGTGCTCGCCGCGGCGCGACTATCCGAATCCGAACTCTCTAACTACACTTCATGTAGCGAACGCACGCTAGAGTTGTAACATGAGGGTGTCCCTAATACACCGTGAAACGCGTAAAGTGCAATAAGAAAATGTCGTGTATCGAAATTACCGTGTAAACGCTGAATAATAATAAAAAAAACAACAACTCAAGATGGGCGAAGAGAGTGTGAACTTGCAAATTGACAATCAAGCGTTGGAAGTGCATTTAGTGACACTATTCGAAAAGTTGGAATCTTTACGCGAAGCCCACACGTCCGGCAAAGTTTCCGATCCCGCAAAATTCCCGATGCAAGTCGAGATACGCACTTTGGAATTCTGGCGCTCCATCATCTGCGAGTGCCTGGCGTCTTTCGTGTACGTCTTCGTGGTCTGCGGTGCGGCTGCCAGCTCTGGCACCACACCGTCGTTCGCCTCGATTTTAATAACCACCTCTCTAGCGGCCGGATTCTCCATGACAACACTAACTCAGTGTTTCGGGCACATATCGGGTAAATATTTATCTTATTTAAAATCATTTTATAATCATTATTTTGTATATACCACGTTTCAGGCGCCCATATCAATCCGGCAGTGACTATAGCTAAGGGTTTGACGAAAGGGATTTCAGCATTGCGAACTGTCCTGTTCATAATCGCCCAGTGTGGTGGGGCTATTGCCGGAGCTGCCTTCTTATACGGGTATGTATAATTTAAATTATCTCTTTAAAACGAGATACCCAAAAAAAAAAAAAACGACACCCAAGAATGAGGACGGTTATCACCTGCTCCTTATTATCTTCGACCTATCTCTTTCGCCTTCGTATACTTTTATCTCTTTCCGTTTAATTTATAATCCAGTCGGACTGAACCGGTGTCGGACTTGCTTTCTAATAGTTTGAATATCTTGGAATTTTTGTAATTTTATTAAAGGAGTCGAAATGTACCTTAACCTTGTAACCATTTGGAGCGTGTATAACTTTGCGAGAACTGTGGCTCCCCTACGTTTCATGTACAAAAAGAATTTTTACCTGAACTCTTAATTTCTCCTCTCCTTCCTTTGACCATTTGTCGTGTAGTGTGCGTCACTCCGTATGTACCATCGTACAAAACTAAATCTGGACGATTTAGAGTAAGCTTACTACGAAAGATATTTCGACCGTATGCGCAAATACGATTTCTTAAAGAAATAAACGTGAACAAAAGCATTCAATTTATTAAATTGATTTTTTTAAATTTGTTTTATCTAGTTAAGTTAGCCGTTAACACCTAACATCTATCGCAAGTCTAAATAAAGACAAACGATATACAGTAAATCCTCTCTTTAGCGGTCACTTCTAATAACGGCCACTTTTCAACAGATTCTAAAAGCAGATATAGAAAAAAAAAAACACGTATCAGTGATCCTAGGTTTTGTCAGTTTTGTTGACATAGAAAAAAACGAGGTGGTCAAAAAAATCAATACCTTTACCTAAAGTAATCAATTTTCCATAGATTTTTATTTTTAACTAGTTTGAAACTCGTCTTTACTAAAAACAACACATAGTTTAAAAAAGCTTTGTTTATCTGGTCGAAAAATGTGTGTCTTTTCACATACGTCGATTTGTGAATCTTGTCTTTCGTGTACGCGGTATTTTACTCCAATTACATCTCATAAAAACTTATTCACTGTGTGTCTTTAACGTTTCAAAGTATTTCATATTTTAAATAGTACATTTAACTAAAAACATTAATATTAATACGCGTGAAAACTCAATAAGGTATTAAAAATTAAAACTTTCTATCATTTTACAAAATTAAATTTATTGTTTCTTTATTATGGATGTTTTACCATATTACCATTGAAGAAGTTGTAAAATACAGCGAAACGTTGCAGATTTAAATAAACAACAATAACAATGTTCTCAAATAATATCAGTTTGGATCTCCTCAAACGTCCCAAATTTAATGAATTACTATTATAATTACACAATAATAAGGTCAATTAAAAATAAAAAAAAAGGATCAAACATATGAATTTACATAGTGGCAAACATTTTTTTTTTTCAGAGCACAAAATAATTTGGAATAATTTAGTAGCGATAACTAAAATTTTATTCAAATTAAATTCTATTAATTTGAATATATATTATGCTCCAACTTCTCAAATTTCTAACATTCCATTTAAATGAATATTTTTTTTATTATATTTTAACAAGGTATTTGTTTGAGCGAATAGCTGGAAGTATTTTGGTTTAAATAAATAAACTCCAAAATATAAGTTGATGTTTGGGCTGTTTTAATCGTCTGTTAGATTGTTTAAATGCGACGTTTCAGCAGTGTTTCTACTGCCATCATCAGTGTAGCCCTAATAAGTGCTATGGTTGCCAATTTCATTCTTTGTGATGGAAATGTAGTCTCGCAGAGCGCATGGGTAATTAATATCCGAGAATACATTTCCATCGCAAAGAATAGAATTGGCTTATTAGGGCTACCCTGGCGACGGCAGTAGAAATACTGCCGAAACGTTGGATTTAAACAATCCAACAGATAATGGAAAAAATCCAAAATCAACTCATATTCTAATAATCAATCGTCATGAGTAAACAAACTCTGAAGGAAATGATCCTTCCACTGATCACGGCTTCTATTAAACGTTTATCTGATGATAAATATTCCAAATTATTATGCTATGACCGTATTTGTTAGCCTCTTTGTGCTAAATATGTACTGTTGCTGAAATGAAATAGGAAAAGCGTCATCTATGCGACAATTTCTGTACTACACATAAGTATTTAACGTATTTGCTATAACTGCTATAAGAAAATATAAGGCGATATTTATTTTTACTTCAATCTAAATACTTAATTAAGTTAAGAAATACTGTGTTTGTTTTAAATAAACCTTATAACCAAATTATTTGATTGAATACAGGAATATACATGTGTTTCTTATACATGACGTATTCCAATAATTTAAATTATTTCTTCGTGGTGATAGTGATTTTTTTTTGTAATTAATAAACCTTAATCAAATAAAATAATAAAAGCATATTACAGCTTTATCAATTTGAGAACACCAATACAAACTGACAAAATATTATTTGGAAAATGAATTTATTTTTGTATTTAAATTCAAAATTGTACCTGAAATTTATAAAAAATCATTTTTAATTTTTTTTAAACCATTTTAAATTATGACAATAACTTAATTGAAAATTTCTTGTATAAAAACCCGTTTTAATTTTTTTAAAGTCATTTTAAATTGTAAAAATGAACGTCATTCGATGAATGGTATTAAATTTTATCTATTATGTATATTTATTTAAATATTAATTCCTGGAGATGTAAAAAATGAAAAAACTAAAAACTTTGATCTTTAGACTATGAACAACACTAAATAAGAAATTCATTCAGGCTGAAATAGCACTTCTCGAGCAGATAACCCCTGAGTAGTCCTCTAAACAGACCTACTGTTTGAGCAGTTTTTATACAATCAGGTAGTTTACTAAATATTTTAGGTCTAATACGATTGGGGGCGCCAGCAATTATGTTATATTTCGAAAAGGGCACTATATAACTATTTTTCTTTAAATTTAGGCGACATTTTCTGAGGTTTCACAAAACGTAATTGTCTTAAGTGTTGTTACCTATATATGTAATTTTTTTTTTGTTAATGTTAAGTAAAAAGATATGTATTTAACTGTATTTGTCATACTTGAAAATAAGATTTTAAAGTATGCGGGGTTAACTAATAAAGAATTTAGAAGAAAAATATATATCGGGTAATTGTGAGATATCTTGACGATCGTTAATGGAATTTTTGTTACTTTTAATTTGAATCGTATCTAGTATCGTTCTTGCTTTATAGTTCTTTTTTTTTTTTTCATTAATATTTCGTCTTCAGTAACGATCACCCTTAAATAACGATTACATTTTAGTGGACGCTAGTGGCCGCTATTTAGAGGTTTTACTGTACCTTATTAACGTTATATTTTTATAAAAAAATCTACTTGTAAGTACTCATTTTTATGTGCTTTGTGATTAATAAAATATTTAAACTTGAATTAAATAAGAAGGGAATTATATTGAATGGATCATAATATAAATGTCAATCAATAACTAATTTACTACAGGAAATATTCACAAAATAGAACAATCTATAAAACAATATTACAGCTATAACGAATATTCAATTGTATACGGTTGGTAGTTTGTCGAAACTAGGGAATGGACTAAATAAAATGCTAAAAATGTTATTTTCTTTTATTATTAATATTATATACTTCTGATGATATTTATATAAATATCTATAAAACAACTGCTTGTAGATTCAATTTAGATTGTCTCGGAAAGATTTCCTGCATTTGTTTTAATAAACGATAGTTACCACACGATTTCTAAATTCAAATATTTTTAGTAAAAGTATTGATGAATAGAACTAATCTTCAGAAATAATAAATATTTCAAATCTTTATTTCGAAATGATTTCGCATTGCTAAAAGTAAGCCTTTTAGTATAAAAATTGCACACAAATGAACACATATTTCCTATTAGCTCTCTTTATATCAAAATAACAATATAAACGCGCATAAGCTTTTAATATCACTTGCAACGTGTTTCCCGAAACTATCTCGTCATCTTGCCAGTCGTTCAGGTTTAAGTTTACACCATAGTACACACACACACACAAACACGGAGACCCACACACGAATGTTTGCCGAGATGCAGCTGTGCCTTCATCAAAAACTCAGATCTTAAATTTTAAAAGCATCCCATCAGTAGCCGCGTACGTCGGCTACGTATATTGAGAGAACGGGTGGCTATCGTGTTTCGTATTTCCTGCGCAAAATTTCTGGATAGATAAACAGGAATCGCTTCCTCTTGATCGCCTGGTTAGACGATTTTTTTTTTTTCGTCCTACGGTATAGCTTTAGGAACCCTTTTACGGTTAACTTAACGCCGAGGTTATGAAGTGTGACAATACACGATAATTCGCTATACAACGGCGTGATCATTGTTGACCCCTTGGTCGGGGTGCGTTTCTCCTAGAGCGACCCCAACAGACTAGGATCGCGTGCACTTGTTTCTAAGTCCCGTGAGATTGGCCCTATTCAATTCATTATTCATTTTTTTTTTTAGTAAGCGTGCTGTGCGTGTGTACTTTTCGGTTTAGTTATCCTTCTGTTATAATTTTCTTTTTTTCCCCGTCGAGCATTCCCATTTATATCAACCACACTGCATTCTGTATGGATTTTGGTTTATTTACGTCGTATCTGTGATTCAGTTTTCAACTCATTTCAAGCAGCATACCGAAAAGATTATTTTTATATTTTATAATATTATTAGCGTTCAATTAAATCAACTAGCAAAAGAAATCTTTATTACATTTTCTTTTTTTTTCCAATATAACATAACTTGCTTTCATAAAAACCCACAACATTCTGCTTTGACAAACATAGACCGAGTTTACAGGCACTTTATTTATGAAAAAAGTAAATAATTACAATTCTAATCTATCGTAATTAAACCTCAAACTCTAATTTATTCCCGTCCATGCGAAATTTGAGCTCTCTCGAATACAAATTTGCTGCTAATATGCCCGAAATAACGCACGCCGCGTCTGCCGAAATAGATGAATACGCGTCATTCGTGCAGTCCCATTTGATTCTTTTTTGTCTGCCATTTAATTTCTCAAACTTTTGAGTTATGAGACTGGGATGCTCGTCCAAACAAAATTAGCGTCATATTCCATTTGGGTGTGAATTACTTTTTATACGCTTCTAAGTAAAATATTAATAAATATTAATGTTTTAAATGTTGTGATAAAATAAGAAATACTAAATATATGTAACTTACACTCATAATGAGTGGTCGTATTGTAATATTATTACATTAGTTACTGTATGCATTTAACTCATTGATTTAACTAAAAGATATAGCCTTCTTAATGCTATGAGGCCGAATAAAAAAAGGAATATTTGAGGTGACTACTGATCATTTACACATCTGTTCATCAAACTTTAAAAATGTTGTAAAAAGTTATAAACTTATTTCAAACGTAATTTCTAAAATCGTATTTTCATAAGTTCAACAACAAAGAGAGGTAAATACAACTACCATGTTTATAAGACAAGGACGAGTATGTTGATATTCGATAGCAACAGGTATCAACTGTACAGCGTCCCACCCCTGGTCAACAGATTTTATTGTTCTATTAAGGAATAGAACAATAAATATTCCTTTAAACTGGTTCTGTATTTGCAATCTGCAATTTCTTTGATATATTTAGTTGTTAATTTTTTTCTGTTATATTGGTCAAACTTCTCAAATGTTAAAAAATAGAACAACCCAACATAAAAGTGATAGTCGTATAGGTAAACGTTCATGTGCTTTGTCTTTACATTTTCAAACTTTAGATCACAATTTTAATTATGATAAAACGAAAATGCTTGATGTTGAAAATAATTACAAAATCATATTAACAGTAATCAAAATTTAATTAATTTTAAAACAGACACAAATAAATTTAACCATAATTATTGTAACATTTTACATAATATCTAGTAACATTACCTTATTGGCAAAAATGTTTTTTTTTGACTTTTTAAAAATTTCAAATTCAAAAAACTTTTTATTTTTATTATTATATTTGAATTTGTAAGTATTATTTTTACATCTTTCATTACTACTGCTTCATATCATTTTATAAAATTGTAGATTTCCTCCTGACGAAGTCATTAAATATATGACGAAATATTGAGGTGATATAAAGTAGTTTTATTAAATAGATCGCATTATCCATACATCTAAGTTTATTCCTTAACGAAGTCCGGTAGGTACTCCTTTTAAAATAATATTTTAAAATATCAGGCGATAAATTATCTTCTATTATTGGTCTTGTACAGTATGAAAAAAAGATAGAGTTGATATCATTTAAGTTTTTTAAGTAAAATAAAATAAATATTAGAATCTCGTAATTGTAACAAAAGCTCTGGAAGGGCGCTTGATTCTCATCATAATATGGACAGGCAAGTAATGTCTCTAATGAACGGAGAATTCACGTACACAATAATTAATAAGTTGGTAAAAAATATATTTGGATATCGCAAAAATTAATACATATCTGGGTCCTACAGCCCCATTTGGCCTTTGTCTTGTTCCACAATCTTTTTCCATCGTCTCTCTCTCTCTTGACTCTTTCCTCTAGTTTCTAATATTGACTCTTCGTATATCTTCTTCCACCTCTTTCTTCGATCTTTATCTCGGCCTGCTACTTTTTGCATTTCCCTCGAATTATACACTTTTGAATTTTATGTTCCTCCATTCTTTTATGTGCCCCATCCACCTCAAGCGCTGTGCTTTCACTACTCCCACAATCCCTGGTTCCTTATAACTCTTTATTTATTCTACTTTTCCATATACCATTTGGAACTTTTCATACAAAGCTTTTTCTCAGAACCTTTCTATCCCGTATCTCAATTCTTTGCGCCTTTTCTTTTCTCAGGGCCCACAACCTCGCATCCGGAAATTGCTATTGGTCTAATTACTGTTCTATATATTTGTATTTTCAGCCTTCTTGATGTTCCTTTATTTTTTAGAATTTTCCTGCTACGAGGTCTAGCTTTTATTTCCTCACCTATGTCTGGCTCTCTATTAAGTTATTGCTCTCCTTTTTCTGTCATTACCTTTATATATTATTTTTCAACAATTTTTTCATCTGTCCAGGCCATGTATTTTGTTTTCTTTTCGTTTATAATGTTACTGTACTGTTTTAGAAGTGTCTTTTTTCGTTTATTTCATCACTACCCGTTTTTAGAAGTTTCATTTTCGGTTTATAATAATATTAATAATAATAATAATATTTATTTACGTCCAACAGGTCATACAACCCAACTAAGGGACACATAAGAAATGCAAAAGATATATAAAATATAAGAAAAATACGCAGTACACATATTTATCTAGCGTTATGCACACCAACAAGACAAAGATAGATTATATATATTAAATACAAATAATGTTAAGAAATATAATAAATAGTATAATGCACGTGTAATTTCTGCGTAGAGATTTTAGAGAATTAAGGTACTAAAACCCGACGTTTCCAGCATTCCCCAAAATCATCATAACTGTTTATTTTTCTATTCTAGTTATTCTCACAAATTAACACCACCCTAACAACCAGAAATATTACATAGATATTTTTAAAAATATATTTTATAAATATTTTTCGTGAGAGGTTTTTGAATATATTTTTCATATTTTTTTCTAAATATAGATAAAATATTCAATTAAAATATTTATTCCATATTTTAAAATTAATGTAAGCGCAATATTTTTTCCAAAATATTTGCAAAATATTATTTAAATGAAAATTGAGATTTTTTATGCAATCTTTTTAATTTGTCAAAATGAACTAAAATTGTTCTTGGTTATTTAGAATGTATAACGTCGATAACGAAAAGTTGAAACATACATAGAGTTGTCTAAAAGACAAGAACTTGTTTTTTCACACTCACCATACAAGTTAATAATCAATAATTCTGGTATCTTTTAAGGCATGCTGAAGGTTTATCAAATTAATCACTATTTTTTAATTGAAGTGTTCTAAGTAAAAAACAAACATATTTATTATCATTTTATTTGAATAAGCCAATAAAAATGAAAAATACTCATTTTTAAGTCTAGCCTTGGTTGGTGCCAGGTACAACCCTATGGCTTTTTTCATATCTTCGGTAGTGGCGCTCTCATGGCGTTTTCTTGTAGCCTCTAAAACAATGCCAATTGTATTAGATCATACCATGAATAAAACATCGTACAACATTATCAACACCTACTAATACATTTGGAGCATTTACAATAATTGGAGTGGTAGCTACATTCTAATACTTACGACATTTATTTTTACTTTATTTCATAATATTTGAAAACATTCTACGTACAAACAATAATACAACACAACGTATTCCAACCTCTATTTGAGGTTATGACGCTTGTCTACCGAGATGAATCTCTTAAGCAAATCAACTAGCAATTTATCTGGTAGATGCAGTACATATATGATGCATAAAATTCCTACAATTATATTATTAAACGATTTCTGTACATAGCGATATTGAGCATTCCAATTATCTTATAAATGCCATGACATGTTCAAAGTTTTGCTTACCTCGTAGTCACCACAAACACTAAAACACACGCCGCAACAATTAATTACACAGTTAACCCTAATCTGCCTTAATCGTATACTATTATAAACTATAACATGTAACGGACAAACGAATGAAAACGTTGATGATACGCACGTGCGCGTATGCATTATATGTACGTAATCCATAGACGCATAAACAATACTAAATCATATAACACCGGCACCGTAATGAATAGAGGTGTTGTGTTGACGTTCGCAACTTACAAATATTACAAATAATATAATACAAAACGCAGATATATTAATAGAAAAGTTACAGCGCTCAACTTAGATACTAATTAAATCATATTAGATATATATTATCTAATTTAATCTTTAAACTATCATTTTAAATAGGTACATACCTACTTAATATGTATGCGTATTTTACCCATTTTATATTATCCGTCCTACGCACCAAATGTACAAAAGCAAATATTCAATCTTTTTTTTTATATGAAATAAATATTTACAGAAATACAAAGCAAAATATTCTTGCAGAGTTATGAAAAATATATTGAGAAAACATTTGCAATAAAATATTATTAATGCTACATCACATATATATATTTTAAATGTTTTCCTAATATATTTTCTATAATATATTTTATGCATATTATATTAATATAACTAATATTCAAGAAAGATTTAATATTTTTTAAATATTTATAAAATATGAAATAAATATAGTTGGTCACTGGGGCAATGCTTAAACAGTATTTACCTAATGTGCAGACCCTTTTCGCCACATGTAATGTAACCAACACAAAACAATGACAAAAATAATCAGTTGGTGTTTTCGAAGTGTCAAATGTAATTTATCCGTGGGAACGACGTTTTCAACCTTTTATCATATCGAATATAGATTACGATGGCGTTTTAGTTTCTTCGTCTTTCCTCTCTTAAATAATCTATAGGGAAAGGCGATGCGGGAAGGCAAATTTCTATTATGGCAGACCAAAAAAGGAATCTTTCCCGTCTGTCCCTAAACACTAGCGAGCACGTGTGCTCCGTTCCAACCACCTGGCTGTGGCTACCACTTGTTTGATATTTCCTCTTATTCTATGTCTTCAACGCCGACGCCTATGTTGAGACGATATCCTTCTCTAACACACTGCGTCACTCGCTACAACGGATATAAGCTTTAAAACGTGCAGCTGCTCTCCGGACCCTTTTTGGTTTACTTTTAGTCGGTTTTTATATTCTTTTTGCAAGCCACCGACCATCCTGAATCCGGCACCGTTCGGGGATATTCTCGTATACAGATTTAAGATGTTAAACAGATGTTATTGTGTTAAGAATAGGGATATTTTCTTTTATATAACAACTGCTGATGGCATTTAGACGTGATATTCTGATAAACATAGCCACGTTTTAATAGTTGTGTATGTTTATTTATTTAGGTAGACGTGTTACTGTAATTATTATCAATATATGTGTTGATGTAAACGGACAAATATGCCACTGCATAATTAAATTGGAACTATAGCCCTGGATGTGGTTCTATCTCCAGAAGGCGGCAGATGTTTTCATAGTTTCTTTTACACGCACGAAAAGATACGGCAGAGTAATGTCTGACTGTCGCCTAAGTTCATCGACGCTGTTTGAATAGAATGAACAGTGTAAACATTGACAGATTTGTAGGCTGCTTGAAATTAAGTTTAAATTTAACGAGCGCGAACCGCTACCAATGCTTTGTAGGAAAGATTTAATTTCCATACGTGCATATAATGCGTCCTGCAGACTTCAAGCATAGACTATGATAGATCAACATTAGAAAATCTCATGCAGAGCGATGAGAAAATGCTATTTTAGTAATTTTTGACCGGCAGAAAGTGCGCAGCATATGAGAATTTTTTTTTGTCTTTGAATTTAGTAAATCTTTTTGCTTACAGTTTACCTCTGCATGTCTTGAAACTAAAATAACACTCATCAAATCTGTAGAAAATTTTATTGTATACGAGGGAAGGTCAAAAATATGAAATTACGCTAAGAGTAAAGTATCTCAGGTTTTGAGTTTAGAACAGTCTTTTATTAATAAATATTGTTCCAAATTCAACGCTATGTCCAGATATGAAGTTTCGCTTAATCTTAGCAAAAAATGAGATTTAATCGTTTTTTCCGAATTGCCCGGTATACGAAATTTATTGAAATCATACAGCAGTCATATCGTATTCTGTGTATAATTTGTGAGAGAAAATCATGTATGCTATGCCGAATTAGTTAGTTTTAAAATTTTTATAGTCTTGAAAAGGAAAACTTTAAAATGGGATTATAATTTTTGCTGCACACCTTGATTTGTTTTCAAATGATGCAAAATAATTACATCTAACTGAAATTTAGTAACTCATAATCACTTTAACTTCGTCTTTCTTTTTAAATAGGTGAAATATTAATCACCACATGTAGAACAAAAAATAAAAGGCAATGCATTTACTATAATGTCAACAGCAAATATTTATTGGTGTAAAAAATAAGAATTTTGTTGATCTATTATTAAATTCTCTTGCAACGTTCCGTGAAAAAAAAAACAGGATTGATTTCCGTGATATATTGTTTAATTATATTTTCTAAGTGGTCAATATTTCTAAATGGTCGAAATTTGTAAACTTTATTTTTTATGTAATCCCAGAAAAAGAAATCCATTGGGGAAAGGTCTGGTGGTCTTGGAGGCCAAGGATTTTCGAATAGCGGCTGATCCATTTGTTCGGAAATCGTTGATTTAGCCATTCTCTTACTTGCAAGGTGGAATGGATGCACCATCTTATTGAAAATACAGATTTGCTCTTAAATATAAAGATAGTTCATCTAAAAATTCACTAAACTCATTTTGTAAAAATTATAAATATTTAACCGCACTCAAATTCTCCCAAAGGAAAAATGGCCCCACGATATGAGTATTTATTATACCATACCAAGCGTTAACTTTAAATGAATATTGTTTTTTACACTCGATTATAAAATTCGCATTGTGGTCGGCCCACCACCTGCAATTTTGGGAACTAACCATTGCTTGTGAAGGTTGCCTCATCTGTAAATAATATTCGTGCACAATTTTTTATAGTTATAGCATATGCTACTAATAAAGAACCTTTTCGTAGTTTTTTGGAAAAAAAGCCATTGAAAAGTTGATCTATGTTGTAACTATTATGTATCATTTGAAAATAAGTCAAGGTGTGCAGCAAAAATAATAATAATAATAATAATAATAATATCATTTATTGGCATTATACAAATTATACGTATATACATATTAAACTCATATATGCCAAAAAGGCTAAATCATCGTAAGATGTTCTTCCTTTAACCTCCAATCTCTCGTTCAGATTTTCACATTTTAATGATAATAAAATTAAATAATAATCCCATTTTAAAGTTTTCCTTTTCAAGGCTATAAAAAAAAATAAACTAAGTAATTTGGCATAGCATGCATGATATTTTCTCACAAATTATACACGGAATAGGATATGGCTGCTGTATGATCTCAATAAATTTTGTATACAGGGTAATTCGGAAAAAACGATTAAATCTCATTTTTTGCTAAAATTAAGTGAAACTTTATATTTGGATATAATGTTGAATTTGGAACAATATTTATTAATAAAAGAATGTTCTAAACTCAAAAACTGAGATACTTTACTCTTAGCGTACTTTCATATTTTTGAGCTTCCCTTGTATACAATTAAATTTTAGGCAGCTTTGATGAGTGTTATTTTAGTTTCAAGATATGCAGAGGTAAACTGTAAGCAAAAAGATTTACTAAATTCAAAGACAAAAAAAAATCCCATATGCTGCGCACTTTCTGCCGGTCACTGTGTAACAAGAATTTTGAGATACTGACTTACCGTTGCATTTAATATATGGACTAAGAGGATTCAACGGTGACTGGTGCTTACGTTTCACAAGAGCCATTACAATGATCTAATATCTTCGTATAAGTTCGTAACATGTTCGTATTCCGGACGATAAGCACACGAACTTCAATCATTGTATTGGCCCCGCCTACGACGTATGCACCGGCCTCCATTGAGAGGATTACGAGAATGCCCGGTTTTAAAATATAGTACTTCAGTTTTTTCGACATTCAAGGTGAGCCGCTGGCTCCCGCACCATACCATCATTTCCTTGGTCGTACTGTTAGCTGTATTTACGACTCAAAAGATGCTACTATAATGCAGCTTAAATTACGAAATAAAAAGGACAATTAATTGAGATTATTCAAAAGCCTTTCGCAATGAATCTTCCAGTTCACTAACTCGTCAAACCTAAGTCCCAGTAATTTGCTACTATCGGATGAAGTAAATTCGTTATTATTTAATTTCAATTTTAAATAAAATACCGGAGTAGCATCGTATTGATGAGGGTGAAATCTTATATATGTACCCTTATTTTCATTTACAAGTAGTTTGTTGTCTATGTTGTCATTACCTGCAGTCATTAAAGTAATATCATCAGCATATAATGTAATCAATTTATCACAAAATTGTTGGGGCAGATCATTGATAAATAAGGAAAACCGCACTGGGCCTAAAATCGAACCTTGGGGTACTCCAATATTAGACCTTAAGAAGCAAGAATTACAACATCTTACTGCATTCTCATCAGAAATTGATAGTCACCTATTGCTTTCTATCTTGTAAAAAGGACTTAATCCATTCAAAGGCATTCCCCTAATTCCATAATGAATAATTCTGTCCAATTACCTTAGCATGGTCACACAATCAAAGGCATTTACTTAGATCTGGAACATGCCTAACCAGTGAGGGGGCTCCCGTTGTCAGAAACGACTAGGTGTTCACAAAATCAAGAACATGCAAATTTAACTAAAATCCACTATTTTTTCGTACATGTGTTTTCTAAATCTTCTTGTAGATTCTCTAAATTTGCCCTTTGTAGTTGGCGTCAAATTAATTTCTAGTTTTGATATGCCCATACTTTTACTTGAATTTTTGTTTTAACTAAACGAAATAAATTGTCTTCAAATATGCACAGTAAAACTGTTCGCATCCATAGTTCGTTATTTATATATTTGTAGTGTTTACTTCAATACTAATTTGTTTTTTTTGTGTGCATTTCATTATCTTTTTTACTACTATATATATTCTTTTTTGTTGTCGGCTGCACCAAAGCCCATTAGTGGCGGCTTTGCTTTGTCGGGCTTTTTGCAGAGGATTTAACGATGCGGCTTAGTTTTAACTGCGCTGGCGCTGTTACCAATTTATTTTTGTTTTTCTAAAAAAATCAATTATTATTTGTATCTTTGAGGAAATGTACATTTTTGAACAGTTAAAGATTTACGAGTTTAAGTTGTGATTTTATGGTGCGCGGGTTTAATAAACGTATTGGCTGTAGTATGAATACCTCAAACGAAATTTAAAGTAAGTGTTTTAAATAAAATAGATAATTTTTTTTTATTGTCTAATTTCTTTTTTACAAATTTAATCTAAATATTTATAAATAACACTAAATATTAAATTTTACAACCATGATTATTGTGTAATTATATCAACTTTTATCAGCTACCAATTCTTTGAAATCTTCTTATACCTAAAACTAAAATATAAAATAAATTAATACGGACGTGTGTTAATTACTATCTAAACTGCACGAGGTGTGATTAAACATGAGCACTGCTTAATATCAGCAACCAATATTAATAGATAATATATCAAAATTTTAAATTCCAAGCAAAAGACAAACAACACATGTGAGCCACCCCGATATCTATATCACACTGGCTCTCTCGCTCGCACTACGAAGCAGAGCCAGAAAACAATCCAAAAACCTGGAAACAAATCCGTCCCATACGGAAAATAAAGCAACAGTTAAATAAATAATATAGTTTATATATAGTCACGAAAATTCTTGTTAAAACTTAAGTATAAAAAATACACCTTATCCTTAAAATATCAAAACAAACTTTTAAATGAAAATAACATTAAATAAGAATTTATTCAATAATTGTTTTTTTTAATAAAAACTACAGCAGTATGTTATTAATAAATTTAAAATAATTACGCACTCTTGTTTCATTATATAACTGTCACTATTAGTTCTTTTATGGTATTACGACCTGTGAACGTGAGTCATCATAAACAAAACATATATAATATAGTTTATCCGTAAAACACGATCTTCTGAACGTTGTGTGGTCGATATATTAACGTGACCCGAAGAACGCAAGGAAAGCCGAGCACAGGAGCACACTGCAATTTGTGCACCGTTCATATAGAATCTCCGTATCCCTCCCACCACTGCACGTCCTGTATGCGGCTAGGCATTGGATAAAATCAAACGTAGTCCCCGCCTACTCGCGCACGTGCTCCGGTCGTCGGTTCGCTTGCTCACGATGTACATACATATGTATAAAAGGACGTTGCGTCGTTTATTCGTTCGCTGCGTTATACTTCACAATATATTAAGATCGAGTAATAGATTTATTAGTTTGTAATCGACGATTTGTTAGGGACACGTGCTCATGTGCTCTTTACAGAAACCGCATGATGCTAGGGAATAAGCACCCTGCTCCAAAGATGTAATAACAGAGTTTTATAAAAACACATTGAAGAGCGGCTGGACGTTGATACTTTCCTAAACCATGTTACATTTATTTAAAAGCAATATTCAAATATTTTGAAAAAGGATGATGTTAAGCAATAGGTCGATAATTTTCTGACAAAACTTATCACCTTTTTATAAGCTGTTTAATTTAGTGTTTCTTTTAATATAGTCGGAACTTGCCCATTCAAAAGATTTATTAACTAGCGAGTAACTAGCACGGAACAATGGAAACGTAGAAGAACTGCCTTTAAAACTGTGTGCGTCACTGCCCTGCTGAATAGCTATTTGAGGTTATATGGATTTCGTTAGCCGAGCTCGGGGTTAAAAGAAAGGTTTTAGAGAATGCTGTAGGTCATTACCCATTTGATGGGGTTCATCGGTCGCTTTACTGCCTTTACTTTTATGATGAGTATTATCGGGTATTAGCGAAATATGATTAGTATGCAAAAGCTAGGTTTATGTACTGGTTCTCTGTTTTTAATCAATATTGCTTGCTCAGTAAGAGTAGCGATTCCTCAGAGCCCAAGCCTAGTTTGCATACGTCCTATTTTCTACGACAGTCCGTATTTTATAGCTTGTCCGTATATTATAAACTCCGTAGTTCGTATTCTGCAACGTCTGGTTTTTTTCTATTTCCCATTGTCGTACTCAAGTCGTACTTTGTCATTTTATGTTTTTTACATCAAACTTCCTATTATATGGTTAACATTATTTGTTTTTGTCGATCTTAGCAGATCCGAGGAATTTACGGTTGTTTTATTTAGAGCATATGTGCGTGTGTTTGTTAGAGCAGCAAATCAGATCACAAAGATTGCTCTTCCTGCTCCGGTCGTCGTCCGAGCAATTATTGCCTTTTATAAATCTCATTCTTTGGAATTGTACTATTAGTCCTTGCTTCCAATCTTTTGGATCTCAGGGCATTATTCAGCTGTAGGTTCTTCTATTTTTACCTCTTCGGTAGTCTCGGTAGTTGAGTAGTATTCTATCTCTTTGTCGTCTTAGTATTAGTATTGCAATATTACATCATCTAATTTGTACTATAAGCATTTTTCACTATCCCATAATTATTAATTTAATTATCAATTAGCCGTATAATTATTTAATTATCGCGATGGGCAATACAGTTAGAGCACTGTACGCACCCCAATCAAATCTAATAATATCAGCGATCAAAAAAAAAAAAATGTGTGGTAAATCCCCGAACATCGAAGTCCCACGAAGATTTTGGTCGGCTGCTGTTTTACAATAGCCCGCAATTTATGCCTCATATGAAACTGTTTAACATCGCAAGTGCCAATTCCCACTTGGGGGTGAGAAATCCTAACCCCCTTTATTCACATCAGGTATCATCCCATGTCGAAATGGAGCCGCGTTTATTTAAGTAATATACATTTTTATAATTGATTCGTTATGATTATGTGTTTACTTGGAAGATAAAACTAATAAGGTGGTCACTTCTTATTATTATTTTTTTCAAACGTATCAATTGCAAGCTAACCCCTTATTGTTTAGTGTCCATTGTGTGTAAGCCCATTCCCTCTCCATCACGATAACGCCCTAATCGTTAAAATCCACTTGCCTAATGCTCCGCGTTTAAAAGGATGAATTAGGGGTGTTTAAATCGAGGTATGATATGTATGTAACTTCCTTAGTTGCGACTGAGCCAGTGAGAAATGCCCCTAAAGCTGTAGAACTGACATGCTCTTAAGCATGGGTGTTACTATGGCACGAAAAGTTAGCTTAATTAATGGACCCCATTCAAAATATTCCCATAAAAGTGGAAAAAATTGAATATTTTTTCAAGAAGTAAATCAAACAAATGGTCTAGTTTCTCACAATTCTTTTTAATGTCACAGAAGTGACTGGTTTCGTTCTAATCGAACATCGTCAGGCCAGAATTTTAAATCAGTTTAAGAATAGTTAAATTATTAAAATTATATTAAAATTAGATTCTACAAAATAAAATACATATGAAAACTGTATATGAAGCTTGTACACACAAAAAATAATTACTCAATTTGAATATAAATGCATCACATTGAATATAACATAACTTCCTATATAAATAAGCAAGAAGATGATGTATTTATATTGAGAATAAAATTTGTTCAGTTTTCCAAACCTGTGAATTTCTTAGACAAAACATTTTTTTAATTCAAATGTAATTAATATACTAAAATCATTATGAACATATAATATTTTCACCACAAACATAATTATGTTAGATTTGAGTAAATAGATTTTCTCAACTGCTCAACTGGAAACTATCATATTTATGCCTTAATAATTTATGTACATTTGATAGAAGTATAAAAAAGTATTGTTTGAAGTATTGCCATTATTTGCTTTCAAAATATAGGTATATGACTGATAATATTACCTGCATCTAAGCATTTCTACTATTCAAGGGTAATAATTACCTACTAATTTTGTGCCTGTAACACCAAAAAATCTCGGTAGGGGAAAATTAATAAATAAAGAAATATTATGTAATTAAATAAATTTACTGTCATACTTTATAGTTTTACAATGTTTGGGAGAAGGTAGCGTATCGGAGTACTCCAGGGGTGCGCTTTGAGGTATAGATGTTATGCGTATCCGTCGTTGCGACTGGCGTTCTCGGGATACTTCCCACGCAATGCCTGGGTCTAGTATCTAGTCGGCATTGGTTACTGATGTAATTTCAATCAGTATAATAATTTGTTGGTATTACCTACTGAAAACTAATAACTAGTAAATACATATGTTTGTTAATTTTCATATATTATCGACACAATGGCGCTGACTCTAAGTATTGTTTCAAAGTTTTTTAAACCAGTAATCCTTTAATATTAGATAACACGTACGTACTTACCTTCGAATATTTTATAATGGTAGCGTCTGTGCATCAGCCCCATTCCACCCCATTCTCTAAGTAGCTATGAAACGGCTGGGGTATCCATTTAGATTTACTTACACTCACAACCAACAACACTGTTCGCTGGTCAATCAAAAAGTGACGCCAAGTTAGTAAAGTATATGCAAAACCCTCTAAACCCCTCTAAAAAAGAGGGAACCAATGACAGATAAGTTATAGTGCAATAAATGGTGGGATAAAATTCGTTTCAAATGTTTCAATTCAATTATGGTAATTTCAATTTGATATTTCATGTTTTCATTACAAAACATTTAATAATTTTATATAGTAATTCATTATACCAAACGTATAAGGGATTTTATTTTGAATCTACAGACTTTCTCACTATGATTGTAGAGATTTGTTCCTTACAACAATAACAATGTTCATTTGGAGGAAGTATACTTCAATGCAAATATTTATACTATTCGTTCTAAGAGTATACTGTGTTTTCAGAGAATTTACTCTTATGTTCTATCCAACAAGATTTAGTTCATTTAAATATAAGGTAAAGTCAGGTAAGTGTGTAACCGGGGCAAGTGTGTAGATTGGCTACATTTATTTTTAAAATTAAAATAAGATGTGTTAATTGCTAATGTACTAACTCATACTAGTTTTACAAATAAAAATTCACATCTGCTAACGTGTAATAACTTGGATATCTTGTAAATTTATTATACCTTATTAAAAAGGTATTAGTATAGTATTGCACACTTGGCCGAACTAATGGATAATGCTATTAATATATAAAATGCGGAACGATTACACACTTGCCCCATTTTGCTGGGTAAGTGTGTAGTATTGACACTGTTTAATATTTCTTTTTTTCTAGTAAACCGTTGATAATTATAAAAGGCGTATCTATTGAAGGCTTACAACTGGCATATATTACGTACTTCTATGTGTAAAATTTATCAAAATGTCTTATTATGTGAGCAGTGTTACATTTTATTCACACTATGCAATTTTTACTACACACTTACCTGACTTTACCATATATTAAGTTTCGATTTCTGAATAAATAAAAATATTCAGATTAATAATAGATTTTTTTTTGTGTGTAAAACAACATTGGATACTGAATAAAACATATTAAAAGTATAAAACAAACTACACTTTAAAATAATATACTTCTGGCCGTTTGCATCGACACGTTAAACTTGGTTTAATTTTAAGTGACGCTTAGAATATGACGTTCACTATATGCGGGAGACATGAACTATCACCTTCAAAGTACCGCTTAAAATTAAACCAGGCTTAACATGGCTGTGCAAATGGGCTTTAGGACCTAAAATGATTCTATATACAGGGTGATGATATCCTCATATCTTTGGATGTATCCTCTTCACCAATATACCAAGTTATCCAACTTGTTATCGATGAACTTTGCTCTCTTAATGTTCCATCTAGGGAGAGGGATGACCTGTTTGGAGCGAGACTTTTTCTAATTTAATAATATTTACTTTATAACAGTTGGTCTGGTTGTGGGTTCTCCAATTTCAACTTTATTAGCAGATATATCTATGAATTATTATGAAACTACATATCTTATACATAATGACCATTTTGGCAATTGTATTAAATTTTATACAAATACTTGGATGATATTTGAAGCATTTTTTATTTTACATCAATACTTTTCGTAATAATATTAAATTTGCATTAGAAGTACAACTGAATAATCTTATTAATTTTGTGGATTTAAATATTATCCACTCCTTAATTGACAATAAATTATATTTTGAGATATTTAGGAAACCCACTCACTATAGAATGGTAATTAATGAACATTCTAATCCTCATTTCACCTTAAGTACGCTTCTACTTGTATATAGATTGGTAAATCTTCCCTTCACCCAAGAATCGTTTAATGAAGAAATTAATATTCTTAAAAATAAATAATTATAATTGAAATATCGTAGGTAAATTATTATACAACATTAATAATTAAAAAAGAGAAAATGCAACTTACTTAAACATAATCTCAGATTTTACTACAGTTAATGATAAATATTTCATTTCCATTCCATATATATACTCCCTTTTTTTATAAAATTTCAAATATTCTTAAACCATTTTTCCGTGTCTCATTGAGAATATTGCATGCACCCGTTACGAAATTTAATCGTAAACAATAAAGACAAAATAGAACCGCTTAAAAGGAAAGTGATATAATCTGTTGACTTGTAATGATTACCATTTAACATATCTCGGGAGGACCTTTACACATTATAGAAATATATCACTAATGACAGAACCCGTTTTTATGAATGAAATTCTTCGTCCTATTTTAATGACCTTGATCACATTGATGCTACGGAGTCAGCGGCCACGCGCATCCTATGCGTCTTCCGGAAAAATGCAGGAAAATTTAAAAAGTTGATCTCTATGCTTTATAGCGGAGGTTATGTCAGAGTTATATCGTATATTTATTATTGAATGGGTCGAAATTTAGTAGATGCAAGAGAAAAAGTCAGTGTAAGAATATTAGCTGTGAATTATAAACATGCAATGTGCATATAACCAATTTTTTTTGTAGAAATGTTTTAATAACTTGACATTTCGTTGTTATTGATACTATAACCCAGTGTTCGTATATGAGTTACCGTTAGAGGGAAAAAGTTTTGTTTTAGAGGTAATTATTGGATAAAATATTATTATTGCATCAGTAAAAATAAATTTAAATTTTTATTATTTTTGTATTTTGTTTTTCATTTGCTTTAGTTAAAATGAATCTGTCATTGTATCGGTACATTTATTTTAATTTAGTAAGTAATTTATTGAAAAGAAGCTAATAAGTTTGTATTTGCCGCCAAAAAAAGGGAATTGCAGTGTCAAAACGGGAATTTTTCGTGTCGGCGCTGGGCATTGCCGATCAAGGTATATACGAACACTGCTATAACCTATAATAATAAGGGGCAACTGTAAGTAAACATAAAAGTGTAGAAGTGAATTTATTTACCTGATCGCCAAATTTCCTATATATTCAAAATTATAAAATTGCATAAAATAAGCAACTTTACTTTATAGTGCCATTTTTGATTTGAAATTTAGTGGTATATCACTAAAGTTGATAGCAGTTAATCTATTGAAAAATACCAATTTGTTAAATTTTCCATTGCTGTAATTTAATTATATAATTAACTAAAAGAAATTACCTATTATATGGAAACGTCGTTCTTCAATATTTTTACAAAATAATGTGAAGTCTGGCTTCTAAGAAAAAATATGCATTGTCCGGATTAGAAAGCTTTTATTATAACAGCAATGCGTACACGATATACTGGACATTTTTGATTGGACTTTTGCCAATTAATTTCCAGGTAAGAGTAAACAGGTTAATATTGAAAGACATAAGTAGTGAATAGTTTATATTTGCTATGCCTACAATATAGACAATGAAAAATATTACAAACAGAAAGTTTTCCTTATAGATTAAATACAAATGTACTGGTCAACAATTTATTCTAGCAACGAAAGGTAGCAAGTCGAAAGTTGTCTACATATTGATATAATTGACAACTTTATGAAGTTATATGGCTTTGTCACTTCATTTTGTCAAGCTTTTTCTGCCGATTTCACACGTGCTTCTATTTAATGTGTTTATGTGTACCCTGAAACCCAACATCTTTGAAATTACAAACTTCAATGTGTAAAATAATCGCATTCTTGACCTGGATGTTCAAAATTAATAGAACTGAACTGTGTTATGAATTTTTCCAAACACTTCAGTTGTGGTGACACTAATTCAAAATTATTCAAAAATATTTTCTCTAATATTATGACATAAAAGAAAGGTTTTTAATTTTCCAAATTTCTGCTTATTCGCATGTTCATATGCCTTTAAATGGCAAAATAACGTTGAATCGTCTAACTGATTGTGTTGCTGGGAAAATGCTTCACAAACATCACAATTGTGAACATTTAAACATTTTCGTATTAAATATCGACAAACGTATCGCAACGAATTTTGTGAAAAAACTTAAATTGTAATTATATCTCGCACTATTCTTGCAGTTGAGAGTTTGCCAACGATTGTAACCAATGCAGGTAGTTGATCCAAATTCCTCTGGTTCCATCATCAAGCATCACCAATGATTGCTATGATGTATTGCTACATTACAACCTTTAATAAAAACAAAAAATTAAATGTTGATCTCTCGGGTACTTTTTACTGTAAACATTGAAGTGCACTTCATACTTTAAAACACCTTTTCATAGTATGTGGTGTTATTACGAACGAAAATTAAATGTTTGTTGTGCTGCTTGGATATAATGACACATATAATGATGCCACAACGAGCACTATAATAACCCCTCATTGTCAATCGAAAATTTACATTTCAACAACAACAAGTTAGTAGTATTTTCCTATCTTAAATTCCCTGGAGCGGTAGCCCAGATTAAAATAGCAATGGACCGCTTTTTTTAAATTAATATCAACAACAGGACAATTGTATTTAATGCATGACCTCTGTTTATTGGTCTAGTTGACGTTCAATCCTTCCCGAGAGATAACCGACGAGGACACCATAAAGAGAGAGAGAGAGAAGAAGAAAATCCGCGTTACTTTCGCAGTTAACCACCTGTCACATTCATCTGAACAAACAGACGGTGTGATCTGCGAGATAAGCTGAAGATTAAATACGAAATTGCTGATGTTAATCTACGATTACTAGCGCGATATTAAGAGCTGCAATATCGCAGGTTCAAGACGTATTCACTAACTCGGCAATATATTTCTGTTTGCGGATTGCTTGAGTATACACCCGGGATTATCGAAGAAAGCTCGATATTCACCTGAAATTTCTAATATATCCAAATTTATATATACTTCGTCCGTGCAATTGTAAACAGGTTAATGAGCGGTTCAAGTCATGCGAGAAACGAAAGGGTCCAGAAAATATTTCGAGGAATAACAGATATTTCGGTGAGTGGACGTGTTAGCATATACGGCTAATAAGAGAAAGAAAAAAAAAGTAGACAGCTGCATCTTAACTCAAGCCTGACATGCAGTACAACGCATACAACATATCAACTCATCTAAAGACCGCTGTATTTTCTTAGAATTATACTACGACTGCGAAGACCATCTGCTCTCCACATCGACTTCACATCCTAATTGAACAGCTAGTACTCTCTTTCTCTCTCGTTTTACACGGTACCAGCTAGAAGGAAAATAATATTGAAGATATTGAAACAGTGGCGTAGAAAAGCACTACTCCGATAAGGCATTAAAAAGTGCCCCTAAAGCCATAGGGCTGAAACTTATTTATACTGAGTATTTATTATGAAAGCTCCTATTTTTTGTTCTGTGAAATATTTCAGTTCTGGTACAGCCAAGGGTTTGGTAAATAAGTTTGCAATTTATTCGGTAATTGGGACATAGCACAGGACTATTTTATTAGTATTGATATATTCTCCGATAGAATGATGCCTAACATCTATATGTTTACTTCGCAAAAAAGAAAGTCATTGAATATTTTATTACCCGTAACCTGAAATGCTTCTCCTGTCACTGACTCATTTTCATAATCAGCACTAATTAATTGACCGTTCTGAACTATTAATTTATTTATTTATTTAGCCAAAAAGACACAAACAAGACTCTGGTATTTAATACCAAAACTTTCCGTTAGATTTAAATATCTTAAAACAATCTATAAGTATGTCCAATTGTCCAGTACTCTTTTGTAATAGCATAACAATTTTGAAAGCGACTAGCATAATAAATTGAATAAGTCAGATTTGATCTTGTCCCTAAAATAATATATATCAAAAATCCTATACGGCAAATCACTTTGATCTTCAAACTTTTTGTATTTCAAATTTAATTTTGATTACATAAATTACATATCCTACAGTTCGTCATATTAAATTTACTCAAAATCTTTTGTATCAATTTTTTTTGATTTAAATATAAATTTCTACCATTTAACGTAGATCATATAAAGCTTTCTTAAGCTTACAGACATAATCCTGTTTATTTGTATTATTCGCTTCAACTCCCTCTGGAATGTCCATGTAGGCTACTTCAGGTAGTCACCATTTAAAAATGCACACTTAACGTCCAGTTGGTTAATATTAATAACGTATTTTTCTCAATATATATTGACAAAAGCTCTAGAATCGAAAACATACGCGTCACTGGTGCATACATATCATAGTCACTGCACTGACCTTGCTGATAATCACGAGCTACAAGACTTGCCTTCCTTCTGATTTCACCATTTAGGTTTTTTTACGAAATCTATCACCTTGACATCTTTTGGTCTCTTCACAACTTCGCAGGTTTCTTAAAGCTTATGCATAAAGCATCCAACTCATTTCAAGCCATTCGAAATGAGTTGGATGCTTCCAAACACTTCCATAGGGAACTACCTCAGACTACCCGCTAATAATGCCGCCATGAAACTTTCATCATTTTCTACGTCCATTTTATATAGTCTTTGAAACTTAGAGCTTTGTTTATTTGTCTTCTTGACCGGTCAATGTTTTATCTTAGTTACTGTCATCTTCAGAGTGGTTTTCAATAGTGATCAATAAAGGCAATGGAATATTTCTTACCATTCTGTGAGGTAGAATTCAGTGGTCTAAACATTCTAGTAATATTTAACTTTTCTTTCTTCAGGTGACCTTTTAAAGGATTTTCTTGTTTGTTTCCCTTTCAAGTATTTTCTCATACTTTTGTTGAGGGATATATTGAAGAGTGTCCCATTCTTCTGTGCCACAAATCTTTTTCCTCTGCTGTTGTTTTCATATTCTGAGATCCACAGATCTATAATCTATAGATTCCTTCCCAATTTTCCTGACATTTTCCATCTTGACATCAGATATTCTTATGGATAAACCCCTTGTCCGAGTTTTCTTATTTTTCGCATTTTTTCCCTTCATTCCATTAGACTCCACGTCTCTTGAAATTGTCGACTATCACACTATTCCATGCTTTTCGTGGTCTTTTTTGTGTTGTCTTCACTAACCATATCCCTTTTTGGTTGTCTCTCCTCCTCCATACGCACTACATGCCCAAACCACCTTAACTGTTCGTTTCTCGATAGATTCCATGATAGGTACATATGATGTACCTAAGATTTTTTAGCTTAGGGTTAACGATGCATGTAACTGTTATAGGAATTCCAAAAAAGAAAAAATAAAAAATTGTCCAGAATTAATAAAGTAATGTACAAGGAGTGATCGAATATATTATGTGTCCTTTGTAATACAAATCTGCGTTGGATTATTTAGTAGCTATAGGTATTTATAATTTAATGAGTTCGAATTTTTATTTACAGCGTCTCTATACCGGGCCACAAAGCGAATTTAGCTGCAGCTATAGCCCACACAAGCAACGTAGTAGCTTGGGAAAGATTTGGCGTGGAATTCATTCTAACTTTCGTGGTCGTTCTGACATACTTCGTCTCTATGGATACCTATCGAAAGTGGACCAATACGAGTACGATCACCATAGGCGCAGCATATTCAGCATGCACCTTTGTATCGGTACGTTACATAGTCTGATCTTTGTTTTATATTCACTAATATGTCTCTCCCCATCACCAGATGCCGTATCTGAATCCAGCCCGTTCGTTGGGGCCTTCATTCGTCTTGAGCAAATGGGACAACCATTGGGTATACTGGTTGGGTCCCCTGATTGGAGGGGCAGCCTCTGGCCTGATCTACGAGTACATCCTCAATCCGAGAAGACATAGGAAGTCCAAAGAATCCGGCGACGGTGATTCTTCATCCATAAGATCTGACGAAGACACCTATGACGATTTAGACAAGCCAACTGCACCAAAATTCCACGGCTCCACTTATAACACATATAGACCGAGTGGTGGAACGGCTACGAACGCCGTAGGAGGAGGCTATTGCCCCAGTGTCACCTCGACCAGTTTATACTCAGCACCTCCAACGAAATTGGAACGCGTTGAATCCTTATACGGAGGTACGAAATCCTTATACTGTAAATCGCCGCCTCTGACGCGAGCTAATTTAAATAGATCGCAATCTGTTTATACCAAATCCAATACGGGGGTTAATCGCGATATTTTGCCGAGACCAGGGCCGTTGGTGCCGGCCCAATCGTTGTACCCGATGAGATTGAACCAGAGCAGCCAGCAGAACCACGTGCAAAACCAGAATATGCAAAATCAAATGCAGCAAAGATCCGAGAGCATTTACGGCGTTAGAGGAGTTACTGCTGGAGCTGCATCGCGTTCTGATAACTATAGTACCACAGCTAGTGATAGAGGGGATTATTCATCCAGAACCACTACTGGAAATGCCGATAATTACGAAGGAAATCAAAAGAATAGCAGAACCACGAGCAGGCCTGAATCCATGTACGGAATGGTCGGTACCCAAAGACGCGGTTTATCGGCACAATCAGATGATTCCAGCTATGGTTCCTATCATGGCTCTTCGACGAATCGGGCAATACTAATGGCAGCAGTACTTATTCCTCTTCGAATAACTATCCTTCAAAATCATCCACAGGGACCGCATATAGTGGACGAGGGAATGAAGTCAGGCAATCTCCACCTACTCAGCTATTACCGACAACCACCCCCAATTCCTACCATCATAATATTTCACAACACTCCCCAAATTCCCAATACTAAATCCGCGAGACTGGTACTGTGAAATTTCCAAAGAATAGAAGTAATTTATTTTTATTTTGTATCTCTTTGTTACTATTATATGCTATTATCCCTCTTTTTAGTTATAAATATTAAACCTTTTTGTAAATAGTTTCGCCTTTCATTGTGGCAAATATTTGTTTTCGTAATAAAATACGCATAAATTATAAATTAAGAATAAAAATCTGTAAATAATAGACTTTTTATTTATTTAAAACACATCACGCCTCGTACTTTCATTTCCCTCGAATATTTTATCAATAAAACCTAAAAATATAACAAAATCAATCGTTTACCAACCGCGAAACCGCCCCAGAAATCCCTTTTAAATTGATGGAATTCCCTTTGTGGCATTTATGAATCGCATATGAGTAGCAATTCTAGGAAAATGGTGAAGGTCGTAGTATTTCCAAGAAAAAAAATCGTAGTAAAATTGGCTATTTATGAATGAAATTGATAGATTTGAGTTGGTCACCCTGACGTTGTCACTAGTAAGTCTGCTGAAAATGTGTTGGCGCACTTGTTTACGTTCTATAGGTTATGTTTAACCGTTTGACACATAATAATATTTTAAAAAATATGCGATTGCGACTGATTATTTATAACATTCATCAATGAAATTGCGTTGAAACCTTTTAACATAATGCAGAGAAGAAATTCTAACGGTGCTAAATTAACCTTAAACGAATTAAATCGTTATTTCGATGACTTGAAGGCTTGGGTGGAAAACGCTCGGGGTATCCAACTATTGCAACAGCAATCATTTGAGAGGGAATTAAGCAATCAAGGTCCGCTACAAGAGAGCGGTAAGTTGCACTTAGCGGAAAATAGGCGACGTAATTATGCATAGAATTAGTTTACAGACACTTCGGATATACCCTGCATGCAATACCACCGTTATGGAAACGTTTATTAGCAGAAGTTGTTGATTTCGCCATACTGTTCGGGTTTAAGTTATCATTGACGTTTATTGTATTCCATAACTTAGAGTAAGGGTCGTTACAGCCGTCACGCGTAAGGATCTACTTGTTTCATTTTAGATTCACTATCGACGATAGGGATGAGTTTCTATCGTTATTGGAAGATCCGCAGAGAGCGATGGAGATGTCTACAGGTTTGGCAACATTAGAAATACTTTATCGGGTGATAGCTTGTTTATATGAGGTGGATTAATATAAAAATACATTAAGGTACTGTATGAACAGATTAATTTATTTGCAGACATATTGGCTGTGTAATGGCGAACCTGCAACACCTGGCAAATTCTTATTGGGTTTAAGAGTGGTGTGCATTAGTGAAGTGATGGAAGTAGATCAAGATCACCATTATCTCTATTTACATCCAGCTACACGTCCGAATTTAAAAATCGCCTTTTGTCGTGCTGTTGTTAAGAATATACTGCTAGGGGTTGTCATGTTCCCCATGTGCTTCGGTATGTTTATATCTAGGTATAAACGCACCGTTTATGATCATCTAGTCGGAACAATTGTCGTCGAGCATCGTGGAGCTCCTATTCCGCCAACGAATAACTGAAACTTCTGCTACCGTTTCACTCACTTGTTAAAAAGTTACTTGTTTGCATTGCATTTGTTGGGGACCAAGATATTATTTACTTATATGTATTTGTTATTACTACTTTATTGCTTACTTGTTATTATAGTTACTAGTTAAATTTGTATGTGTGTTAAAGAAAAAATCATGTTCTACCATTGAATGAAAATATCTTATCTTAAGGTGGTCACTACAGGTGCTTATTCTTATAGGAAAAACACACTTCGGGGTCTAATTGTAAATCTTTGCTTGGAATATTTAAATCAACAATGAAACAAAATGCATTGAAAAACAAATCATAACAAGTACTGGAAACTTTGGGGAAAATGATCTTTTTTACCAGGTAATTTGCATGTAAAAGAAATGCTTGCCAGGTTTAATAACTGCTTTTTTATATCTTTATAATTGTAATAATAAATGTTACTTACCCTAGATCGCAGTGACATCAAAAACTCTTAATACGTGATATAAATAAAAAACATTCGTTATCTTTTTAAGTTACAATTAATACTATAACATTAATTATTTATTAGAAATAGTTTAACTTTTTATATTTTATGAATGAGAATTTTTACAATATTAAAATCCCATATTTTTGCTATTTAATCCTAGAATATTGTTTCTAAAATCGAATTATATGTACAATTATATTTGATAATTTATTTAAACTAGTTATCAGAATTGAATCCACTTCCAGAATCAAAAGTGAAAAAAATTGATTTCGACTTAAAATATGTAGTCACCGCCTTAGTGATAAAATTTAACTTATTGTTGGTTAATAATAAAACTAGTTGTATCAGTAAAAAAAATTATAATACTTTATTCTTATATAAATCTACATTTTGTGATTTTACATTATTTTTTTTTTCATTTCCATCTTTTTCATCGTGAATATAATAATATAAACAACAATACATCGATTAATGTGTATTTTTTTTAACACTTAATGTTTTGTTCACCGACTTTTTATGGATTCTACTCGAGAGAACACAAATCAAATTCAGTTATATCTAGTTTTAAAACCAAAATAATGTTATTTCTTAAAATAATATACAAGAAGAAGGAAGTATTTTAAAATACCTAATTATTAATATAATAGTTAATAATAAACTAATGTCAACTGAACACATATTTTCCATTTTAAATTAAATAAACCTTTTGAAGATAATCACAGATCTCTGTTTAACTTAATCAGTAAATTGTTTGTAGCAATAGACACATATATAGTAGTAATAGTACAGAATTGTATACATCAAGGAGATATAAGACATATTTATAATTACATTTAAGATTTTCGTTGTATAAGAGAACTTGATTTGTTTTAATGAGAAATTAAAGATTGGAAAAGTTTAAATTGACAAAATATTATTTATATGTGTGAGAAGTTCTTTTGAGCAATTAATAATAATAAAAAAAAGTTGAACTCCACAGAAAAACTCACACATATGTTTTCTATATACAAGCCGTTTTTAAAATTTGCAAAATTTTATTTTGCAACAATCACAGAGAGAAGAACTTTGTATATCGAGAAAAATGGTAGAATTATATATCTGTTATATGCTGGGGAATGTTAACAAACATCTTTCTTTAACATACATATAGAAAGTCTATTCCAAAATTAATATTTTGATGAACTGAGATACAACATACTTTTATCCACCTACACTGGATTGGTAGATGCTGAAAACAACATCATTCGAATTAATAATTTAACAATTAAAAAGAATTGATAATATGTAAATAATATTAAATTCTGTACCTATCTTATTAAAACATCTTGCAATTTAATCCAAGCTTTCGATATTTCTGTTTAATAGGGCAACCAAATTTAAACTTCCCACATTTATTTTTAGTAACTTCAGCATAAAGGTATTAAAATAACTATTAATCTAATACAAAATTGTAGGTAATTTCATTATTCAACGTTGGAGTTACTAAAAATAATTGTGGGAAATTTAAATTTGGTTACCTGGGATTCTCAGGGAAAACTTAATTTGGTGAAGTTCATCATCATACGCAAAATAGTAAATAAGTCATCTACTTCATTGAAAGCAGAATACGGCACACATTTATTTTCCAATTTTTTTTTTTTAATTTAATGCATCCCCTCTTTCGACTCATCCTTCTTTAGCTTTCCTTTTTGCCCTTTTTCAACTTTAAAATAAAGTTTCAACTTCATCCAATTAATTTTTCCTTTACGAATGATTAATTAAATTAAACACAAATATCGAAAGCTTGGATTAAATTACGAGAAGTTTTATTCCTTTTTCCCTGAGAAACTTCTACGAGATTGTTATTTACACAGTCATTACATACTTGTTTTTGATTCAGTTTGTTTTATCTGAGTTCATCTATATTTATTAATTAGAACAGCAAATATACCATTAAAAAATGTCCGATTAAAGTTCTCACATCAATCTCTATATATGACAAACACAATGTTTGAAATACATTTACACATATCGTTCAATTTAAAAAGTATCTTTTTAACAGTTAATAAGTTGAGGTCCAATAATATTCTCAGTCAAAAACGTTGGGTCGAATGTCGGATATTCCTCTATATGCTAGACAAGTGAATTCATTTCCTTGTTTCATGCGACTATTAAAACATATTATCTTCAGCCCACACTAAAACTAACCACAGATGGGGACAATGAATGATGGTAAAACTTTTTTATCATTCCAGTAAATCAACATTTAAAACGTAATGTTAGAGACGAAACCTTATAATAACGTTATTATACATTTGATACCACAATTAATTAAAAGAATAAAATTAGGAGATTCTCTAGAATTATATAAAAAAAGAACAGAAGTTGCTAAGATTAATTTGTGAAATAGCGAATTTATAATTACATACATGCACAAAATTAAAAGTATACATTAATTCGTAATAATAATTAAAGAAAAAAGAATGCAAAGCCTGGATATTGGTAATTAATAATCGATGTGATTACCAGTATCCAGACAGTATATATAAAAGACATAACAATAATAACACGATTGTAACCTGCATAATATGACGTGCTAATAATAATGATTCAATAATAGTTCTATAAAGCTATATAAAAAACAACAAAGAACACAACTAAAAAATACTGTTTAGTAAAAAAGAAAAATTAGTGACGAGAATTAAACTAATCTTTAGTCAGTAAAAATCAGTGAATCATTTTATGAATTTTCAATATTTTTCCTAAACGTTGTTTTACAGTCTTCATTCCTTTTCGAGGCTTCGGTGTTGACACTGTAAAAGCAAAATGAGAACATTGTTTTGAAATGCATTTAGTAACACTAGCTGACACGATTTTCAATTGTTTTAATCATAAAAACTGTATCTCTAACATAGAAAATCACGTCACATTTTCAAAATAATATTTCTATTTGTTTTCACGTATTAAAATTTGAAACTTCTGGAATCAATAAGTGCAGATAGAAAGGTGGGCCCCGGCGGAGTGATTCATTTATTATTCAATTGTCGACTCGGTCTCGCAAGAGACAAACGAAATGTCACTGAATTGTCACTTAGTTAAAAAAGTGTGAAGCAAATAACTAGCACAGACTGCATTAAACAATTTAAAAAACAGGTTAGAGCGCTCCTAATAGAAAAATCTTATTACTCCATTAATGAATATTTTTGTTCTCGACTATACACATTTTTTGTCGTTCTTGTTTGTTCTATTTGTTTTTCTGTATATTACTTATTTCTAAAATTTTGTTTGTTGTATTTTACATTTGTATTTTGACACATTGCATCCAGTGTTACTGGCTTAAACAATATGAAAATAAACTAAACTAAACTGAAGCACTGTTTCACAACTTATATTACGTGTGATTTTCAAGAATGGAAACCGTGTAAAAAAAAATATTGATTATATGTCGCATATTCAGATCAACGTCAATAGGATTATTGCCAATCAATGAAAACACCAAACATGATAACCATATTGTGTAGATGAGAATATTGATATAATAATAACTACAGGATAAAATAAGTGTTTTAAATTTTGAAAATATTGGTGATGACACTAATTTAACTATTTTAATATACGAAAAGTGTAAATATTAGATGTGTGTATTATTATGTTAAACCAAATTGCGAAAGATTGTTTAACTGTTTATTATATCAATATTCTCATCTACACAATATGATTATTATATTTGGATGTTTTCATTTTGATTGACAATAATCCTATTGACGTTGATCTGAAGATGTAGTGTGGCTCGCCGAAACTAGTAATCAAATATTAATGTGTTCATGAACGAAAGAACGAGTTTTTTTACTCTTTTCACCCCTACAATATATACTATTTATCTATTAGCGGAGTACGATTATAACTCTAAACTAGACGTGGTGGAAAGATTTGAATTTTTAATTATGCATTCAGTTAAAAGCTTTTGCACCCACTTTTACAACATTGTCGGCGGCTAGTGTAATCATTTGATTTTAATAATCAGTTAAAAAAGATCTACAGGGTGTTACAGCACTTACCACTGCTTGATGTACTTGCTATATTAGATGAACCAGGTACAGCGGGTTTATCTGTAGGTTTTGGCTTGACCTTTTTGCGTCTATACTGCCTTTTCGGGCTCTGAAATTATTAATTTATTTTTCCCCCTTTCCAAAAGCCCGTCATTTCACTTAATTACCTTCTCGGGACTCTCACTCGCCCTTTTGGCCGCAGCAGCTTCCAGCACCTTTTCCACCGCTTGTTTCTTAGTGCCTTCTCTGGCCGGTCGATTCATTTTCGGCAACAGCGGCCCCACTCTGGCCTTCGGGTTCCACGCCTCGTCGATCTTTGAACGGCCTCTGGGTTTGAAGATGTGTATATCTTCCTCATCCGAATTGTCTAACGAAGGGTATACTTTAAATTAGACGGAATTAGCAGAGTTAGTGTCCTCCCCTTTAGTAAAAAAAAAGAGAATGAAAACGAAAAATACATACTATAATCTTCGTCCTGATGCACGTTTGTGATGTCTTCTTCCTCTGATAGTGGATTTGAAAGCGCTCGGTACTTCCTCTGCCGTATCGGATTCTGTCCTGGCTCTATAAATGTTTGCCCTATCGACAGCATACCAGCGATCGCTTCTTGTGTCGAGGGTGATGTCCTACCAGTGCTATCGCTGCAGTGAAAAAGATTATTAAAGGTATATGGAAGATACAATAAACTTACTCCAAGAATTTGTTGGTTAATGCTGACGCTTTCAACAGGGATTCGATACCATTCTTCGGCTGATCGCTTACTAGAAGTTGGGTGTCGTTCCTAGCTTTTTTATTTTTAACACACCAAGTTGCTGTGGAACAAGTCGAAACGTTGCAAAACCAGAACAGTTATCAAGTTACTAAAGTAGTCTTACTTTTCCTCGGGCTCTCATCTATGCTCAAATTGAAGCAGTCTTCTTCGCGTTCACTATCGTCATTAAAATCATACACTGACTTATTCATATTTGGCATAATTATATTTGTATTAACAGGCATATTAGCTGTCGTGGAATGTTCTACAGGAAGTATATCTTTGGTCCTAATTAAAAGAAGGAATTAATTCGGAAGCAAACGCAACTGAAAGCCTCAAAACAAGAGTGAACTTAGTTACTATACAAACCAGCTACCAAATCGCAAAACTCAGAGTGAAAATAGTGCCAAACAAACAAACAAACAAAAAAAAGTTATCGTCTCCGGCAGTGGCTGTATGGTTTTTAACTCGCACAGAGGGATATAAACTAAACCGGATCCACTAGAGAATTTAAATTAATTAAATAATAAACATGGTCACGTAATATAAAGGAAAAGCGATAGTTAAAGTAGGGAGCTTAATTTAAACACCGCAAAACAGAAGGAAAAACCGACAACACAATGGATGGGAAAGTGGAAGAAATACAGAGATCGAGCTACTGAAGATAATTGGAGGGAGAGGAATAAATGCTTGTATACCGGTATAATCTGTGGTGAAGAATCGATGTATTCCGTCCTTATTTCACCACGGATTATATCGGTATATATACAGAGTGTTTCGATTGAAATGAACCACCTCAAATAACTCTATACCTGTTGTGATTTATACAAAATTTCGAAACTTGTCAATTGTTATATCAAGCGGGACAACTTTTAATGATGGGTCTGACGATTTATAGACATTCACCCTTAAAATGTTAATAGAGAAGATAGATCTTGGTGGCCATCATTGGAAAAGGACTTTTAATTCTCTTTACAACATATACATTATGTCAAAAATTAAATGCGAATGGAGAGGCGTTTTAGGTAGGCAACCAATCTAACAAAGCCATATCGTTGTGATCCGTAACGCGCAATTCTTCAAATACCTAATATTTCGATTTTTATTTCATGCACTTTCTTGCTGATGAATATCCTTAAACGATATTTATAAGTCGAAGAATAATTGAATGAGAATCTCATTATTGACGTGAACATATTTGCTAAATTGTCGATCTAATATATGTATGCTAATGTCAAGCGAGTGTGACACACATTTTTAATGTGACCTAGATATTAATTAGCGTTAGTTAATTAACGCATATATAGTGGCTTAAAGTCGTCCTACAATTGAAAGGTGCACGGGAATAACGATCAAAGTCCCTTTTTTTGCAAAAATGAGATAAGGGTGTCATTTTGTAGGAAATTCTGAGTATTATAATAATGCCCGTTCAAACTGTTTCAAAAACGGTCGTAGTCCGTAGAAATTAAAGTTGCTATAATGTAGTTTTGTTTTGAACCTTTAAGTGGCAAACTTTAAAATTCATTTATCTCTTAATGTATGAATATGAACTTTGATCGTTATTCCCGTGCACCCTTCAATTATTGTCGTCTTTTATAGCTACATATTGTAGTTTCAGCTCGACAATTTATATACACATATTACAAATATGTTCACATTAATAATGAGATTTCCATCTTAAATTCTTATTCAATTATTCTTCGACTTATTAAGTATCTATACGACTTTCTTCGTATAATACATTAGGTTGACCAGTAGCACTGAAGATCATTGGTAAGGTGAAACATATGTATGCTAATATCAACCGAGTGTTACACACGTTTTTAATGTGACCTACATAATTATAAGCATTTAAAACTGTGCATTTTATTATCGAAATTAAATTTGTTCCGTGTTTGAAACCGCCGCAAGACGAGTTTCTAAGATGTTTTTGGAGGTACTGGGTGTGACAGCTATCAAAATTTGACGCATTGTGAAATATGAGTGGTATTAGTAACTGTTTTGTTGTATTTGCAGTTTATTGTGCGGAAATACAACGAATAAATACCAATAAGATTCATATGGATACATTCAGTGTGAAGTGTCATCCACGTATGTCAAAGATATAACAGAGAAAAATGTTTTAGAACAAGATCGGTTTGCATCAGTGGTAACGCCGTTTTTTTTTCCGAAATGGGTAAACTTTAATAAGCAGTATTGAATAATTACAAATGTTTTATATGCTAAGAATCAACAATTGACCAAATATTAACCCCTTAAGTGGCTTGACACATGTTACTACATGGTCGTAAGACGAATATATTCGACATAATTATTTTTTACATATATAAATTATACCAAATTTATTTTTATTGCACATTTGTTAGATGTATTTAATCGTACAACATAGCTTTTGCTTGTATTATAATTAATTTTTAAAATCAAATTTAGCACGTATTATCTAAAATGTATCCTTAATTTCGTGTGCGATACGCTAAAATTTGAAATATTTATAAACTGATAGATTTCATGTTTACCTTCTAATCTCTAGATAAATAATATACATATATATAATTATTGGTTCTCAGTATATAAAACATTTTTAATTATTTAATCCTGCTTATTAAAATATATCCGAAAATCTGAAGTATATCCGTTCCAGAAAAAAAAAATGGCGCTGCTGTTAATGCCTACTGATCTTGTTGCAGACAATTTTGTTTCTGTTATATTTGTTTTGTTTGGAATTTGTATATAGGTTGTTTAGTAAAAAAACAATTACGACATGTTTTTGTAAACAAGTCAGTGAGTGACAGTTTTTAAATCTAGATGGTTAGATATTCATGTGATGTCAAGGGGTACAGGTATAAATAAAACCATAGAAAAATTAAAATTAACATTTTCGGTAATGGGAATTCCCCAATTGATTGTATCGGACAATGGTCCACCATTCAATTCGAAGGAATTCCAGAAATTCTGCCAAATAAATGGAATTTGTCCACTAAAGTCTCCACCATACCATCTGCAGTCAAATGGAATAACCGAAAGGCATATTGGCAATGTTAAAACGGCGTTGGTCAAATACTTTATTCAAAATTCAAAATTAAGTCTAGAACAACAGATAGTTAATTTTTTATTTTCATATAGAAACACACCAAGTGTTTGTACTGGTATGTGTCCATAGCTTATATTTAAATTCAAACCCAGAACAAGGTTAGATATGTTGAAACCTAGTTTTAATAATGCGATGTTATGTAGGAAACCAGAAGTATTTGTAAGTCCAAAAAGGTATGGGGTTGGAGAGAAGGTATTAGTAAATGTGAAGGGTCTTAAAGATTGTAAATTGTGAAGTGGAACGAAAGGGTGGTAAATGAAAGTAATTAGTGGTGTGATTTATTTAGTAAAGGTAAATGACAAAATTATGTTTAAACATGCAAATTGTTTGAAAGAAAGTCCTGCTTAGAAGATGTAGATGTACAAGTAGTTTTAGTGTTTACGACGGAAGAACCAGGAATTAGAAATTTGTAAGGAGGAAATCTTACACTTTAGGGAGTTCTCGCTCCAAACTAAAAAGTTCAAATGAGGTTTAACCTTTAGTTTGGCTAGAGGGAAAAAAAAATGTTTAATTGTTGGAATTTGTATATAGGATTATTGTAGTAAAAAAAGCAAATTACATGTTTTTGTAAACAAGTCAGTGAGTGACAGTTTTTGTATTCTGTAAGTTAATTGAATCCGTCTGTTAAAACTGTGTGCTTAATTTCGATCCATTACCCCAATACCATGTATTTAACAATATCGTTGGCATTCGTGAAAAACATTTGCTTCTTCTAAACAATTATGGTTTAAATCTCGTCCCGCGGCGGTTTCAAACACGGTACAGATGATTCGAACACTAAAATCTATAACGTCTTAATTTCGACAATAAAATGCACAGTTTTAAATATTTATACATATCATTTAAGGATATTCGTCGGCAAAAAAGGGTTTAAATGCATACAGAAATAAAAAACGAAATATTAAGATATCGAGAATTGTGCATAACGGATGACTTTGTTAAATTGGTTGCCTATCTAAAACGCTCTCACCTTTCGCATTTAGTTTTTGACATAGTGTGTTATTTAAACAGTAAGCAAAAAATGGATGATTTGTCAACCGATGTAACAATAAAACACGATTAGAAAGAAACAGTTTCAAATGCTATGCTCCATGTGCTTCCCTGACATTTCGCATTTTTTTTTTGTGGTAACTCCTACCAGTTTTTCTCACATTCACTTATATATTCAATTTATTGTTTGCTTCTGTTTTCAACTTTAAACATTTATTTTGTACAGTATTAGCTTAAGTTTGCATTGTTTAATCAAATGTTCTTTACTGAAATCTAGTTTTAGTTTAACCGTGAATTCACGATAAATTAATACGATCTTTCCGAATTTTATATAAATCACAGCACGGTAAAGCGTTATTTGAGGTGGCACGTTTCGATTGGAACTCCCTGTATATACAAATATTAATTCAGAATAATTGTTATCCTTCCGTAAAAATTACCCTAGCTTAAATTTTAACACAGTTCCACCTCTATGTACGGCTGTAGTTTGTTCAGGACGCAACAATAAACTCTGGGACCAAGCTTCATCTAACATTATATTATTGACGGGCCCCTCTTTGATATCCATAATTGTCGGATCGCAAGCAAAAGTCGACGGCTTCGGCAGAGTTAACTTAATACGCGGCTGATAGTGAGGCGGATCCAGTAAAAACTAGAAATCGACGTTTGGGATTAAATAAATTTTGAATCATCGGAAAATCCGACATACGTCATGTTTCGCGTTTAAAGCTGTTGTGTAATCGACAAAGTCCTTATTGACTGGCTTTTTCCTCTTCCGCTTCGATTCCCTCTCTGGTTTCGGCGGGTTTAAGGAATTAATATAACGTTCAGCGTGTCTAACTTCCTTGGCGATGTCTTTTAACAATTTCGAAGGAAGTATCGTATGAGGTACCTGTTCCCTCGTGCTTGTATTGTACTTTAACGTAAATTTCATCGTCAATAATAATCGTTTTCGATCACATAAATGAGACTTACATCTTTTTCAGTATTCCAATGTTTTAACGTCGTCAGCATACTCTTCAGACCTACCAGTAAGTTGTTCGGGCACCTGTGACCTTCGATATTCAGCTGTGTTATCTGTTTCAGCAAGCGTTCGGCTGCAAACCAGTGGATCGTTTCGAAATACGGATATAAGAACTTGTCGATCGTTTTAATCTTCTTCTCGATTTCGTATACTCTGCGAAAAATTGAGTCAAAATTAAAAACTTCCGTTTGTTTTTTTAAATTCCGTCACTCAACTGTAATTGCATGGGAATATTTAAGCTATGTAAAAAATTGCCGCCGAAAACTAGGGAATCGATCGGCGTTAGTACAGCGTGGATCCATCCTGTTGGAATTAACATTGTTTGTCCTTGCCTTAATGTTGCTTTATAACACTGATCGACCTAATAATAAAAAAAAATGATTACTACTGATTAAAATCGCTTGATTCTAGAAGGATTTTTATTGTTGCTTCATAGAAACGTTACTATTACTGGAAAATATAATAATAGCATTGTTTATTTCAGAAACATGTCATATTTCACTAAAATATAAAACAGAAAAAGTTACAGAGATAGAAAGGAATCAGCTTGAATACAATCTTGTATTGAATATGGTTCTATATTTAGCAGTTTGTTTAAATCTAGTGAGACTTTTAGCGTTTTTTTTTTAATGTCATAGAAGTTTTTTGAAAAATCTAGTTGAACTGTAAGTCGGGTGTTTTTCTGTTGGTGCTAGTTTGTGTATGGAGAAACTGAAATCGTGATTGGGAGTTCATTTTTGAAAAGGTATATAATGCACTCACAAATTGTCATTATTTTATGTGACTTCAAAACCCTTTTGCACGTTTCTCGACATTTTAATTTGAACATAACTATATATAACTCTCTTTTGCATGTAGAAAATATCTTTTATCTCTACTGGATCAATAGAAAAATAAATTACGAATTTAACCGTTGATACAAAATTTGAAAAAATATACGATTTTTTTTTGACCTTTTATTTAATTAAGCATCTACATATTATCTTAATACTTATAACAGTTTTATTCATTTTTCTCCTAAGTTAGAAATACGAGTGTTCCATTTTAGATGTTCATTGATTTAGATGCTTAAATATTTTGTATATTCTTTCTGATAAATTGGCATCAAGAAGCCGTAAATTATTTGTCGAATTCGAAAAACAAAAACTATATTAGTCGTACCTACATTTAATAAATAGTTTAGTAAGTAAATCAAACAAAAGGTCTAATTCCTCACAAAAATTCGGTTTCATTCTAATCGATCATCAAGCTAGCTAAAGAAAACCCAAAAAGTCAAAAAATTGCGCGATAAGTAATTAGCAAAATATAAAATTAAATAAGAATTGGAAAATGTAAAATAGCTCGCAAGATAAATTCGACAAATATAAAAAAATCAGTTTAAGCATAGTCGAAACTTTAAAGTTAAATAACTGTCAAAATTGTATGAATGTGGCATTAATACTGGCACATTGGACTCTACAGTTTAAGAAACTATCCATTCAAAAGATTCCCAAAAAAACTCTAGGCGCCCTCTAATAAAGGTCACTAATTTTACTAGATATAAGCAAATTTGGGTCATCAGTATAACTAGTAATTAGTCTGATGTTTTATTTCCAGAATATTCATAAAAATTATGAAAAGTACAGGGGCCAGTTACGCTACCCTGAAAGCATCCCTACATTATTTATTTTTATGTTATACTTGAGAGTAGAAAATCGATTAATAATGTTTGCTAAGCAGTTTAAAATGAAAATGTTTATAAAATTTTATTTATTACTACTAGATACAGACCTTTGCAACAACAACTGTCATACTAAAGACGTACTTTTCAGTTTTCACTGTGTTAATTAGGTATGCAAAAATTGAAAAAAAAAATCATAAATAATACTACAGTTGAGCTGCTAAAAATGAAAATAATGGAAATATGTGATTCAATCAGACAATATTTGGAAAAACTGCGATTTTTTTTTTTTTTTTAAATTTGTTATAAAACTTTACATATAGCCTCAGAATTGGATTCTTTTTCAAATAACTTTTTCAGATATCATGTCATCTAACCTCACTTTTTGCATATTCATGGCATATTTTTTAAGCTTACAGCCATACTAATGGTCACGTGGCATGTCAAAATAAATTTTGGGGTTCTTAGACAGACACAACCTATTCCTCAAAAAAAAAAAATTAGTATCATTTAATAATAAAAAAAATTCTCATATATTGCAATGTTTATGCTGGTCAGTGTATAACAGATACAAAGGGGATTAAAAGGGTTGGATCGTTTTGAAACATGCTTTTTAAAACGAATTTTAAAATAGTGAAAAAGAAAACAGTTTCTTGTTTATTGTTTTATATATACAATAGCTTTTTTTCTTTTTAAGGGTTTGATTTTGCTAATTTAAAAAATTGTTCCTATGAAAAAACTTAATTTTTTTTTCTTTCAATATGACCAATTTCTACTTTTTTTTTTAATTATATCCCGCAACTGCTAGAGATGGTACGACTTTTTTTTCACCCCCAATCTAGATCAGCCTTTCCTTAATATTACATTTCTATTGAGTGGACAAAATTCCCAAACCTAACCATAAACTATAATCTTATTTTTATTTGCAAAATTGAATGAAAATACCGGGCTGTAAGACTTACTTGATCGCCAAAAAACGTTTCACTTTGATTACTTGACGTCATCCACTGTTGATACAATGTTAGATTGGCCGATGTCGGTTTGATAAAATAAAATATCTTTTCCCCACGCAAAACGTGGTACCAAACACTGGTACCGCCGAAATCTATGTGAAAATCTGTATAAGCATCCTTAACACTCATTAAGCAATATTTTTGTACTTGTGGTTTCGGTATCGGATAATCTGGGGGCCAAACAGTGTTCGCCCAGTCCAATTTCCGTGCAATTAAGGGCGCTTCAACTAAGCGTCCTAACCTACGGATATCATTGAGAAAAACAGTTGAATGAAGGGAAGAATTGAGTATTACAAAATCACTTACCCTGTATGAGAAAATTCTAAGCTAACTACGTTGAATACCCTAGTACGACTTAAACTATTATAATATGCGACAAAGTCTCTCAATTTCATTTTAATGTCCGACTGCCGTGTCACATCTATTACATCCATTTCTTGATCTCCACCCACATAAGCCTCAATGTCATACAGTGTAAAATTATCGGGAGGAATCGTCATCTCCAGTCCATCCTTTCCATCCACGACTACAGGACAATCAAAACCTTTCTGTTCCAGCAGTGCTTCTGTTAATTGTTGCCCCCTCATGTGTAGCACGACTTCGCCTTCACTAGCAAAATGCCTGGCACGTAATTCCCTGATGAATACCGAAGTGCCTGTTTGCACTGCCTTCTCATTGGCATTCTCGTCCCAGAAATCATGCCGGTGCCAGTTGCGGTAGGGTTTGTCTACAATACAAGATCAACCAATCATTCGCATCACTTCAGTTACACCATACTTACATATTGAAGGGCCAAAAATAGCAGCACACCTCGGGCAATGATACTTATCAATTTCGATAGCTAAGTGCTCTTGGAAGTTACAACAGCTGCAAATTGCATCGCGTGAATGCCTTAAATTCGCTTAACAATAACTAATTAACGTTAAAATATCCCGTATCGTTAGCATAGGTTATATCGCATTAATACGTATGAAAAAATTAATCAATTCGACAGGGCACAGTCGCTTACCTCCCGTGAAACCAATCTTTACACAAATCACACTGTATCATAAATATATTTGGATCGTAGGGTTGACCACATAAACAATATGAAGCCTCCATTGTACAGCGAATGTTTAAGTTTATTCAATTGTAAATAGTAAAGTTAGTTATTACAATTGTAACTAAGATTTCGATTGGTTAAATTTCGACACGCAGTGGTGGCAACATCGTTTCTTATTAGGGGTTACTAAGGAATGTGTCAAATTGACATGAAGGGTTCTGTACTTGAGTAAAGTGTGTCACGCCTTTTGCATCAGAGATGGCAATAATAGTATGGAAACATATTTTTACTGGATTTTAATTCACTTTCATGTGTAACTAAATAAAAGTAACCATGATAATTAGTTTAGCTCCATTCTAATTTAATTTAGAATTTAGTTGTATATATAATACAAATTTTAACGAATTAATCTAGTATAGATCATAGAATAACAGTTTGCTTTAGCTGTAACTAAAAAAGGGCGCGCATTCAAATGATATTTAAATTTATATGGCTTCTTTGTACCATTATGTTAATTTTAATAAAATTAATTTTAATTAACATCATATTTCGAATTGTTGTTAATCACATAAAAATGGCTGTATATGCATATTGACTGAATGATCAAGAAATATTTAATATTAACAGATTCAAATCACAAATTAAAAGAAAAATCCAATGTTTTTGGCGGAAAATCTCGGGTGTCTCATATCCCTGGTTTAGATCCTTTAGGTTTGAATTGGCAGTGTGAGTAATGCACACGTATATGTGTGTCTCTCATAAGCTTCATCTATAGGAGAAAAATTTAAACTAATAGTAACCCTTGGAGCAGGTAAATTTAATCCAATTAATACGGAAAACATATACTCATCCCTCTAGTCTCTGTAAGATTAAAGAGAATGGTTTTAAGGACCCCACAGGTGACCACTTTGATACTAGGTAACAAGGTTTGAGATAAGAATACTTGTTAGGTACGCAATAAGCTACTTAACTCCCCGATAAATGCGGTGCCCGTTACGTTGTACTTATTTCCATTATCGGAAGATTACTCGACATACATTTCCAATCCTTATGCCGCGGTGACGTCGCTCATCTAGATCACGATGATAATAATAATCACCACGAACGGAAGTTGGTGTATTCCCCGTAATAAAACTCAAAGACTCGGCAATTTGTCCTGGGCGCGAGGCGAACGGAAGTTTTGCCCTTTTATAAGGTTTATAAATGAGGTAATATCCTTTGCATTTTCGCCTGCATGTTTTAATCTCCCCGTAATAATTAAAAACAACGCTCATTTTGTCTTCGCCCGCCTCGGTTTTCGTTAACCCCTTCGGGGGATCCAGAGGTGAGGCGCCGGAAACAAGACACCATCAATTTACCTTCCTCGGACTAAATCCCCACTCGTCCAGACGGAAAATCCGGAGAGTTACACAATATTATTAAGATTTAGACGATCACCTTAATATAATCTAACATAGGCACTAAGTACCTGCAGCCACCTTATGTATGTTATTCCGTTATAAATCATTTCTATTATTTACGTGGTCTATTCTATATTCAGATCGTAACTTTAAGCAAATGTTAGCGACATTTCCGTTACTGAGAACATATAACATTAATAATAAGAGCCTGCCTCGAAAGACGTCTTGTCTCCATTGATCTTTCTTTCTCTTCTGCGTACGAAATCAATTCAATTGAATTGCACATTAAAGATATTTTTCAATTAACTCGCTAATTATATATAATAAAGTACCAGCTTAGGGTATCAGGGGGAAAAGCCTTAAATTTAAAACCTCATACTAGAGCAACAACACCATTAATAATTTTGTATCAGAGATTTTATGTAATAATCTGGGAGTTCCTCAAGGTTCAACTTTGGGATCAGTACTTTTGTTCTTACTTTATCTTAATGATTTGCCCCTAAATATTGACAAAGCGTCCATTTTACACTAAAAAAAATTTTGGTAAAAAATTTCATTATTATTCTGATTCTTATAGTCGTTTTTAATATTATTATGATTACCATTACATTTTATTTTTCTTTTATTAATACTCTGTTATTACAGTAATTCCATTTCCTCCACAGGGTGGTCTTTACATTCCTAATTTTGTTTTTTTTGTAGTTGTTTCATGTTTCCTATACCTTTGTAGTTTTCTAATTAATGGAAATAAAGTTACTTTACTTTACTTTAATTTCTGTTTGATGTACAAACTGTCTTTCATATTCAACCAACTATAAAATTGTAAGTACAAAACTTATAAGTATACATTTAAAATAACAAATTAATGTATCATAAACTCAAACTCTTTATTCATTAACATTTAAGAATATTAGTTACAAAGCAAATCAAAACCCCTTACATTAATAATAACAGCCTGTTTTGTAAGAGATTCTATCTCTATCGATGTCTCTTTTTCTTCTGCGTTGAAAATCAATTCATTTGCACCGTAAACTGAATATTTCCCGATATTTTTCAATTAAACCACTATTTTTCTAACACAAGAAATACAAATAAATTTCTGTCTCACAACAGTTTTTAGTCTTCACACTATGTGTATATTTCATTAGCTACACTATCATCAGTTGTGCAAGTATATTGTCGGAATATCAAATATGTATATATAATAAGTATATCCTAGGTTACAAAGTCAAGCTTCAGGACTATTATCTTCAATAAATTAAACCTATATTAAGTAAGTTATTGTTATGTTGTTTCATTTTAACAGCTTGCCACATATTAAGATTTTTACAATTTGAAGACTTAATTACATCTAAATCACTAATTAAAGCATTATTATTTATCAGCATTATGATTTTTAACATGATATAAATGTTCTTTAAATCTAATCTCCCCATTCCTCTTTGTTTGACCTATGTATACTTTATTACAAACACTGCATTTGATCTTATAAATCCCAGAACATTTTTTATACCAATAATTTTATAATAATAATAATAATAATAATAGTAATAATAATATTTATTGATTAAAGACACAATTGTGTATATAATAAGTCAGGAAACACAATTAATGAAGCCACCACCAAACTAAACAACCAAAAAATTATAGAACAATAAATGAATAATCTTAATAATAAGATACAAAAACAAAGAAAGCAAAAGAAGATCGTATTACTCTCCGAAATATTCAGCCACTGAGTAAAAGAAATGTTGTAACAAAAATGCTTTTAGTGACTTTCGAAAACTTTTATAACTATCATGACATCTAATTTCGTTGGGTAAATGATTAAATATTTTTATTCCTAAGTTATATGTGCCTTGACTTATAATATTCATTGAGCTAGAAGGTAAGTGCAGTTGATCTTTTATTCTAGTGTCATAATCATGAATTTTCGCATTGGTCGGAATATTTACTTTGATTGGTATATGTAACATGAACGATTCAAAAATGTATAAACATGAAAGAAGAAAGGATTTTATATTTTTTAAAAATTGGTCGACAGGAATCATAAAAATGAGCTCCAGCAACACTTCTAATCACAGACTTTTGCGCTAAAAATACTTGATGCGCACTTGCCGAGTTTCCCCATAAGAGTATACCATACTGTAATCTAGACTGAATTCAGCATAGTACAGTGAAATTAAACAATATCCACAGATACCTGAGACCTTAAGCGTTTAAAAGCAAAAGCTTTTGTGTAAATTTTTGCACAATACTGTCACATTGCTCTTTCCATATCAACGTATGATCAAAAATAACTCCTAAAAATTTAGTACTATTACAGCACAATAATTCTTTTTTGTTTATAGTTAAATTGTAGTGTTCGATACTCTTTTGTCTGGCATGAAATACCATTATTTTGTTTTTCTAAGCTTAAAGAGAGTTTATTTTGCGAAAACAATTGCATAGTTTTTAATAGAGAATTGGTTGTGTTTTCAGTAATATGAGAATTTATATTAGGAGCAGTTAACATTACGACATCATCAGCATAAATCGTCAGGTATATATTTGATAGAAACAAGACTATATCGTTTATGTATAAATTGAAAAGTGTTGGACCTAGCACTGAACGTTGTGGAATTCCAGAATCCGTGGGTAACCACGATGATTCAATCAAAGTATCATTTCCTTCATTGTTTCTGTAACGTACCTTTACCATTTGCATTCTGTTGTTAAAATATGAAGCAAACCAGCGCCCAAGTACACCTCTTATTCCATATAATTCAAGCTTTTGTAACAAAATTTCATGTTGTACACAGTCAAAGGCCTTCTGTAAATCGCAGAAAACACACATATTTATATTATATTTTAATTTGTTTAGTAAGTAAGTATTAGAATTTTGAAAAACCGGACTAAGATTTTATTTTTTACACAGGTTTAATATTTGGTTAACCCATAATTTATTAAAGTTAAACCTGCAAAACTAGTTTCTCTGAAATAAGTGTTATATTTCTTAATAATCTCTTATTTTTTAACTTCTTTTTAATTTTATATATCACACTTTTCTTATAACCATTAATGATTTCTGCTACATGGTGTATATGTCCTAACTCTTTTTTAAAATTATCTTCCGTAAGCGGTATGTTCAATAAATTCGTAATTAAGAAAAAGAATGTTGTGAATTTTTGTTTGTAGCTTGTATAAGATGAGTTGTATATATAACTGTTTGTGTGTATAGCTTTTCTATATATGTCACAGTGGAATGTATTATCTTTGATCAGAATTAATAAATCAATGAATGGTAAACTGTGTTCATTCTCAATTTCGAACGTAATGATGGTGTCATGACATTTGCTGTCATAACTTCAGTTTTTTTTTTTATACTATACTAACTGCCAAAGTTTAACCTTCAAAAATTAATTATATACAGAATATTATTGTTTTGTTTTGTTCATTTATTTTTTTTTCTTTCGACGTGGGTCATGGATTTAACGATTTAAAAAATTTATTGTTAATTAGAAACTATGTCAGCTTTGGGATTAACTAAAGGTGTTCCAAATAAAATCGAATAAAAGTTACGGAGGAACATGTTTAAATAAATGGTGAAATGGAGAGAGGAATGATAACGGTGGCACGAAATTGCGTTTTCCGATCGTTTAAAAAATAAGTTAGAGAAAAACCGGGGAAACAATCCGATACAAAACGGAGGAAGCAATAATAGGCCACAATCAAGCGATAAATCAGTTCAGGAGGCGGCCGAAAATGACGTTATGCAAACGATGCCCGGGCGATGCCGGAACGACACAATAAGCTTACAGAATACATCAAAACAATTTGAGAGTTTTCATTTCAGGCACCGGGGCAAGGCGTCGGAAGAGATTTGACAAAAATTATTGCGGCTTGGGAATCACCCGACCCATCACAGTTAAAGTTCCCCTCCGTCGCCATTCACCCTGCCACCTATTATCGAATAAGAAGGGGCTGAAAAAGTGTTCATGTCAATACTGTATACATATATTTAATTTTTTACTTAATTTTTACAGTAATATTAGCAGTAATTCAATGAAATAATGGATTTCGTTGCATTAATGTTAATTATACAGGGTGTATCTTGTTTATGTTCTTTGGAAGAATTTTATCAACGTGATATATATGATACAAAACTGAAGATTGCGATGAAAATATATCCCAAAATGTTTCCTTAAAAAGTTAAACGCGATTTTCATAACTCATACACACAAAACAATAATTACTCAATTTGAATATAAATGCATCACCCAGTAAACCAAATTCAAATCTTCCGCAATTATATTTAGTAACTTCAACTTAAAGGTATTCAAATAACTATTAATCTAATACAAAATTGTAGGTAATTTCATGCTTTAATGTTGAAGTTATAATAAATAATAATAATAAAATAATTGCGGGAAACTTGAATTTGGTTCACTGGGCACATTGAATATAACATACCTTCCTATATAAGCAAGAAGATGATGTATTTATATTGACAATAAAATTTGTTCAGTTTTCCAAACCCGTGAATTTGTTAGACGAAACAATTTCTTAGTTCAAATGTAATCAATATACTAAAATCATTATGAACATATAACATTTTCACCACAAAAATAATTATTTTAGATTTGAGTAAATAGATTTTCTCAACTGCTCAACTGGAAACTATCATATTTATGCCTTAATAATTTATGTACATTTAATAGAAGTATAAAAAAGTATTGTTTGAAGTATTGCCATTATTTGCTTTCAAAATATAGGTATATTGAACTGATAATACTTACCTGCTTAATCTAAGCATTTCTACTATTCAAGGGTAATAATTACCTACTAATTTTGTGTCTGTAACATCAAAAAACTTCGGTAGGGAAAAATTAATAAATAAAGAAATATTATGTAATTAGATAAATTTACTGTCATTATTTATAGTTTTACAATGTTTGGGAGAAGGTAGCGTATCGGGGTACTCCAGGAGTGCGCACGGGATATTGATGCGTAGAGGTATAGATGTTCCCACTCAATGCCTGGGCCTGCTTTCTAGTTGGCGTTGGTTACTGATATAATTTCAATCAGTATAATAATTTGCTGGTATTACCTACTGAAAACTAATAATTAGTAAATACCTACATATGTTTGTTAATGTACATACCTACAATGTTCATATATTGACACAATGGCGCTGACTCTAAGTATTATTTCAAAGCTTTTTAAACCAGTAATCCTTTAATATTAGATAACACGTACGCGCTTACCTTCGAATATTTTAATGCTAGTATCCGTGCATCAGCCCCATTCTTTAAGTAGCTGTGAAACGGCTGGAGTATCCATTTAGATTTACTTACACTCACAATCAACAACACTGTTCCCTGGTCAATCAAAAAGTGTCGCCAAGTAAAGCGTATGTATATGCAAAACCCCCTAAACCCCCCTAAAAAAGAGGAAACCAATGACAGATAAGTTTTAGTGCAATAAATGGTGGGGTAAAATTCGTTTCAAATGTTTCAATATTATGGTAATTTCAATTTGATATTTCATGTTTTCAGTACAAAACATTTAATAATTTTATATAGTAATTCATTATACCAAACGTATAAGGGATTTTATTTTGAATCTACAGACTTTCTCACTATAATAGATTTATTCCTTACAACAGGTTACAATGTTCATTTGTAGTTTGTTCTAAGAGTATATTGTGTTTTCAGAGAATTTACTCTTATGTTCTAACCAACAAGATTCAGATCATTTAAATATATATTGTTTGGATTTCTGAATAAATAAAAATATTCAGATTGATAATACATTTTTTTTTTGTGTGTAGAATCTAAATAAATAAGGTTGTTACCTTTATTATTAATTATTATCCCAAAATTGTTATTGTAAGGGGTAAATATGAAAACAACTCGAATTAGTAAAATAGGTTTAATAGTTATTAGGTAACGTTAGAATTGATTTATAATAGTTGTTAACTAAAAATATGAATGATATATTTGCGGTATAAAATAAATTTTCTGTGCGATTTTAATGTTAAAATAGTTTAAGAACATTTTGGCTTGCTAGAAGTGATGAATTATTTAGCTTTAGATACACAGTCATATCTTTCATGCCCAAGACTGCGTATATACTAAAATGGTTTTGAACCGTCAGCAACTGCTGCAGACAAAAAAGTTATTATCAATCCTTATAAACCGGGTAAAAGCAGCCGCCAACAGCATTAAATTCAGCATGTATTTAGCAACTAAAATTATTTAGATTTTTCTAAAGTATATATAAATTTAATTTAGGTATCATTTAAAATTTGTAAAGCATTCCTGTGCGGTAAATACCCGTTAAATGACGTTTCATTTCAGCGAATTGTTATAATTTCAAATACTTATTTGAATTAAGTTCCATTAAATGCCTATAAATTATTAATATATATATTATATATATTTTTATATTACTTTCTGTAACACATCTCAAAATTTATGGATCGCGTTTGAATTTCATAAAATTTGAGAATTAAAACAGCGTTAAAGCAATGCCAAAGAGTTGGATAATAAGCACAACTTGCAACAACTTACTGCAATAACAAGCCATTATCTACTGATAGCATAAACATGTAGAAGAATTTAAAAATGAAAAAAAATTCAGCAAAATTTGGGTTCTTGAGTGATTTGCAACAATCTACATTTACCTCCACTCTTCCCCACTTTGCTGAGTGGACATCAATCACTCAGCTTGTACATCTTAAACTCAATTTAAAAACTACTTAAAATATTAATAATATATAACAATTTCGTGGCATTACTCGAAAAACTATTTTTTATTTTTTGGCTAGGTATTGGCTTTATAAAAAACTATTTATACAAAACGGTGCATTATCGTAGCCCACACAACTTCTCAGCTTGCACAGTGACGTCATTTTCACGTCATATAGTTAGAAATTACTATTAACCGACGTCTTATACGCGTAGTCAATTTGCTATCTGGGTTATTACACTTACACAATTTTGTATTGATTGCTTTGCAAATAAGAAAGTTATTTAGGTATTCCCATGAAAAGTGGAACACCCTGTATATTATATGTTACTTACGTTGTTTTATTTAATAGTTTTGTTATAGTTTTTCAACGTCATTTTTAACACTTCACATTCTGAACATATTTAATCGTATAGCAACTTCAGTTCTTTTTATTTATTTAAGTCGTAAGTCGAAAACAGCAATAGTAACTAGACTAGACATTATTAAAATTCAATGGTGCAAATGCATAAACTGTCTCGGTGTCAGTGGCGAGATCCAGCGGGATGGGGCAAGGCAAGGGCGGTGAAATGTCTACACTTCGCATTGGTATTCTGGCCGGATGCCATACCTCAACCTCAGCCACCTCACGAAATAAATTTGCAATAATCTCCGCTGTACAACGCCTAGGGATAACGAAAATCGGATTTTCCCCTCAAAATTTCAACGATGTTTATGTATATATAGTGAAACCTGGAAGTAAAGGGCACCGTAATTTAATAACTAAGATTATTTCGTCGATTTATATGTAGTTACACATTCGGCAATACATAGATGTATTACCGTTCACGATTGAGAAAGTAGCTTTCGACAATAAAAACGGTACGAGTTTATTGCAAAGCGACAATAACTTTGATTTATCGCTGCGAACATGACGGCACTTTTCGTAACTTTCCAGAAGTTGAACGCCGCTCATTATTATATACTTTACAAGTGCGTAACACCTTCTAATTTCGAATGTTCGATTGTTATTGAAATATTTGAAGAAAGTTTTAATTTCGGGATTTTAATTAAATATTTGTCAACGGACCTCGCCCAGTTCCCGCATCGGCTTACGCCCTCTTGAAATATCGTCGAGATATATATTAACTTTGGACTGTCCTTGTCAATTGGCGTTACTCGGAGTACAAGCCATCCGATTAGGTAAATGAAGATTCTAGAAGAAGGCCCAGCGAGAGCCGCCTCTAACTTGTATGTGTCGGTCCCTTTAGCAATAAATCCAGCCACTAGGAGCTCCCTAACATCGTCTACCCCGTTTCAATTTCCCTGCATATAACTTTGGCGTCCGTTAAATATATCAAAAAAATTCAACAAAATTTTCAAGGAGTACATATTTTTTGAAAAACTTTGAAATTTCTTTATATTGGAATCAAGACTTTGGTGAAATACACTATCCAATACTGGTTGTTTCTCTGGGAGGGAATCCAACCATAACTCGTTTAACAAAATGATCACTTAAACTAAACAATTAATTGTGCCGTAAGTAATAATTAACACTTAAATATTAAGATGAATAATAATAATAACATGAAATAAAACCACTTCTAGAGAAGGTATAAGGGAACGAGCAAAGAACTTTTCTGAAGACGAAAAAACATTACTTGTGGAGTTTGTTCGTGAAAATATATTAATAAAAAAAGTGGTTGATATGTTTGTTTTAAAAAGTCAAGTTGTTGTTGTCATTTCTTCCGAAAATTAAATAAAGATAATCGGCCTACAGATTTTCAGAAGTGGGATAAAAGTGATCCACGAACACAAGTAAAATAGTTTGTTACAATACACAGAATACTGGTTGCTGGACCTGATATAGATAATCCGTGGTTGTGAGGGTTTTTTGTATTGGACAACAGTGTTTGTGTAGTTTGTCTTTGGGAGCATTTCCTGCGTTCACGTAGAAATGAGTCGAAGAGGTGAGAAGCTTTTGCAAAACGCCCGTGAGACGGAGGCTGAGGAGAAGAGTGATTTGGCTGTAGCAGAATCAGCAGCAGCGATGGACTTGCAAAGAATTTGGAAGCAATTGGATGCCCTTACAAAACAGGTTGAGGAAAAAAACAATGAAATTGCTAATTTAAAAGAAAGTGTGGCCGGAAAAACTGTAAGTACTTCTACACCTATTCCCTTCAGCGAAATCGGAGCTCAAATTCCTGTATTTACTGGCGAATCCGGTCAGATAGACATTGAAGACTGAGTAAAGTGTGTAGATGGTCTAAGTGAAATTTACAACGTACCCGACCGTGTAATCAAAATATTGGCGAGTAACAAACTAAGCGGTAACGCGAGGAAATTTTATGATTCTAGTGAATTAACAACTTGCTCATGGGATGAACTTAAACTTTCTTTGTTCGGTATGTTTGAAGCCAAAGAGGACATTGCAACTTTAGTGGACCGTGTACGCGCGCGACAATGGTTAGGTTCAGAACGGTTTGAAGACTATTTTCATGAGAAATGTCGGTTAGCAAGAAAAGCAACCATGGCCGAAGCTGAAACGATATCGTATGTTATTCGCTGTATAGACAATTTTACATTACGAACGCAACTTGTAATGGCTAGGCATACTACATTAAAAGATTTATTCGCGACAATGAAACTTTTACACTCTGAGATTGGTATACGTGCGCCGCGAAAGACTGAACAGTTATAATACAACGCCAGAAAATTGTGTTATTTAAAATTTCGCAGTACGTTAGCACTAACAAAATAGATCCATCGTGAACCATATGGCTTGTTTAAACACTCTCTTAGATTCCATAGATAAGGGAGATAGACCATGGGATACGTTACATGTGGACCATTTAGGCCCATTAGAAAGGACATCAAAAGGACATAAACACATATTCTGTGTTATTGATGGATTTTCCAAATTCTTATTTTTGGAACCGACCAAAATCACTAGTTCATCTGAATGTCTCAAAGCTGTAGAAAAACTGTTTAATATATTTGAGAATCCACAGCGAATCATTTCAGATCGTGGAACTGCTTTTTCCAGTGAAGAATTTAAGAACTTCTGTGAAGAAAGACACATTAAATTGGTCCATATTGCCGTTCAAACGCCGAGATCAAATGGACAAATCGAACGCTATAATAAAACTATTATGCCAGCGTTACTAAAGATGACAGAACAACCAAAACTTTGGAATTTTGCGCTGCCTAAGGTTCAATTAGCATTGAACGCAACAATTCAGAAGTCGACAAAATATAGTCCAGCTGAAATCATGTTTGGATTTAAATTGAATATCACTCCGTTCTCTGAATTAGAAGAGATACTCGAAGAGCAATTGAAACTCGAAGATTATAGGAAAGACCGAGAGAATATTCGAAACAGAGTTACAGAAAACATGCGAAGAAACCAAGACATTGCCAAGATTAGATACGACAAGAAACGAAGACCTTATTACAAATATTCTCAAGGTGATTATATATCCATACGTAAAACCGGACCTAGTGACTGTAATCCGAAAATGGACAAGAAGTTTGTTGGTCCGTATCAAATTGCTAAGGTGTTGGACAATGATCGTTATTTGGTTACCGACATTCCAGGTTTCCAGTTGAAACAGAAGCCATATAGAAGTGTTTTACCACCTGAAAGGATCAAGCCGTGGGTTCATTATACATATTTAGAAGAAGCCATGTCTGAAGAAGATGTCCAAACTGATGATGACATTAGCGAGGTGGACGAGATAGAAGACGGACCTTGTGCTTGAAAACGGAAGCATTGAGACAATGCTCTGTCAGGAGAGGCCGAGGTGTGAGCGCCGTGCGTCATTACAGATTTTGACAGTGTTTCCAAGGAGTATTAAATAAACAAAGTGGTTGATATGTTTGTTTTAAAAAGTCAAGTTGTTGTCATTCCTTCCGAAAATTAAATAAAGATAATCGGCCTACAATATTAGAACCTATAAATTCGGAGCCTAGTGTTAATAGAAGAAAAAGAGAACTGTGGTCACAGATTGCCACAAGATTGAGTGCGTGTGGTTCAGCTGCCCGTGATGGTAAAACTGTTGTTTATTACTTTCTACTTATACACTCTATAATCTACTTGTATGTTGCTTCTTGTGTTATTTTATTATTTATGTCTGTAACAATTTCGCGCGTCTGTTACTGTCTCTCTGTGTGTGGGTGTTCGTGTGTGTGGCGTCTTTTTATGTCCAACCATCAAAAACCAAAAAACCCTATCTAATTGTTAAAAATATACCAACACCCTCCCCATTTTAACAATTTTCTACATCCTTTCTCTAAATTTAACAACAAAAAATAATACAACTTTTTAGTGACTTCCACAAGCAATTTTACAAAACTCTAAAATCGTCTTTGTCACTGATTTTGAATATCCATTTTGAATCCAGTATCTTTCTATTTTTCGGTCTGTCCACAATCCTCCAAGTCTTGTTTTTCTCATGTGCATCTATTTCCGCATTGATAGCAATCATCCACTGGTTTTTGTCTTTCCTTTGAATTGCTTCTTCATATGTTTTAGATTCTTGGTACGTCAAAAAATTAGCTCTATGTTCCCTTTTCGCTTGTATTCTTTCTAATCTTCGACATGGAAAATTTTCATTCACTCCGATACTTCCAATTGGTTGGTATGTTGAGTCGACTTCGCTCGTATCCTTCGCTCCATCATCTAGTTCTGATTCTGACAAAATATACTCAGCTTCATTAAAGGATTCATGTCCAAATGATTCAGTTTCTTTATTTACTGCTTCGTTGCGTCCATCATTTGACCCTTCGTGTTCGACATCTTCAATTTCTTCGTTTCTCGCTTCTTCGCGTGGAATGTCTTCTTTTTCTTGTTCTTCAACTTCAATTTCTTCATTTCTTGTTTCTTCGTGTTGGATGTCATCATTTCTTTGTTCTTCGTCTTCGATTTCTTCATTTCTTGTTTCTTCGTGTTGAATATTTTCATTTCTGTGTTCATCTTCAATTTCTTCATATCTTGTTTCTGCGTGTTGGATGTCATCATTTCTTTGTTTTTCATCTTCGATTTCCTCAATTCTTGTTACTGGAATTTCAATTGTCGGTATGTATTCAAATTGTTCAAATGATTTATTTTCTTGAAATGTCAGTAAAATATCTGCTCCTTTTGTTTCTTCGTCAATTTTGGCATCACTGACTACTACAACCGTATCTCGTTCTTTGCTATACAATCTGCAGTGCTTGGTTAAATGATCATATCCAAGAAAAATTGCTTTCATGGTTGTTGAATCCAACTTTTTTCTATCATGCTTGATTAGGTAATACGCCAATGATGCAAATATTTTTAAGTGTCCTACGCCAGGTTTTATATCTGAATATTTCTCTTCAGGTGTACTATTTATCTTGTTCATAAAAGTCCTGTTTTTTAAATATGTGGCATAATATGCGGCTTCTGCCCAGAATCTTAACGGTAAACCAGAGTCTTGCAACATGCATCTTACCATTTGTATAATTCCATTCCATTGTTGATAACATTATTGATGCCACAATAGCACTTTTCTCTTCATATACGTCAATTTCCCCTTTTATCCTTTTCGTCTCCGCTTCCTCTGCATTTTCTTCTATTTTAGGTTTCTTCGATTCTATCACACACCAGGCCCTTTTTGCTTTTAGTAGAATTTTCAACTGAAGTTTCCAACGCTGATGTCCACTACTCTGTTATAAACAGAATTTAAATCTTCGCGTATAAAATCTATCACGTAATGCGCTGTATCCTTGGTCAATCTGTATCTTATCTTAAATACTCCGCCAGAAAATTCTTCAAATGGATTTTCTCTGACTTTATATTGTTAAATACGGTTTCCTGTCCCAAAAGGATCCATATTATTATCAATTAACTCAATTTCATTCCACATATCTTGAATATCTCCCATATTAACTATCAGTAATTTATTATTTAGACAATTGTCAAACTAAATAATATTTTAAAGAACGTTTACTCTTGTTTACAATATTACTTTAATTAGATTTTAACAACATTCTCTAACTCGTTAGACAAAGGAAAATTATAATAAAAAAAATTAATAAAAGTCCTTAATAAAGGAAAATATACGACCCAAAATGCCTTCACTATTACTGCATACTTAAAAATATCCGTAATTTTTGAACAAATAAGATATAATATACCTTAATCTCATTTGATTTTCTAAAAAGATATGTCACTTAAATTGTTTGAGAAAGGCGGTTGTATTTCTAATTACCACATAGAAGAAGTGAAGGACATTTTGAAATATCTTAGTACAGATCTACTTATATTTTCAGATCATCGAATTTCTATTTATAAATCCCTTTATTCTTATCAAGTATGTCCTGTCTTCTACTTTTTAATTTTTAATTATTATTATTCTGATCGCATTTTTAATCTTAGTAGCTCCAGTGTTTAATAATGTTTGAAAGTAATTAAAGTATTTGTATAAGATAAAGTTTTCTAAAGAAAATAGAAAAAATAAAGAATATGGTTCTATATAGGGGAAATGTTAATATAAACTGTTTCCTTATTTTAGGGAATATAATATCCAATCGCAGAAAAGAAACCTGTACGTAATGTACTTTCCTTTGAAAGACTGAACTGAAAATTTGAAAGGATTAGAAAAGTGGAATATCAAAACAGAGAGTGCGGTAAGAATTCGAGTGCTGTAAATGACCTAACGCACGAAATTTGTATTAGATTTTTTTTGACCGAGGAAAATATTCAGAAAATCTTATTTAATTTAACCGATGTAAACAGTCAATAGATGTGGATTGGTACCACCGCGTTTTGACAACTCAACTCAGTCTTAAGTCTATGTCAAAATGATTTTGTTTACATAGACTTATTTGTAGATTAAAAACTACACTTATATTTCCTAGGCTTCTACTATAATGATCACATACACATCGTCTAACAAAATTACTGCATTTTATAAGCAGAAATAAAGTGCAGATGTTAATCTGCACGTATTTGTATAAAGTGAAAACATAATGTATGTTATAAAAATGTTAGAAAAAGAATTATTGGAATGATTTGTTTTTACAAATGCTATTCGTACTAACTTGTTGCTGTGTAAATAATCTATTTACCTGCGATCTATACTATATTAATCGCTGGAATTCCGAGCTAGCTCGTTCGATACTGTGCCTTGCGGTGTCTCGCGATATTCCCGAGGCTTCTACCTCATCCGTTAAACCCTAGTATGTATGTGTGTATGTATATGGTAAGGGTGATGTTACACTGCGACCTAAAAGATCAATTATACTCCCCATTCTTGCTGTTTTACAGCTTGCTTTCCAATCCTATTCCTCTCAGAAAGTCTAGGATATCAGAAGGCCCCAGGTTAGATTCGATTTCACATGCTCCCAGGTGCAACGTCCTTGAGTTGCACAGTGCCACGCAATTTGAGAGGAGATGGATGGGTGTTTCATCCTGTTCCCCACATAATCTACCTTCAGATTCCTTTTCTAATCCAAGCTTGCTCAGGTGTCCTTTCAGTTTACAATGGCCTGAAAGTATTCCTGTTAATATGGGAACATTGTTCTTACTCAGATTGATGCATTCTCTAAACCTCTCCTGGTTATAGGTTTCCAGAAGAATTTTATTTATTTATTTATTCTCCCAGTAGTTGAAAACAGCAATAGAAATATTGATTGTCAGAAAGGTCCACAGATCTGACTTAACTTGATGTTCTGTGGGGATGTTTAGGAGCTTGTTTAGCGTCAGCCTTCAAGAACTGGAGGAAAATTATAATTAGAAATGCATTTGACAATGTCCGCAAATGTTGTTCAACACACCTAAATACAATATTTTGAAATCTCGTATTTTAATTAGTTTCCTTATTTGTTATACGACAATGTTTACCATTTGTGTATTCATATTGTGTACGCATTTTGGATATGTTTTAGAATTAAGCACAAAAATCTCTAGTGTTGATGGTTTTCTTCCAAACTAACGACACACTTGTTTATATCATTTCATGTAGAGACTGTGACAGAGAAAATATATTGGCCAAATTTATTTCGCGAATTCCTGAAAACCAGACAACAGGGACACAAACCATCTAATTATCAAACAGCATCGAAAGAACACGAACGACATTTTAACCATAAAGTTAATTTTAAAAAATACAAAAATCTTCCAAAAGGTTGTCCTGGCATTGATGACATTCCGAGCTATACATAAATAAGGCCTGTGTTGGCTTTTTAATTGGTCAATTGAAGCATATCTCTAATTTATCATTGCAAAGTAACACTTTTAAAAAGGGAGATGCCAGGCTAATGACTAATTATCGACCATAGCCTCTATATTGCCTGCTGTAAAATAAATAAAATTGTAATTAACAAAATGTCAACTTGGATATTATAAGGGACCATGAACAAAGACCAATCTCTTAGTGTTTTCTCATGATGTATCATCAGTAGTGGAAAACCGATCGTAATTGGATGTTATTTATATTGATTTTAGTAAGGCCTTTGGTAAAGTAAATCACCAAATTCTCTTATTTAAACTACGTGGGTTCGATTTTTCTTGTAACATGATTAATATTTTTCATTCCTGCTAGTACAATAGAAGAGACAAATTGTGTTTTACAAGAACAAAAACCTTCAAAACCTTGTCTAGTATCATTCGGGGTACCTCAAGGTAGTAACTTAGGGCCTCTATTATTAAACATCTTTGTAAATGATTTACCTGAGATTTTTAAAACATCTAAGTGCCTTCTGTACGTAGATGATTGCAAGATTTATGCCAAAGTTAGCGCGCCATCGATTATGCATCGGCTTTGCAAGATTTGTTTGGTGTCAGGACAATAAATCGAATCTTAATATAGAGAAATGTGCTGTTGTGAGTTTCACTAAGAAGAAAATTCCTTGCAAAAATATAAATTATATACTTTAATAAAAAGTAGTCGAAACGTGTGTATATAAAAATATTTATTTTATTCAAAGTTTAATAATTAAAGTCAGCCGATAGTTCTAACAGAAAAGAGAATTGTTTCATTTAAAGTATCACGGCTTAAAAAAAAAGTAGAAAAACAGTAACATCTTATTTCTTCAAAATTTGTCCTGAAATTCAACAGATCCACTAACATCTTTCTATTTGTTATTGTTTAAGAGTTACAAGAGGAGTTTCTTGCCAGTAAAACATCACGTATACTCGGTGGAGTAAATTATATACAAGAGTATTTTTCACTTATTTGTCCGGTTCTAAAGTACGGAGAAAATTACCAATTATTGCCGCTTCGTATGTGTTCATCGAATTTAATGTCCATAACTCCATATTTTCAACAATTGACATGAGTGGTTCTCCGGCAAATTAAGCCGTCGAGCATACTTTTATGTTTCACGCACTAATATTTGGATTTGACCGTGTAAATTTGATAATTTAATTAAAATCGCCGCGCTCGAGTTATCAAAAACGAAAAATTTCGCGCATATCTTCCCTCACAGACACTCACTACAAAAAAAAAAGAAAATAATGGGAGGAAAAGTCGAGAGAATGAACGAGGGTAATACACAATAAGCGTTTTCAACACTTTTTCACTCTCCCGTCCTCAATTGTTTCCCCTCTTTTATCCGGCCATATATAATTAATAACCTTTTAAATACATATTTCCTTTCTGTTGTCGCGGACATTTCTATATTTCTTAATTTTATTTGCCGTTCGCATTGTTCCCCCGGGGTCTGCCGCGAATTTGAGGGCGCTATTGTGTCCTTTTATCGCTCGAATTCCCGTACAATTTAAAACTCTTCCCGGATTTTTGCGTGAACAATTATTTCAAAAAGCCGGATTTATTTGGAAAAATGAAATGGCAGTTAGTAGTTCACAGCGGTGGCTAATTGAACGTCTGTAGCGCTGAATTCAGAAACACGAGCTGACTTTTTGGTACATTTAACTCGCATATAACTTTCAAATTGAACGCAAGGAAAAAATCAACAATCTCCATATATCAAAGATATGTTAACACGGTCAGAAGAAAATATCGATTGAGTGCAGGACAGCCTTAGTCCTTGGTTCACAAGATAAGTACCTAGACAGTGACTCACCGGTTGAATGAGATTTAGCGTGTTTGTAGTGGTACTCACTGCGTGTTGTAGAGTGCCAAACCTAAGCCCCATCAGAAGGGATTTCGAAAAGAGTTATGCATGGGCATTGGCAAGTCAAAAGAAGGGTAATGAGAATCAGATTTTTTTTTATTTTAAACAACAATTAAGTGATTATAAAATAATAAATTTTAGATAATTTGCAAAATATCCAAAGCCATTGCTGCTGTTATTCATTTTTCTAATGGTTATCTAATAATATGTATAGACTTAACTAATATTATTTTCTTTTGTTAAAATATATAAAAAAATAAAAATAAACATATATACAGTGACCGCATAATATTACAACATATGGACTTTTTTATTATTAAAATATCCCAAAATTTTCTTGGGGAGATAGGTTGTGCATGTCTAGGAACCCCAAAATTATTTTGACATACGTCACGTGATCACTAGTATGGCGGTAAATTAAAAAACTATGCCATGATTTCCAAAAAGTGAGGTCAGATGTCAAGATATCCAAAAAAGTTATTTGAAAAAGTTGCTTAGAATTCAATTCTAAGACTATGTGCAAATTTTTGTAAAGATATTTAAAAAAAAATGAAAATCACAATTTTTCCAAATAATGTTTTAATGAAATTACATATTCCATTTTTTACGTTTTTAGGCAGCTCAACAGCAGTAATATTTCTAAATCTGGTTGATACTCAAACAATTTTGTCAATGTTGCATAATTAACACAGTGAAAACTGAAAAGTACGTTTTCGGTATGACAGTTGTTGTTGCAAGGGACTGTATATAGTACTAATAAATGAAAGTTCACAAACTTTTTCATTCTAAACCACTCAGCAATTATTATAACATTATCTTTATTGAAAATTATAATACTTTTTTTTTGTTTTTTTCATTAAAATGAAAAGCGTTAGTCCAAAACTGGTAACACTACATGCGCTCACCAAAGGTATTAAAGTAGATTTTGAAATTACAGAACAACGAATAATAAACAGTAGGTAAAATAAAAATAGTAGTAATTACTCATTTACCAGAAAGTTAAAATAGTTTGCTACATTATTTTGTCGTTTCAATTTCAAAGCCTACCTTACTTATAAGAAACAGAACGATATTTGTGTCTAACAAGTTGTTCATTACTATTAGTTATTGCTTAAATGTTTTTGCTTAATAAAAATTCACATCATTAGCTGAAAGTACTTTATTATTAATCATTTATTTTATTGAGTTTTCATAGACATTAAACTATTTTTATTTTACCTACTATATGCCACCTAATTGCTTTTCTAATTATTTTTCTGGATTTATGAGAAATATATATTATTTTGTATTTCTGGAAGGAATGAAATATTATTATTATTATTATTTATTATTTATATTCTATTTTCTAAGGATCTTTAATAAAATTTCACACAGCCTCAGAATTGATTCTAAACAACTTTTTCAAATAACTTCTTGACTATTATGTCCTCTAACTCACTTTTTGGAATTAACATCATATTTAAATTACCGCCCGTACTAGTTGGTCACGACACGTTGTCAAAATAGATTTTGGTTTCCCAGACAGTCACAACTATCCCCAAAAAGCCTTAGTCATATTTAATAATAAAAAAAATCCCATATGTTGCAATATTTATGCCAGTCACTGTATATATAAATGAAAATTTTACCAACGAGGACGAAACCTAGGTTAACTGATACGATTAGGCTATATGATATAACTTAGAAACAACGCAAAGATAGCGGTCATTGTAAAGAAAACGCCCTTCGCTTTTGATTACTACAAATCTTTGACGTACATCTTAACTAACAAATTTGGGCGGGTTACTACTGAGAAAAAGCTTCATTTCCGGTATAAATTTCAATTCCGTAGTCCAGAAGATCAAGTGAAGGGAATTAAAAAAATTGCATGGTAAAAACAACCATAAAATTCTGTTTTACCAGAGCATTTACATGATGCTGACGCTATTAATCAATATTTCATTAATTCGCTGCCTGCAACCCAAGGTAGTGTTTCAGAAGTAACTGATTTCTACCTAAAATCTAAACTCAGTGATAACATACATATCTACTTTTTCATTTGCTACTGTTGATATATCACAGTTCTAAGTAATATGATGAACTCAAAGCAATGCTTATGGATTGATACTTTCAGTGCAATTAAGTAAAAGTTATATTTACCCATACTACAAATATTATAAAATTCCTGTGTATTCCATCTAATACCTTTCCTACTGTTTGGAAGCAGGCTATTCTTATTCCCATTCCTAAAAAAAATAATCCTCAGATCTTCGACGAATTACCTTGCTTCCTGCCTTGTCCAAAGCTTTAGAGAAAGTTAGGTAGATCCACCAGTTTAGCTATATTATATTTTTTAAATGCTCTTTACAATCATTTGGAAGACGGTAAAACGTGTGCAGGTTGTTACCTTGACCTAAGCAAAGCTTTTGACTTGGTGGACCATGACATTTATATTCTGTATATCAATGACGTCTCTCTGTCGGATGCTGTGGTATCTGCGGACGATACATCAATGTTTGTTAGTGCAAAGAATTCAAAAGAAATTAGTAGAGAGGCAAATAGTAAATTATGTTAGAGTTTTCATCGGATTTAAAACAACAAACACTGAAAAAGATTACTCTCAAGTCAATGGTAATAGTATAAAGCATGTTAATTTCACAACATTTTTAGGATTAACGATTGATTCTAGGTGTAGCTGGAAAAACCACATTGATGAAGTTGCAGAGGCTAGTTGGAGTTTGTAATGTTTTACTCGGCTAAAAACGAACTGGATTTTGTCGATTGGGGAATCATTCTGAAGTGGCCGAGTGTTTAGGTTGCAAAAGAGGGTTTTGCCGAGTTGTCGTAGGTTGTTTTGGGATGTTGGGGTGATGACGTTGAGTAGGGAAGTTAATACCAACGGCTAATGTATGCCAGGGACCATATTAATGAAATGCTCGAAATTAAATCAATTCCACGCATACCACACCAGGAATTCACATATATTAGAAGTGCTGTGACACCGACTAGCAGTCTTTCGTGAACGGAACCCTCATTATTTAGCCATTAAGGCTTACAATAACCTTCCAGTAGGTTATAAATATATGCAACAAATATTCTTCGCTGTAATTTTAAGGCGAATCTGGACGTCCAAGGGTGCGGACAGAGGATAAAATATTCGGAAGATATTCGCGCTTTTGGGAAAACGGTACGAACGAGTTTTGAAATTTTAAAAAAAATAAGTCTTGAATATGCGCCGAACGTGTTACTGTTTTTTTATTTCTACGTAATTAAATTTTTAAATGTTGTAAGTTGTTATTAAAACAATTCTAAAATCGGCTCAAACGGCGCATGTGAAGACCAATGTCTAACGACAAAAATTTTTAATTTTTTGAATTTGACTAACAATACGCCCGAACAGAAATATTTATCTTTTTTCCATTCAAATGCCTCAGGCCGCCGCTTCTATCGTAACGAACGCACAGACGATGTTTGTTTATGAGACGTATCTACGTACAGATGGTCTGCTATGCATCACGTAAGCATAAATATAAGGATATTCAATTCTGCTTTCAGTACTGTCTTTTTTGCTTTTTAAAAAGTGGGAAATTCTTTAAAATGTGTAAATGTTAATAATAGATAATGTATCTACTTTTTATTAACGAGTCAAATTATAAATACTAAACCACTTCATAATTCCTTGATCCAATGGTATAAGAAAAAGAACATCAATAAAATGCAAATAAAAAAGCATACAGCCAATTTTTCCGACTGGGTAAAATGTACTATAAATTACAATTTCTTTATATATCTGCTTAGATTAACACTTTTATCATATCATTTATATTGACCGCCCTAGAATTATTATTGGATTTTGCGCACTGAAATACGCAATGACAAAATTAATAAAAAGTCTAGTAAGTAATATGGACCTTACATTTGTACTATAGAATATTAAATCTTAGAAGAAAGCCTTTTTCTTGGCGCGCTGATACGAGATGCTTCGCCCTTTGACGAGTATCTTTTATCCATTTTAGATATAATGCGGTTTGCTACTTGTAGAAAGTAAAATTTCTTCATACAATAACTGCAGTGCTAAGTCAGTTCCAGAGAAAAAATTAGAGGACTTGACTACAGGTGTGCGATGTCTGTGTTGGTTGAGTGAGGTTTGTATGTTTGTGACACTGTGTGGACCCTGACCATTAATCACAAATTACCCTATAGGAAGTTGTATATGTCAAATTAAAATACAGTATAGAAATAAACTCACCAATAACGTAGCGAATACTCTAGACAACTTTTGGCACATGTGATTTTGGGCACACTGTAATATAAAAAGACAACAATTCATACCATTCAAAAAGACAAGAGGTATCTTTCTTTTTCGATCTGACTATCGCTTGAAGTTGATTCCTGCAATCAACGTGTTCTACAAATGCTCTTCACATTTGTGCATTAACCTTCCGAGATGTAATTCCAGTTTTTCCAGGAAAAAACCAAGCAGTTATCAATACAAAAAAGCTCACTGATTCTATCTGATTCATAGTCGGATTATATTATCAGTGCTATACATCATGTATTTCTGAATTAATAGTATTGCTTGTGTAGCTTCCCCTAGTAAATCAAATAAAATACTGATAGTATCATGGTGTGAGTAATATGCAGTTTGTAGATGTTTGTGATTTTTCTGAAGAGAGGAGAAACCATTATGAAATAGTGGTTACCCCTATACATTTTAAGTTCATATGACAGATAACTAATGTTTTGAAAAGATCTGATACCGAACCAGTATCTTTTCTGTAGGGCGCACATTCAATTCGACGAGTGTGTAGCCGTCCTAGGTTATGGGTNATCAGAGTGTAAACATGGAGTTATATGAAACAACAATGTCCAATAAATGGCGCCTCGGACCGATGGCTTCGTGTCTTTTAATGAAATTATCGATAACATTTGCTTGGCATAATGCCGGCTCAATTTCATCAAATGGCGAGTCGAATTTCGTCTTTCAGTTCAGGAATTGTTCTGGAGTTATTAGCATACACCTTCCTTTCAACAAACCACACAAAAAAAATCCAACGGCGTCAAATCGCATGATCTGGCGGCCATTACAACATCGCCACGGCACGAGATAACTTCCCTTCAAATTTCATCGTCACAATTCCACTGTGGCGTTCGCTGCATGGAACGGTTGCACCATCCCTGTTGAAACCACATATCTGGAGACCCATTTCACAATGTTAGGCCAGAAGAAATTGTTTATCATCTCACAGTAACGAACGCAGTTGACAGTGACCGCATTGCCAGCAGCATTCTGGAAGAAAAACGGTCCAATCACTCCGCCAACCCAGAATGCGCACCAAACAGTGACTTGTGGCGGATGCATTGCACGTTGAAGAATCACTCTTGGATTCTCAGCTCCCCAAATGCGACAATTCTGTTCATTGACATAGCCATCAAGTTGGAAATGCGCCTCATCAGAGAAGATAATTTTCTTTGAAAAATCATCATTCGCCAGTTGTTGCTGTAAACTCCATTCTGTAAACATTCGGCGCTGCGCATGGCCTGCTGGCTTTAAGTGTTGTGTCAACTGAATCTTATAAGGATGTAAATGCAGATTTTTAGTCAAAATTCGCTGTAAGCTGCTCCGTGAAAGTCCCAATCGCTGAGAACGATGGCGAACCGAGGTGGAAGGATTCTGTTCAACACTCTCACTAACTGCTGCAATGTTTTGGTCAGACCGAGCTGTACGAACACGGACAGATCTTTTCTGAGTTTGAACTGACCCAATCGCTTCATATTTTTCGATTAATCGGACCACTGTACGGCGAGAAGCTGCGTTATGGTGACCGAAAAGTCCACGACATCTTCGAACCGTCTCCGCAAAACTCTCACCATTTCGGTAGCGAATTTTCACAATTTCTGTACGTGTAATTCTCCATGACTAAATCTCTATGTTTGCACATGACAGCTGTCAAACAATAACGCTCTACGATCGATACAAAAAAATGGCGCTAAATTCAAAATAGGCGGTCTTATTGGGACGCTCTTTATGTAATCCGCCACTATGTAATTTATATTATTTATTTCCAGTTAGTTCTTAACAACTCTGTGCATATTTCCAAAGGGTATAGGTTACAAATTTATTGTACCATGGTTAGGTGACGGTTTATTAACCAGCACAGGTAAATATAAAGTGGTAATATAATACATTTACATTTATAATAGAGCATACATTTGCATACAAGATCGCCAGAAGCGTTTTATATTGTAAATTGGAAAACGCAGACGTAAATGTTATTAATTTGATTAATAATATTGTACATGAGTAAGAATTGTAGAGTATCTCAAATATAAACATTATAAACATAAATAATGCTATAATTAAAAGAATCGATTATTCCTTACTTATTCATGTTCAGCAATTGTCAATAACCATTCATGATTTTTATTGATTCAGAAAGGACAGCAAATTAAAAACTGCCCCACGTAGTAAAGGCTTTAAGTAAGTACGTTACTGATCTGCCACCATATCAAGTTACTTTTTATAACCATTACATCACAATCACAGTAATTTCCAAAATAAAGATCGCGTGTATGTACCTCTGCGTTGCCGTAGAGGAAGTTTCAGAACAAATATCATACATAAAAAAAAATCTTACATTTTAGGTGAACGATGGCACCGACACAGAAAACTCCTAACACCGACTTTCCATTTCAAAATTTTAGAAAGCTTCATGGACGTTTTTGTCGACAAGAGCACTGTCTTAGTAGAACTTCTAAGCAAAGAAGCCAACGGCAAAGCCTTCAACGTATTTCCGTATATAACACACTACGCTCTTGACGTCATCTGCGGTTAGCTTGGCTTTATTTCGCGCCATGTTTCACCTTACTAATTCACTTACAGAAACAACTATGGGAATCCAAATAAATGCCATGTCACGAGACGGGAATAAATACGTGGATGCCGTGTACAATGTTTGCGCCGATGTAATATATCGTGTTGCAAGAATTTGGCTAAGCGTGGATTTCATTTACTATAGAACAGCTAGGGGTAAAAAATTGTTAAACAGCCTCTCCGTTCTCCATGATACAACCGATAAAGTTATCGATGAAAGAAGGCAACTTTTAAGACAGAATGATGACCATGTAATAGAAAATGATTTAGGCGCTAAGAAACGTAAAACTTTCCTAGATCTGCTGTTAGAGCTTTCTATTAATAACACTGCATTAACTCGTCAGCAAATTCGGGAAGAAGTGGATACCTTTATGTTTGCCGTAAGATACAATCACATCACAACACATATATACCACGTGATTCAAAATGATTGTCGTAAGAAAAAAACTGTTTTCCGGAAAAAAATTATCTATACTTATTACCAATTTAATGAGTGAAGTTAGCTACATACAAATTTCATACATTAAATGAATTTTCTTGACATTTAGCAACATTGGCGTGCGTGTTATAGTATCTTTCGATTATTTATCTTATATTTTTTTCAAATCGTTTATATTTACATCTAATATCACCAACAATAGTATTTCTGAATACTGTAAGAAAATAAGGGAATTTATCTGTGGTAATAGCTCAACAAACAGGTAAAAAATCAATATTAACATTAAGTGAAATAATTTATTTCATTTTATAATTTTAAAGGCTTATCATACACTTCAGCGCAATGAGCTGTCAAAAGAAAGTTACATTTTCATCCCTATACAGTTTCTACGGTACAGGAATTATTACCATTAGATCACGATAGGCGATTGGAATATTGTCATTGGTTTAATAACAATTTAAGGGACGATGACTTGCTAAACAAATCATTTTTCTCGGATGAAGCCTGGTTTTATCTAACAGACTATATCAATTTACAAAAACTATTGTATCTGGTCTGCAGAAAATCCACACGAATTTCGAGAAACGCAATTGCATCCCGTAAAAGTGGAGGTTTGGTTAGCTATGTCCAGGCAACGAATAATAGGGCCAATTTTCTTCGAGGAAACTCTAACAGCCCAACGTTACCAACAGACGTTGGAATTGTTTACTGCAGAGTTACAAGAAAATGAGCTTGAAGCAGGTTATTTTCAGCACGATAATGCTCCAGCACATACTGCTCGACAAACCTGCCAATATCTTCAACAGTTTTTTGCTGACAGGTTCGTTAGAGCACAAAGATGGCCACCAAGATCGCCTGATCTAACCCCATTAGATTACTTCATGTTTGGCTATCTAAAAAATAGCATCTATAGAAACCGCATGCATACCATAGAAGAACTGAGAGATGCAGTTTTGTCACTTAATAATTATACTTTATAATTGTATGTTATAATTTAAAGTAATAAATAAATTTAGTAAACACCAGTTAGTACTGAATTGCAAAATCATAATTTAGTAAAGTTAAATTAATTACATTTCATTTTTACAAGCAGAACACCAATCATAGTCGTTTATATAATGCGAGTTCAAATATAGTTACGTTTTCCTTATTTATGACAGATCCGTTTACTTTCTTATGTTCCAACACTGACTTAGTTCAAACCTTCATTACAAACACGCGGCATATACCTACACCCTGTTACTATCTACAGGAGCGGATTTGACAATCATTTTGAATCTCTGTGTATATAAAATTTGATAATAGCTGTAAAGCTAGCAGCATACATTCGACGCTAACGACAGCTTACTACGCATCTTACTACTGCACGTCATATCCAGCTATTCATAATTCATCATTTTTACACTATCAGTAAGTTTTGTACTGACAACCCCAGTTAACACTGACTAAATTTCTCAGCAACCGATTGATGCGATTGGTTCTAAATCCTATAGATAGCTTATAAACCAACGGTGTGACGGAAATTGCATCGACTTAAGATAAGGTACTTTTGTCTTTAGGTAGAATTGAAGAAAATAATAACCGAACGATTCAAGCCTGAGCAAGCAAGAGAGAAATATCGGCTCCTTGTAATAGAAGGGACCCGATATCTTCTGTCTCACTCGCTTCCGCTCGCATCGTTCGGATACTTTTTTCTTCAAGTGTACTGTTAATAATTTATTTAACTATTTTGTAATATATATTTTATATGTTAATATCTACATTTTTAACTCATTTATAGACTTACTTATCGATTTTGGAATATAATTTGCAATTAAAGGCCATAAACATTTGGTTCTAGGGAGTTTCAAAAATATAATTTATGTAGACATATGTTGATATGATCCCACGTAGAGAAAAATGTGTTGTTAAGCCAATGTCTTTTATTCTAACTAGAACATCATATATAAATAACAAACCATCAGTTTACCACTCATAAACATATTTCTATTGTAAACAAAGTGCTTAGAAAATATATGGTTAATGTTACAAATTATTAATTAAATATTATTAGATTGCGTTGTAACACTAGCCTAATAAAATGTACGTTTGCCTGCAATACAAAGTAATCTGTGCTACAATTTTTAAACTCTGCTGTTTTTATATAGGTGTTTCAGACTACTGCATCCATATAGTAGCGTTAAATATATGTATTACAAAAATTGACCTAAAGATGGCGCTTCTGTCATTCCACAGCTACAATACTGTGTATTCAGTATAAATAGCAGGACCCACGGTTATCAAATATTAATTTAGTAGATTTATCAGATAAACATCTTTTAGGAGCTGTGATCATTAAAATAGCGATTCTACCATCACAGCATGGTCCTAACCTCTTGCTGTTACTGATGTTGCAAAAGATGAGATGTCCAAGCACTATTTATTAAATTCACTGTTTAGGATTATAAAACAATAACTTCATATATAATTACAGGTTTTATTTAAATTAAATCAATTAAATTTCGATGTTGCTCTAGTAACAAACGATGACGTATGCCTTTGTATATTTTGTTGTTAAAAATTGAAAAAAAGCATGTTAATATTAAATAAGCAATTTTTAACGTCGATTATAATATATAATTTTGCTGTAGCATATAATATTAGAAAATATTTTAAAGAAAGCAATATTTCTCTTTGTTTTAAGAATGTTTTGTAATGTGTGTGTGCAGTTGATCACTGTATGCTTCTAAGTCTCATATATCTATGTAACATATTCTAAATAATATTTAAATGCAAACAAATCTTGTCCATTCCATTGTTAATTATTAAAACCTCTAAAAGGCTACATGTTTCGTCCGAAAATGGTCATCTTCAAGCTATAGTTAATAGTATAGTTGAATAAATAAATAGTTTTGCTCTTTCCCGACACTGTATTGTATATTTGTGTTAAACGTTAATGCCACATATATGAAACTTAGTCGCGCGCAATGTCAGTGCGCTCAGACGAAAGTTGACCACCCTAGTAATGACGTGTTGATAAGTAAGATTTTTTTATATGCGCGCGTTGAATCTCCATTCATGTATGTTGCTGGCTTGCAGCAATTTTAAAAACGATGTGTATATCAGCATATTCACATACAAATTCTTATTTCCTTTAGGGCCACGATACTACAACTGCTTCTATATGCTGGACAATTTTCCTTTTAGGTTTACATCCAGAAATACAGGTATGAACTGAATTATTCGATATATATGCATCTAAATATAAAAATTACCAGGAAAAAACTTATGAAGAAGTCTCTCACGTCCTCTCTGATAATAAACCATTACAATTCAACGATTTAAACGATCTAAAATATTTAGAGCGAGTAATAAAGGAATCCTTAAGATTATATCCGAGTGTTGGGATAATTAGTAGGTTTGCAGCTGAAGATATTAAATTTGGTACATATACTCGCTATACAATTAATTCGAAAAATCTTTTTTATTATATATGATTTGCAGAAAAATACACCATCCAGCAGGCACGTCAGTTACTCTTCACATTTACGATATTCAGAGAAACGAAAATTATTTTCCGGAACCGAATAAGTTTGATCCCGATAGATTTCTTCCTGAAAATTCTAAGGATCGTCATCCTTTCGCTTACATTCCTTTCAGCGCTGGCCCGAGAAACTGCATAGGTTTATCTCAGAAACGAACGCTTCTTAAATACAAACTAACCTTATTTGTTCTAGGTCAAAAATTTGCTTTGATGGAAGAAAAGACCGCATTATCTTATATAATTAAGAATTTCAAGATTAAATCAATGCAAAATACGGAAAATGTTCGTCCGGTAAATGACGTCATTATTAGACCTAGTGAGGGGCTTTTAATTACGCTAGAGAAACGAAAAGTAGATTAAAGTAGAACTTCGATCTTCTGATTAAACGTATTTCATTGTTTTCAAAAATATTTAATTCACCTTATTTCGTTGAGGCTAAGGACGCAACTGCTTGACTGAAAGCAACCTTTCGATAAGTGTAGCTCTTTAAAGCACACTACCTAGTTATGTTGCATATGTATTTATTGCTTTTTATATTGAAATAAAGAAAATGATTAAATAAAATATTATGATTTTTTTTTTATCAAAATAACGGTAACTTCTTCTAATAATAATATATTAAAAACGATTTGAAAATAATATTGTTCCTTTTCAACTAACCGTAATCAAGGTAACTTGGAACTTTACACGAAAAAAAGCATATCTACTGTAATGCTATAAGGTAGCCCACAGCCCGGATAAAAAAAAATTATCTTCAATGCCAGATGACACGCAGGTGTAGAATTCTGACTGCAACAGTCTAGAGCAGGGGTCGGCAAACTTTTTTAGGACAGGGCCAAATCGTAACGAAAATTAAGTTCAGCGGGCCAGGTTGTAAACTCTAACGTGTATATTTTTTTTTATTAAGTGTTCCTCTGTATTTTATTGAACCGAAAACAATGTACCGAAGACAATGTACCAAAAAGTTTCCGTCGTGTCATACAGGGTGTTTAAAAATTACTAACTTGTCAAAGAATCTTAAAGTTACAAAACTTATTTCTTTTTCAAAAACACCCTGTATATTCTTATATTTTTCTGCAACATTCCCTATAGGCTTCAGTGGTTTTATTTTAAATTATTCCTATTATTTATTAACTTTTCCAAATGGTCAAATAATTTTTATCTGGTGGATTATAAATAACATTACAATAAATCATTATTGCTAGTAATATTATAATAATATTTATAATAAAAAGACAAAAAAGACTAACCTATAGTAGTGTTATGAAGAAAGCCAAGGAAAATAAGATTCCACTATTTTAGGGTATTTGGAAGCACATCTCAGTAGTACAATACCTGCTACTTCTGAAGATTTGGGCACCTTGAAAACATCTGACCAGAAAATTTTGAAGTAAAATAGGATCCATTTTTAGGAATTCTAATCCAATCTAGATCACAAGAAATGAATTGCGACATATTTTTTTGTAATACTTCAACGATTGTTAGTATCTTTTTATTTAAAATAATTTGAAGGGACGAAAGTTCAGTTGAGAGGGCATACCAAACAGAAGCAATACTTACTATTAATGGACGGAACGACTGTAGAAATTCTTTCTCATTTAAAAAAAATATTAATAATTTCTCTGAGTTCCAAAAATCTCAATAAAACTTTTCCACTATTGCACCATCGAACTGCCGATGGTTAACTCGCCGTGAGCCAATAAAGTTAACACTGCCACAACTGGTTCAATAATGCAAAATAGATAGAGGTGTTTGATGAATCATGCAATGACTTATTGAAAGCTTTGCTCAAAACAAAAATACTTGGGCAGTATCAACAATGACTGTTGACTCATCAAGAACTAACAAAAACCACTAGACATTTTTTGCCTTCTCCATTAAGAAGCGTATTGTGATATTCTCAATTTATCTGACAGTCGCTTGAGCTGAGAGGTCAACATAAAAACAAACCCTCTTCCTTGGGCACACTTCTTTAGCTTTATCGCAAATCTATTCATGAATATTTCAAATTTAATTCTAAATAAGGTTAGAAATATTATTGCGAAGTACGCCGAAAGCGTTCATAGTAAATGAATTAACCGGACTTGTTTACCGCGACATCAGTTGACTATCAGTCGGTGAATAGTAGATGTAGATACCTCCCGGTACAATAATTTTCGTAAACCCTTATTGTGGGTGAGAAAAAGTATCGGCAATAGCTCAATTAACCGCTTGGTACTTACAACTTGCGCGGGCCGGATTGAAATACGCAGCGGGCCGGATTTGGCCCGCGGGCTGTAGTTTGGCGACCCCTGGTCTAGAGGACGGTCGAGCATTAAAAACATTACGGATTTTTTATCTTTAGTATGAACCAGGAAGCTATGGTGGACTGTTGCTTAATGTCCTCTAGTCCAATAGTGCGCATGAGACTCTGGTACATAAGTTATAATCGACTTTGTACGATAAAGAAAACATTTAAATGCAAACAAATGTGTTTTTTTACCTTTGGGGATCTAAGCCCATTGGCCACTATAACCTAACAACTAAAGAAAAACCAAGAGGATAGACAAAGGACAGTTTTCACGTTCCGGAGCCTATCGAAACGACTTCACAAAGACAAACAAGAATCGGCCAATAGTTTTATTTAATAAATAGTTCTAAAAATGTATAGCAGTGTAAAAACAACATAAATAAGAATATAAATATTTCATGTGCATAAAAGGAGTTCGCTTATTTAGTAACACATATTTTTTTATTAATGGCAATTCCAAGTTTTGCAATATAAATTCATCATAGAAATGTAAATACTGCTGTGTACTGATTGAATTAATTGAAATTGCAAAATGAATTTTTAAAATGAAAAAGAAAATTAAAATAGCTAGCTCAACGGATAAATTTAAATTGAACGCAAAAGAACAATTATTAATAAAGCTTGAATCTAACCACGAAAAGTAAATTGTGAGTGAATGAAATCGGACTCTCTTAATTACCCTAAAAATTGAAAAGGTTTAATATAAAATAAAAGAACAGAATGTCCAACCCAAAGATGCTAATTAACAAACAATTTTATTTTATAAAATGGGTTTAATTACAAAGGATCATAAAAAAAATACCGTGAACTGAAGGTTCTGGCCTAAATAAAAAACTGCACTTGATTCTAAATTACAATAGGATAATGCAATTTCCTATACAAAGCAAAAGTTTTGTTTATTCAGGAAGATAATCCTAAATATTTCAATTTTAATCCACGTGGTATCAAACTAACACAAACTAAATTAAGCGTGCACAATTTCCAGTAAATAACAAGAATGAAAACCAAATGCAAGCACAATGCTTCTACTCACCCAACCGAGGTGATTGATAAAATAAAAATGAATCAGCAAAATAGAAAAACGAAAAATTAACTCTTTAAACTAAAATAAGAAAATTATAACTAAAATATATCTTCCTGCACAAAAATAATAAATGATCTTATATCTATAATGTGCACACATCAATATATTAACAATTATTACAAAATGAATTCCTTGATGTACAAAATTTCTAAAGAAACGAAACGAGATTTACTATAATCAAAATAGATTACAAAATGGCAACAATGATTGAAAAATACGTCTACTCACGTTAACAGTCGACCAAGGAACTGCCTGACAAAACTCTACAATGCAAACGCACAATTCACCGGCCAAATCTAGTAGAAAACGCATTGAATCAAACTAGCAAACTAGACATTATTAAAAAAAAACTTAACACTAAATTAATTAAATCACACAATCAACTCTTTACCTAAATTTATACAAACTTAAAATCTAAATTTGTGAAAATTCTCTGGGTACATTGACTACCGAACGAACGGAGTAAACAAGACAAAATCTATGCAACTTAAAATACACTCGCGAAAAACGGGATGCCGTCTATAGCAATACGTTTAATTATATATTTCAAAATTCCCGCGTCTTCCTAAACTTTGATGTTATGCTTAAATGACGGGTAGATCAGCATCTGCAATATTTGATGGTAAAAATTACTGATGGGTATTCGGTTTTCGTAGCGAAATTATCAAGAAATTGTGAAAATAAAGAGGTAATCTTGTCAAAATTATTTTAAAAAAAGACAATAAACGCATATTTTGAAGCTGTAAAATTAAGATGAACCAAGTCAGACAGTACGAAAAATATGGTATATGCATGCGTATATTATTAGCATCTATCTGATGGCAGTGTACATATTCAACGGAAACAAATTCATTTTTTATTTACTAATCTAGTCTTCAGGCAAAATAAATACGATATATACGACAACAATGACAAAGCATCTCTGCAAATTCTGATTACAGACAAAGCGTTGTTCTAATTTAAATTTGTTGTGCGGCGTGCGATTCATATTTATTAACTTGGTCTGCCAAGGCCAAAATAGTATTAATTCTTCTACATTGCGGCCGCTTCCCGCGTTTCGATCTTCGACTCCGTATACCGCACAAACCAGACCAACTACAAACAGTCATATACGCCGTTATATGTTTCTTATATCTGTAATAGAGATGGTTTCTGCTGTATAATTTTATTATATAATCTCTCAAAAATCACTTTTATAAACATAAATATATTCCATGGTTTAAATTAATATATTTAGTAACAGCGATAATAATTATCTGTATGTATTTATTAATATAGCATCTACAGAATATCCATACGTCATTTATTTTTCACAGTTGAATCCAGTTTACATTGGTCGAATAAATCGCGACTGCGCGCGAAAAAAGAGTTATGTCATATTTTTTGAAAAATGGGTTTATGTTAAATTTCAGATGAGTGAGTTATATTCTTGCACCGGACAAAAGGGGGTAAATCAACAATAAATGCTTTTGCAAATACTGAATTAACTACTTGGGAATAAGTCCTAAAAATCAGCTATTGATATTGTGCAAAAAGGGTTATATTAACATATCGCCATTTGCATGACCCATTAATAACGAGGATTTGTGATATATATAAAGAAAAATTTAAGGATGAAATACGTTTACACATTTTTAAAAAGTTTTGGGAGCTGGGCAATTATAATAGAAGAGTTCAGTACATTAGTACTTTAATTCAACTGCAAGAAAAGAAACGTACTCGAATTCGTATAACTGATATTAGTAGACAAAAATTAAGAACGCAAACAGCAAACTACTATTTCATAGTAAACGGAAAACAAAATAAAACGTGTAAAGATTGTTTTTGCAAAACTTTTGATATTAGCAACAAATTTATTGAAGTTGTAATACGCAAGAAGAGAGAGTGCATCTCCAGTGTAATAAGTTAAGATGGAAAAGGGCGACAAAAAATTCAAAGAAAATATCTGATGAAGATCAAGACTATAGCACGAAATCATATTCTGTCTATACCGACTTATGAAAGCCATTACATAAGAAGAAAATCTTCAAAAAAGTACGACTCCCTGGCTTATTGTTACCTCTGCTACGAATCAATGGCTAAGAGGACAGGAAATGAAATAGGATCATGCATTTATAAATATCTAACAAGGTATTTGGATTCAAAAGTCACTCGCATAATTATGTATTGGGATTCATGTAGTGGTCAAAATAAATCCATCATACCAGCTGCATGCTTACTTGCTTTGCAAAATTCAGAAACTCTAACTACAATTGATTTTGACTGGGCTCGCTAATGAGGCAGAGAGAAAATAAAAAACCTTTTCAAGTACATGAGATGGAAAGGACAGATTTTTTTTTATTACAATGGTTTGTTTGGTACTTCCTTAACTAATCGTAAATCCGACATTTTAGGAAATAAATTTAACTGGTCAGAAGTGAGATGGCTTCGATATGAAAAAAATATTAGAGATGTTTCCTATAAAACATCGTTAGATCCAAATGAAACTTTTAAAACCGTAATGTTTGACAAACGAGGAAGGTTAAAAACTGAACTCTTGGTACCAAAACTAGCGTATCTACGACTAAATCTCATAACAGTATAAAAGAAGCAACACTTAATTGACACATTACCTTATATTTCAGAATCTTTGTGGGATTGTTATAAGAATTTAAAAACAGAAAAGGACAAAATCGACATGTATCCTGATGCTTCCTCTTCAGAAGAGGATGAAATAATCGGTCATGAAGATTAAGTGATGACAAATATCAGAATTGTTTGTTTCTTACTTTCTTTTTAATAAAAGAGTTAAATACTTTTTGGTATTCTATTTCATTGCTCGCTATATACTTACCATACCTAGTACATATGCATCAGACCAAATGGAGTTAACTCCGTCAAATTTAAGGTGCATAAAGAGATATGTCGATCAAAAGTCAGTTCCAAAGCATTATTTACACCAGTCTTTGGGCATGAAGTATTAATTACTTTACACTATTCATTATCCAGTAATTACTTTGACAGATTTTTTTTCGCTATACGTTCTCCAATTAAAGAAACTAACGCGCACTTTCAACTACAGTTCTCCAATTTGCATGCTTTTTGACTTAACTCCTTTTTGGCACGCAGTCGCGAAATAATCCAGTAAGTAAGTAAGTAATCGGAGAGTTGATGACATGCTTACTACACCTCAAATACAAAAAAAGAAAAAATAAAAAAAAATGAGTGCCAAAGTTTTTTTAGATATACGATATACACCAGCATAATGAACTTATCGTAATTTAATTTAAATAAAATACTATATTTATCTCCTTTTGTTCGCAGGTCAAATGCGTAAATATACCAAAATGTCATAAATCTAAATTATAAAATAAAATATTTCTCTGGGATATTTTTTGAACCATAAAGAAACCGTATATTTCATAGTATGAAAATTCTCGATTCGCATGTGAACGCATTCTAAGTTAATAAGTGTATAATAAGTGGCTATTAACAAAATTAACTATATTTCTTAATATTTCCTAATTCTTATTATGATTTTATTATGAAATTTATATTAATTCAATTTAGCAATTTTTTTTTCAGAATGCAACAGCGGCGATTCGTGACCATATTCATATTGAGTGGTAGGGCCAACCATGGGTCAACTCCTCCCCCTCTCCTCCCGCCATTTTATTAGTTTTACAAAGTTTTAAATCAGTTTAGCTCAGCTTGCAGCTTGCTCCTTTATTGCTAAATGACATTACAACCGCGATTTAAGGATTAAATATGGCAAGATCAAGTTTATTTTTTTTTATTTATATCGATTATAAGTCTAAAGTGAAGTTCAAACCGAAGATTGGTGATCTATGGTTTAAACCGCGATTGTAATAATGGCTCTAACAAGGAAACACCGGCGGGTGTCCCCCTCCGATTTCGATGAAACTTAACAGATCGAAAGAGTACCTTAAAATAAGATACACTTATTTTTTTTTATCGGCGTATCCGCACGATTTTGGGGTACAGCCCCCTCCAAAGTTTGGACGATTTTTCATTTTTTGCAAATATTTCCTAAATTATAACAGATATTAAATTTTCTTCTTAACATAATTTGCAGCATATTGCATGGCCTAAGGGTGGCGTCGTCCGTATTCGCAAAAAGTTAATAACGGGGACGGGGTACCCGTACCCCATTTTTTTACATTTTTTCTTTTTCTTATTCATCAAAAGAAGGCCGATTTTACAAAGAATGCGATGATGTATAACAAGTTTAGAAAATTAATAATTGTAAAAATAGAAAAATAATCATAAAGCTTCAAAATTAATAAACTTGTCTATTGATATAAATCAAATGAACTATAACAGAAATAAGTTTTTATTCTTAACATAGTTTCCAGCATAATACATGGTTTCAAGGTAGATATCTTCATAAAAAGCTAATAACGGGAAACGGGGTACCCCATACCCCCGTTTTTTTTAATAATAAGTTTATTCATTATTCATCAAAAAAAGATCGCTTTTACATGGCAAACAATGGTAATAAATTTGGAGGATTAATAATAAAAATAATTGTAATAATAATAATATAGTACATTAACAACAATTATTTGTTATCGTTAGTCCGCTGCTCTCCTTACTTAAATATTTCTTAATTTAGAATTGTATCTACTCAACAAGCTATGGTCAAACCTTTCTATGCCTACTAACTTATACTATATACTATACGAAACTTTTATCGTTATAAATCGTTTTATCAACTGCAGTTAGTAACTGCGTTTTATATATTTCTTTAATAAAATGTTATTCATTCTTAGAATACCATAATCCTTTAGTGCGTATATATGAACAAATTTGCTACACAGGACGAAGGATTAAATAATACATACATATATATTTTTTAATTTATTTCAAGTTTTTCGTGCAATGTAGGTGTACAATGTAAGTATTCAATGGAGCATAAATATAACTAATGTGTTTGTAACGATTATAACATTTCGGAAACAATAGAACAGAATTAGGAAAACATTATAGTGCTTATAAATGTTTAAATACATAACATACTGTAATGCGATTATTGGTATATATGTATTGCAATAGCGAACAAGATTAATATACATATTCCATCCAAAATGCTATTTTCAAATTTTGTAAGAACGTATTCAGTAATAAACCGTAATTTATCCGTGTGGGTGCCGCCTCTATTAACACTTTCTTCCCATCTGCGCAACTGTCGTAGCAATTTTACTTTTTTGAATTTTTGGATGACACCTGCCAAAGTACGTGGCTTGGATTTATCACTTTTCCAGTAGTCGACAGCTCTAGTTTTGTAATCTAGGTCTGTAACGCTACCCCCTTCTTCAGGAACACATGCAATATCTTCATAATTGTCTTCTTCGTCTTCTGCTGTTTCTTCCACAAATTGCGCTTCGTGCGGTTCTGCTAATTCTTTACACTCTAATCCCGTTACATCTTGAAAGGAGAACATGGCGTCTTGTTGAGCAGATACAATTATATTTTTCAGGGCATCATGCAACTCACTTTCTTGCGGTGTCAAAGGAATTGTTGCGATGTTAGTAACTTGAAATGTGGCAAGTAACATGTTCAACACATTTGCTATATTTACGACCGCCATTGTGCGAAACTATAGGTACTGACCTATACTGCACGAAAAACGACTTCTAATGTTCTCATTTGGAATACTCGTCTTATATACCTATTTCCTAAATGCAGACGTGACCACTTAAACGTTCGTGGTTAATTACTATGCATTCGGGGATTTATTTTTATCTATATAATAATATGATTAATCACCAGATCCCTTATCGCGTTAAATTTATAATGAATGAATGAATGGTAGTTCATTTTGATTTGAAATGCTATAGTTATTAATTTGTGATGTCACCCTAGAATAATACTACGCTTTACTACTATAATTAATAAATACTAAATATACTTGAACCCAAGTTTTATTACTGGGAAGTGTTTAAACCGAATTTGTTCAAGACGAGAAAATAATTTCAACAAAATCCCCCAAAAAATCTGGAGAACAGAAATTGCGACATTGGATTTAAAAACTTTATGGTTTGAGGGGAGTATGGCTGCATCTGGCATATATAGAAAAGATGACATTTATTAACCAAATTATGTATGGATCGATTCCCATATTATTTTGGAAGAAAAATTTTAATTTGAAGTCACCTGTGGATTCGTCTTGGAGATCGTTGGATATTCCAACAAGATAACGACCCTAAACACGCTGCGTAAATTGTAAAAGAGTGGTTACTATATTACGCACCCAGACAGCTCAATAATTGAAATCCTATTGATCATATTTGGGAACTCCTGGGGCGTAAGATTCGGCAAAATAAAATATGTGATGCAAGAACTCTGAAAGCTGCATTGGCGAGTTAATGGGACATAATAGCATCTGAAGAAACTTATAACAGTTCAATCAAACGTTAAAGGAGGTCTCACTAAATAATGAAAGTTGCCAAATGACAATAATTTTATTTTAATAATTAATTTTTCTCTTTGTCATATAGACAATTTATAGTTTTGGAAATATTTCGCTAGGTAGCCTATTATTAAATCGTATTATTGTGCTATCAGTTATTTCTTATTTGTATCATTGGAATATATAGGTAAACTTTATAATTTAAAGCTGTATATAGACATAAGTCCTTCACTGTAGGTACATAAACTCGAGATTAAACAATACGATTTCGTAAGCATATTATTTACCTAAATTTTTCTTTCGTATTTACTTTCTTAATTCGTAACAGGTACAGCAAATATTTTTTATTTGCTTGGAGAATTAATTTTATCAAAACCGAATGCAAAACAATGGTAAAAAACACTTGCTTGATGGATTAAAACTAGCGTTGGGTTAACTGTTACCTATTTTATTATCTTGTATCATCATTTCACTCAATAACTTAACCTTCTGATGTAATCCGTATACATACATATATGCTGGCAAATTTTTGTTTGGGTGTCAAGAAAACCTAATTTCATGTAGTCGCGTATACTGTGAGTGAGTAAACTATACGTACATGTACATATGAACAGAACAGAGGTCCCACGTAAGGTGATTCTTTGATTACAGTTTTAGTTTTCATCTTAGAAGAAAACCTAAAAAAAATTCTGATAGGTAAACGCATAGGTACTTGAAGAAAAAAGTATCCGAACGAAGCGAGCGGAAGCGAGTGAAACATAAGATATCGGGTCCCTTCTATTACAAGGAGCCGATATTTTCTCTCTTGCTTGCTCAGGCTTGAATCGTTCGGTTATTATTTTCTTCAAGTCTATCTACTTATTCGGTTATTTTAAAAGAAACATATTCCATTTTTAAATTCTACGCAGGAAAATAAGGTAACTTTGTATAAACTGCTTAATATCTTTCTTTTAAAAACATTGTTCTTTGATGATAAAAATATTCGCAACTGTGGCATTGACGGCACTACACACTTCAAAACATCTCACCATAAATTCCGCTATACTGGAAGCACGTTTCAATAGCAAGGCTATCATCTTCAACTGAACTAAATAACCGCGTTAAAGCTAACCTACACCTTAAAAAAAATATCTGGTAAAATTACCCCAAAAATAGGTGGCAACTGGGCTACCTCCTATTGTTAAAAGTTGGGGTAAATTTATGTAAATTTACCCCAACTTTACTGGGCTATTTCCTATTTTTGGGGCTGATAACTTCCCCGAAATAAAAATTCGGTTCAAGATTTAATATTTATTAATTATAGCAATAAAATGTAGCATTATTCTACCATGACATCGCAAATTCATATCTTTCTTAGGGTAAAAATTATGAAAATAAAATAATAAATATAATAAGCGAGTTATACCTGAATAATACATCATAATAGTGTTTTAAGAGAAAAAAAAACGAGCCTTTTGCTTAGGTAAGAAACACAGAAAATAAAAATTGTGTTTCTTTGTAAAAAATACGTCCGCTTATGCTTATATAACTCATGTGCTCTATGTTGTGTTATGTTTTCATCGATATAAAATCACAAAAACGCCTGAATAATTTTGCGTTAATTAAGTGGGGGAATGTAAACAAGTGACTCATGTATAGCGAGCTTCACAATAAATAAAAAAAACTTATATAAAGATAATGAGGTTATAAAAATTATCGGAATGAGAATCTTTAAGTACGGAAGGAAACACTGCACGGTTGCATTAGGTGAAATATTCCCTCTACTTTATTTACAGTATTTGTTTTTATTTCTATTGCATTTCCTTTTTTTTTCTATTATAGAGGGTGTATCAAATAAAAAAGTAAATTTTGCTTGGGTGTTAACTACACGACATATAAAGCACAAACCCACCGAAACCGGATTTCATCATTAAAGAATAAAAAAAAGTAAAATTTAGAGCCAACCCCCATAAAGGAGGTAGCATTAACACATTAGATAATTATCGCCCCATATCGTTACCCTGTGCATTTACCAAAGTCTTTGAAAAAATAATTAATAATAGATTAACATCGTATCTCTCACAATACAAGTTGTTAAGTAACAGTCAGTTCGGATTTGTTGCTGGTAAATCAACGTGTAACGCAATTAACAATGCATTAAATGCTGTTTACAATGGTTTAGATGGAAGGAAGAATGTAGTGGGATTGTTCTTTGACCTAAGTAAGGCGTTTGACACCCTGGATCACGATATTCTACAAACTTCTCCTAAACCCCTCACCACAAACTGCACTAAACTGGACGTACGTTTCAATAGCAAAGCTATCATCATCAGCAGAAACACTGAACTAAATAACTACACTAAAACTACCTAATTTATACCTAAAAAAGGTCCAGGTACATTATCACGGTCCATGGCTGACTGCCGTCATGCTTAACTAGTCACTAATCCTAACTCCGTCTAATCTACTACTTATGCTTAATTAACCGTAAAGACAAGAATTTAAGGGTCCTAAATTGAATTCATTAAAATATGTTGTTTTTATATATTTCCATACCCTCATAACAATTTAATTGTACATAGTTGTTTACGTTTCTAACTATTTTATATGTCAACCTTATTGTTTTCTTCAAGCATATGTAGGGCTACACTAGATTTGGCAAACCTTCTAAATTTAAGATGAGCCAAATGCTCCTTGTAACGTGTTTTAATTGATCTTTTAGTTTGCCCAATATATACATGATCACAATCTTTACAAGATATTTTATAAATACCTGATTTGTCCAAATTATCTACTTGATCTTTAGGGTTGCCTAAAAATTTTTTAAGACTGTTATTTGAAGTAGTAACTATGTCCAGATTGAATTTAGAGAAAATTTTTTGTAGACTTTCGTGTAACTTGGATAAAATGGTAATTTGACATATTTCTTATTTTTCTTGTCACTAATTCTAAAGTACTCACATTTTTAATTTTTATTTTGTTTTTTGTGTTTTCTGATGGTATTATATACAACGTCTTCTGAGAATCCATTAAATGCAGCGATATTCAATAATTTCTTCTTAATTCTTTATTATATCGTTTCTGTGACAGAGGAAAATTAAGTTAAGCGATTTGTCCAAAAATTAAAGCTGCCTAG